>QAOC01015166.1:235775-293363 GCA_003255005.1 Begonia fuchsioides
CGAAAGCTTCTTTTGCAGTCATCAATGGCGGACGAGGACTACAATGACATGGATATGGGGTTTCCTCTCTAATTATTCTCCTTGTCTTTTTTTACTTTTAATTAGGTTTGGCCTTCTCAGTTTGATACATATTCTTATGCGTTTCTCGGTGACTTTCCTGCTGCCGTCTGACTTGCCCCTAATGTTTAAGAGAAACAAATTACTTTAGTATAGAGCTAGAAATGGCTGATAATCTCATCAAAGTCAGTATGCTCGACTATTTTACTCGGAAACCAAGGACCATCGTCCCTTGATGTGTTTATGATGTGTGAGTAGACGATACTACGCGATACTTGATGTTCTGATACAGTTGAGCTTCACTGTTATATTGTTGATGGATAGATGCTCTGAGATTTTTGTCGATGAATTGATAGAACAATAACGGCAGTTTATTGTGGTTAATTTGGGGGATTATTTTCGAGATGCATTAGGGTTATTCTAAGTATTTAGAGTTGATAATGTTACATGTAACTCCGTCTCTTTTGTTTTGTAATCTTCTTTAAGTTATGAGCCTTGCTTTTGGAAAAACAATATCATATAATCTTTCCCTAGTAGCACCTGACAAGAGTTCTTTTACTTGCTTCAGATACGAAGATGAACCACCAGAGCCTGAAATTGAAGTAAGGATTTTCCCTATTCTTCTTCTTCCCCTCTTTTTCTTGCAATTGGTTTACCATTTAATGATTGAATGATGAGCAGGAAGGTGCAGAGGAAGATTTAGAGAACAACAACAACGATGATATGTTGGGAGAGCCGGTTAATGCTGAGGATAAAGATGAAGAGCGGTCTGTTGAACGCCCTCGTAAAACTTCGAAATATATGACAAAATATGAGCGTGCTAGAATATTGGGTACTCGTGCTGTCCAGATCAGGTTTTGTTTCAAATGTACTCTGTGAATTACTAAATTATCTTGTAAGTTAAAGTTAAAAATTATTTTTCATGGATATTCTTCTTAACTTTGCAGCATGAACGCACCAGTCATGGTTGAGTTAGAGGGGGAAACTGACCCTCTTGAGGTTAGATATTTTTGGCCATATAGTGAAAAACATAATAAGCATCAAAACAATGGTAACACATTTGTTTCTTTTAATGTAATAGATTTTGATATGTTTATCTATATTAGGACTTCTCTAGTCATGTATGATAATGTCTAGAAATGCTTGATGTGAAGGCTCCATTCGAACCAGAAACTTATTGGAAGAACCATATCTCCTGGTCCATTACAATAATAAAATATGCCATTAAGGCTGCAGAAATGTTTTTAACTGGAAACATAAGATTTTCTTTATTCCAAAGACCATATAATATAATATGTTTTCCAAGGCTGTATTAGCTGCTTTTAAGTTTGGTTATATAAAATTCTGTTTATACATCTCTGCGTAATTGGCTCATTAATCTTTGAGATAGTTATTTGTGCATAGCAAAATTATGATACCTCATTGAGTATTGTTTTTAGATTGCAATGAAAGAACTTCGCGAGCGGAAGATTCCATTCACTATCCGAAGATATCTTCCGGATGGAAGGTGAAAAATTTCACTCCTTAATTTCTTGGCTGATTAGCATTTAGTTCAAAAAGAAAGGAACATGTTTTGATAGCTAAAAAAAACATCTAGAGATGGCTAGTTTGTTGTGAAAACTATCTACTTATCTCCATTTTTAATGGTATCTTTACATAGTTATGAAGATTGGGGTGTTGATGAACTGATTGTGGAGGATTCATGGAAGAGACAAGTGGGCGGCGATTGATTAACCGGTAATTAGTTTCCGATTCCATTCGATATCTTTTTGAACGCTACGAAATGGGTAAAATTTTAGGAAGAATGATATTATGTTTCGTCTCTAAACTTATGCATGGCATGTCAAATATCAGATTGGTGCAACTTAGTGTTTTATTTAAATTGTCTGTAATTTACTATTTTAATTATATCAATCCATGTTTGTATGTGATGTAAATACACAATAGAATGAAAAAAAAATACTTTTGGGAAGATAAAGGAAGTATGAAATTAAGATAACTTTATCTATTTCTTTCGGAAAGAGTGGAATCTATAGTTTATGCTATGTATTGAATTATTATTTATATAATAAATATTTATTTATATTTATTATATTTTAATTAAGTTATTTATAAATTGGTATGTCAGTAGAGAACGACTGTTATGCCACTTGGCATGTGTTTATTGGGCAACTCGATGTCTCTTATGATAAAGAGTACGGATGCATGTATTTGTTAACCTACATTGAGCATTGTGAACTAAAAGTAAAAGACCAATTAGATGCCGCCACGCAGATAAATATTTACAATTTTTCTCATGAAATAATCCATAAATAAAATGCAATAAACTTAAGAAAAATAATTACTGTAAAAACTCAACAAATGTCACCCACTAACCTCAGTCGATAATTAAAATCACTCGGAAATAAAAATCATTGAAAATTAAATAATGTTTTAGAAATTGATTATTTATATTTTATTTCTCGCACTTATTTAAGTAGAATATTTATTTTCAAAAAAACAAAAAAGATTCACACACATGTAACTATTTCTATGTAAAAATTGTACTTCAAGGTGCAAGTGTGACGATTATGAAACTAACAAAATGTTTTGTATATTTATAAACTTAAATAATAAAAAATGCAAATTGATGTGGGGACAATGTGTGAATCTAGTCCAATGACTTAATGCGTAGAATGTTCGATTGTAATGACCAGAATGGAGGGTCTACCTTAAGAATAAGCATGAGCGATCTGGTCTGATTTTATTTCGAAATAAAATTAGAATTGAAACTCATATTTTAGAATTTTTGAAACCAATTTTATCGTCACACAAGGATTCAGTAAGTTGATTTATAAGTGAGGGTGAGGATAACCAAACCAACTTACTGGTTTTCGAGCTTACCCAACCATAATGGGTCGTTTTTGGTTCGGTGAATTTTTCGTGAATTGCAATCGAGTTGGGTTTTGTTTTGCAATCAGTTTGCGGGGAGGTTAAGCTCAACAACAAAACCAAACCACTCAACCGCAAGAGTGAAAGTAAGAATAAATCGATGCCTTGTCGTGGCTGCGAATTTGTAACATGTTGCTCGATGCTCCCGAACTTGTTGTGTGATAGAGATCTCATCGCTCATTTCCACTCTGTCGCTCATTGTCTCACTCGAAAGTCGTCGCGTTTCGCCTAAGAAGGATGTCGTATGGTGCTTTGGGTGATGAAATTGTTGTGCGAGAGATTTTTCTTCTTTTTGTGGTTCTTTTAGGCGATGAAATTGGGAGATGAGTGATCAAGATGGGGTTGAGAATCTTAGTGTTCTCATTTTTCATCGATGGCAGACTCATACTAACTCAATCGAGTTTCGATCTTTATGGGTTCTTTACATATTTTATCTCAACGTGATTGTTTGGTAACTCACCTTGGTTTGCATCCAAGCCCGACCCAACCCGACCAAGATCCACCCCTGATTGCAAGATGGGAGACAAGTGTCCAATGATTGTGACGCAGCATTTTTCCTTTCCTCGGTGGACGGTGGTCACTCCAAATCTACTGCTCTGCAGTTATCATTGTCCGTTGATTACTTTTCAATGGATGAAATTACTATTCTCTTCCTGGTTTAATAAAAATTCAAATAACATCAATATACTACATAATCATAATTAAATGCACACATAATCACTATTTTATTACATCCAAAAATCATAATTAAATTGTCATTATCTTTTCAACCATTTTAAAAATATTTCATAAAAAATAAATGAGTAATATTAGGACGTATAAATAGAGAAAAAATAGTAGTTTTAAAAATAAGTAATTAATCGTGCTAATTAATTACCTTCACGCCAGTCAATAAAATTAAAATTAAGAGTAGATAATCTAAATTTGTTTTGCCAATAATTAATTTTAATTTTATCCCTAAACAATTATAGGAAATTTGGTTTTAGGGTAATTAGAGTTAGTTTAATCTTGACAAGGGAAGGCTAGATCCCACCATATGACTCACATACATATACTTTTTGTATAATATTTATTGTGTTACAATTGCTCGATAATTAAATCCAATATAAAATAAAAATGGGTTTTATAATTCCTCGAACTCAATCAAACCGTACAATATTATGAACTTTTTATTCTTGATTTTATGCTACAAACATGGTGGGATTATGATCGAAGTATTTGCTCTTAAGCTTTGATCTTTGGCAAGAATGAGTTGTCATAGTTTTGATGTCAAGTTAGGCTAGTTTTGATGTCGTTAAAAGCAACGAAAAAATATGATGACTGATATCAGTTAAAATTATAATAAAATTTATATTAATGGATGAAATTTTAAAATTTAAGATATTTAATATAATTAGCTTAATAATTTAGAGTCGAAATTTACATGTAACCCACGTTTCGTTGTGAGAATTCAAAGATACTAAGCAATAATTAATTATAAATTGTGTAAATTTTATTTTTAATTATTTAGAAATGATATTTTAATTGTTGTTTAATTATTAGTCTACCGACAGCATTGGTAGCTGACCACTTTTCATTTCTCTTCTTTCTCTCTCTTTCTGTTCTTGCTCGAATTGAGCGTGAGGGACGGAGGGAGATAAATTTGCGTTCGTAAATTTAGATTTGGGTTTGGCTCATTTGTTCAAACGTTTCTGATTTCGGATTTTCTGTCGGAGGAAGTTGCGAGGTACAGAGTAGTCGGAGGATTTTCATTTTCCGGCAAAGTTTTCCTCCGGGAAGTCAAATGTGCGAGAGCTCGGGCCCCTTTTCCTGGTTCATCTGCCTTTGTTGAGATTCCCTTAATCTGATTATCTTCTTACACAAGATTTTAGGAAAATTTGTTAGGGTTCAGCTCTTACTTTGCTCAGACGCCATTGATTCTGCAAAGTAAAGGAACAAAGCAAGAGTTTGGTCATTCGGATTTTCTCTCTCTGGACCTCCATCTATGATTTTCCCACAAGGCAAATCATCCTTTGCCTCTCGAATGCGCGTCTCTAATTTTTGAAAGCAGATCGCAGAGATCTGGGGGGTTTTTTTTATCGAAGCTGAAGAAATTTCAGTGGAGAGAAGAAATCGAGACGGAGAAAGATGATGAGAGCGAAGCAGACTCCGACAACCACTATCGGTGGAGGAGAGGCGGAGCAACGGCCGCCTGAGTGGGAGCTCCGGCCAGGTGGAATGTTAGTTCAGAGACGCGCCGTGGAATCTGAAAAAGAGTCAGCGTCAGCTCCGACGATTAGAGTAAGAGTCAAATACGGCTTGTCTTACCACGAAATCAAAATCAGCTCTCAAGCTACATTTGGTAAACTTCTCATCAACTCCCATAGTTTCTCTTCATTTTTAGCAAGTTAGAGTAAAATCTCTCAAAAGATTAGAAAATTTCATGATCTTGATGATTTGTTTTGAATAATTTTCTGATTAAATGACGAAAACCTGTCTGAATGTGGAAATTATGGGATGGATTTTGATTTGGGCTGCAGGAGAGCTGAAGAAAATGTTAGTGGGATCAACAGGTATACACCAGCAAGATCAGAAAATCATGTTCAAAGACAAGGAGAGAGATTCGAGATCTTTTCTTGACATTTCAGGGGTGAAAGATAAATCGAAGCTTGTTCTTGTCGAAGATCCGATAAGCCAAGAAAAGAGATTTGTTGAGATGAGAAAAAAAGCTAAAATGGAGAAGGCCTCAAAGTCCATTTCAGAAATCAGCTTGGAGGTCGATCGACTTGCAGGCCAGGTGATTTGATAATTCCCCAAAGAGTTTTTTCTTTTTTGGGTAATTTTTTTAATTGATTTTTGGTTGGATTTTCGTAGATTTCTGCGCTTGAATCCGTTATTGGTAAAGGAGGCAATGTTGCAGAGAAGAATGTTCTTAACCTGATCGAGATGTTGATGAACCAGTTGCTGAAACTAGACGGGATAATGGGCGATGGAGATGTGAAATTACAGAGAAAAATGCAGGTTGTTCTTGTTTTTTAAGACCCAAATCGTTGTAGAAACTTGAAAAGAAATATAATTCCTTGATTTTGATCTTGTCGGATTGGTGTTTTGAAGGTGAGAAGAGTGCAAAAGTATGTTGAAACTCTCGATCTGTTGAAGTTGAAAACCTCCAAATCCGCCACTAATGGAAGCCATAGCCAACCACCATTTGAAGCTCCGAAAAATAACTCAAATGAAAACTGTAATGGACTGTCACCACCAGAGCACCTTTCGAAGCCATTCCCGACGAGCCCTTTACCGGAAAACCGATCTCCGGCTAGACATTCCGATGCTCGTTCGCCGGCCAATCATCAGCTGTTCAAAAACCAAACTCCGGCCAGGCATTCGATCAGCCTTGTGCCATCGGAAAACCCGAGTCCGGCGAGGAATTCTTCGTCGTTGTCGGGAACTGTTGTGACAACGAAATGGGCGACATTCGATCCGATTCAGGCGAGCTCTTCGACCAGGAATTCAAATGTTCAACCAAGATTCAACTGGGAATTATTCAATTGAGCTGCTTCAATATTTTTCCTAGTGTTTGAGTGCAATTTTAAATTTGGGATTTTCATCTGTTCTTCATTCTTTGGCTGTAATTTACCCACCTCCATTGTCATTGAGCTCGCTAGAAATAAAGAAGAAGACTGACTCTCTTTCTCTCTCTCTCTCTAGAATTGGTATTACACTATGCTTAAAGTAGGGTCTAGAGAAGTGACAAAGGCCAGCTTTTTTTGGATGGAAATGAAGCTTATGATAATCACAGCTATGACAGAGAATGATTGCAGAAGATTATTTTTAGTAAACTAAACTTTCCTTATATAGAAACTTTCTTCTTTTGTTTACTCGAAAAGGTTGCCGGCTTACTATGATCTCTGCATGAAATTTGGAGTTGGAGTGAGTTTGAGTGGGGGTTAGGAAATAATCACTCTTTTTTGTTTCTTTTTAATTAATTTACTATTTTTTATTCATTTTCAAATAAAAATGGTAATATTTAGAATATTATTTAAATATTATTATTACTAGTAAATTTGCAAGATAAGCAATACTAAATAATAATAAAGGGTAAAAAAAGATTAAAATATAGAATATAAATTAAATTTGAGCTTAAATTTTAGATAAATAACCTAAAAAGATATGTGTTTTAAAAAAAACTCACGTAAGGCTCTTGAAAAAGCCTAATTATTTACTCAAAGTCGAGTCCGAATTTAATTTTTACCCTAAAATAGAACATAATGGGCTTCCATGCTTAGCAAAGCCTAATTAGTTGGATGAGGTAAGTAGGGGTTGGCCTAAACCTATAGGCCGCTCCGATTGTCCTACAGTGGGTTAAGGTTTTGCCTCATGGTTTGTTCGATTTGGTTTGATATCCACTCTGGACCATTACAAGCTATAATCGAATTTGGGTCGAAATTGGTTCAGATTGGAGTGAGTTTTGCACTAAAGGATGAGATGACTCGTCTCGATTCAATCGATTTCGGACATCAGCAATTTTGACAAAAAATAACTTAATCAAGCAACAAGTGTGAATTTTAGCGGAGCATGGTTCAATTCATCGATAATATCATGATTTTACATTCAATTCGGTAGTTTACACAATGATCATGCAGTCGATTATTATAACCTAAAGGTTCATATCGTTATTATTTTCTTATGCACTTATTTAAACACCAATTATCATAACATACTAAGCACAGCATCATGGGCTTAGATGGCCTTGTCTACATGTTTGAATGGACGGCTCAAATTAGGGTTTGGCCTAAACTTAAAATCTTCCTAAATTCTCTAAAACCAACTCCACCAAACAATATGGCAGATTTGGATCAAAAACCACAGTTCGAAACCTGCGTCATCACAGTGTGAGAGTTTAATTCTCCAATGTTGAGGTTCTTCCTTGTGATGTCAGGTAAAGGTCTACCATTTCTGGGCCGCTGAGACACCGTGATTAACTCTCTCATATGCTGTCAGGTCGGGGTGAGGGATTTTGCCTTTTTAAATCAAGATAGAAATTTTAACAGAAAAAGGAATTATATATTACAAAAGTAATGCTTTCCACCAGTTACATCCACCAAATTCTTGATTTGCTCAACCTTTTTTATGTGAAAAAAAGGAAATTTAGCGTCTAAAATTCAAACTCCGATCTCACCCAAATCCGATCGTTCTATGTACATCTAAAGTAACTTTTAAAAGGGTGGATCTTATTCTTTGCATTTGAAAATGGGTCACAAAACATTTGACCAATCTCTATAGTGGGGTGGATATAATTCACAAACTACAAGACTTTATTCTTGAACTCACTACTCGAGCTAATCACTTTATACGATAATAATACGACAATATGAAAAATAAAAAAATTGTGAAAAAATTCAAGAGTAAAAAGCTACGAACTTATGAAAAAGTCAAATTACAGATAAAAGATTATTTACGATCTAGATTTCAGAAGAAAGTTATAAGTTTATTTCACTCTCTTTTGTTGAGTGACGAAGAATTCAACTAACCAATTTTACTTTCTGTTATTTGTCGATCTTTGACGAGAGACTCCTAAAGTCGAGTTTGAAAAGATTTGGAGTCTAATTGGTGGGTATGCATGTTGTTTTAGACTCAACTTTTGGAAGTGTTTGAATACTTTTAAGTGTACGCACTGAAAATCAAAAGCTACATAATTTTCATTTTTCCAATCATTTTAATTTACTCGTACTCATATTATTTTTTCTAAACCCTAAACCGTAAATCTTAAACCTCAAACCCTAAATTCTAAACCCAAAATTCAATATTCTAAATCCTAAATTCTCAGGTGAATAAGCCGGATAGGATAGTGTCATCTGGAATTCACATGGTCAATGATCGAGCAAGAAACTAAGAATTATGTTAATATGTCGCTATCGAATAAGTGACATTCATGCATCAAATTGAACATTTTAATCCATGAAAAATGTATATTTTTATATAAAAATATGGGTTTTAACGGAAAAACGATTAAAAGATTGACCAAAAAAAGTGGAAAAGGAGAGTGGTAGATGTTGGACCAAGCTTCAAATGGTGGGTTTTCAAGTTCCATACGGAATGTTCTTGTTTCCTTGTTGGGCACACTCCAACTCTTATCTTCTTCCCCTCATTTCCTTTTGGCATTTAATATACATATATTTGTTTTTTAATTTATAAATTATGATATATATATATATTTAAATTCATAAATTATGAATCATATATCTTGTATCCAAAAAGCGAAATCTCTCGTCCCCAGAACCCCTACACTCCGGCCTGACAGTTTATGAGGGAGTTAAATCACGGTGACTCAGCGGCCCAGAGATATGATGCATTTACCTGATATCCCAATGAGCTACGCCAACATTGAAAGTAACAACTCCCACACTAGGACAACACAAACGTCGAACCTAGGCTCTTGTACCCAATCTGTCATCTCTGAGTCAACTGAGCTTTGCCCGTGCGAGCTTATGAATCATATATCTTGATTTTAGGATAAGTCCCGCTTTATGGTTGAAGTACAAATCTAGCATGTGATATTTCTTCAACTAGATAAAGTTGTTTTAAGTTATCGACTTCTAGAATTCGACAAAATAGGATAACTTTATTCGTAAAGACATCGTACCATAGTGCATGAGAAATTTGACGCAAAACAAGAATTTCGGAATGAATCCATTTTCCCAATTTTTGATTTTAATATTTTAGCGAAAGTCGTACATAATTTGGATACACCATAATATAGACATATAATAATGAAGATCACGAACAACCATGATCAAGTTTAGGGTTTTGTGTTCGCAAACAAACACTTAATCCAAAACCAAATTTGCAAAAGTCAAATGGACTTGGTTCACATGACCGAGTTGATCGATAAAACAATCGAGCAATCATCTTTTGAAAGAACGCAACTCCAATATTTTAGTTATAAATATGGTTTTTTTTGTGTTATTTCTTTCAAGATAAGATAATACTTATTGTTAATTGATATTGGCACTTTATTTTTGCAATTTGAAACAATTACTAGACAACTTCGGTAGACATTGATTCCACGAATAAGGACGACTCTTTGAATCGAGGTTACTCGGTTTGCTTCACATCATGATTTAAGAACTAGAATTAAATCGACCGCCCGCACGGGCATAGCTCAGTTGACTCAGAGATGGTAGATTGAGTACAATAGCTTAGGTTCGACGTCTGGTTGTCCTAGTGTGGGAGTTGTTACCCTCAATGTTGAGGTAGCTCCTTGGGATATCAGGTAAAGACCTCCTATCTCTGGGCCGCTGAGTCACCGTGATTTAACTCCCTCACAAACTGTCGGGCCGGGGTGTTGGGGCTCTGGGGGCGAAAGATTTCGCCTTTTAGGTACAAGAATTAAATCGACCGACCCTCGATTTCCGTTTCCATCTCGACATAAAAGAATGATTTAATTATTAATTGATTAATTAAAAATTAAAGAGGAGAATGTGATTAGTGATTAGTGATTCATGCTTTCCCTTCCATGGGTGTGGCTGTGGGCATGTGGAAGTCTTCTAGTTTGGCGCGTTTTGCTGGAACATTCGAAAGTGAAAGTGTGTAAGTGGGTGGGTGACGCCGCGTTTTGTTTTTTCCCCTTTCAAACTCTTTTATTCACGAATCACGACCAGTGTAGAGCCTTCTTCTCCACACGTCTCCCTTACGCGTGGCTGCCACTTGCTGACGTCCTTTGTTTTGCTTCCATTTTTCAAACCACCCTTTTTTGTAACTTTCATTTAAAAATATGAAACTTTATTCTTCCATTTTTAGTAAAATATAATATATGCATGCAATTTAAGATAATGTAAAGAAGGGTGAGATCGGTTTAAAATTAAAACCCATAATCGAATCGATGCTTTTGGTCTAATTGGGTTTGGTTTTTGCTCTCTTTCGATTTGTTATATTTTCATTTTATCGTAATGGGTTCGAATCAAAATGAAATAATTATAANCCTCATCTTTGCTACTATTTCGACCGTCCATGGAATGGTAATTGAGATTATTAATCTATTCTTTAAAAAAAATAAAAAGGCTTCGAAAGGCAACCAGCAAAGACATGACCTTGTACCAAAAAAGGCGAAGACCCTCACCCTCAGGGCCCTTACACTCCGGTCCGACAGTTTGTGTGGGGTTAAATCACGGTGGTTCAGTGACCCAGAAATTGGAGACTCGTACCTGACACCACAAAGAACAACTTTAACATTGAATGATTAAACTCTCACACTGTGGTAGCGCATGTTTCGAACCGTGGACCTTGTACTAAATCTACCACAACTTAGCCACTGAGCTAAGCCCGTGCGGGCGATGTGACCTAATCGCTTGAAAAGAATATGATGATGATCCATATTAAATGCACAAACAAATACAATAATTCATGAAACCCGAGTTCAATTTTGGCCTCTCATGGCGACCAAGAGTTATCATGAATATATTAAAATACAAGACATTCTTTATAAATTAGTTATCATATGTATAATATAATTCTTCAATCGTCTATTTCCATATCAACTTCTTCCATCTCCTTCAATTACGTCACAATGCATCAAGCGAGAGAGTCCAACTTTTCGTTAATTCCGAATAAAGTTACTCCAACAAGATAAGTGGTGTTTATTTATAAAATTTAACATTTATCGAACAACATGCAAGTCGCCGATTTTAATCCTCAGAGCAAAAGACGTTGATTCTCGTGCTTCATGCACGCCAGATCAAACAGGTTCGTGTTAATTTATTTGTGTGCTGATTAGTTCGTGAATCATTCAAAGTAAGTTGCCTTTTGTTACGAGCAAATGAGGTCGATTTTAACTCAACTTCGAAGTCAGGTTGAGAAATCATAATTCACTTTTAGTTCACATGAACAAAAGAACAATTAACACAAATCGCAACAATAGAATCTCTGTTAAAACTATGTCAAGTTTAAAATATTCGTTAAAAAAGAAATATTCAAAATATATGCTGTAAATACATATGTATTTCATGATTAAACTCATATTTACGCTAAAATCAAAATAAATAGTTTAATAATAGTTGGATGAATGTAGGATTCATTAAAAAAAAGGTTATAAACTAAGATTTGTCTCCTTCTAGGGTGCTACATCCTGTTATTTGTCCAATGACATAATGCCAACTCAGCAATATTTGATCTCCAAATTATTATCTCTTGGAGAACTAAATAATTATATATTAATTATATATTTGAACCATTCCCATGCTTTGGAGCTCGGAGTTTAGTCAAATTAAACTAATTTCTCCTATTGCATTCATATTATTTCATCATATTTATATATTATANGATTTACATAAATATAATTAAAATATATATTATATTAAAAAATGAATATTTCTTTTTGTATTAGAATCCGAAAACAGAGTACATCTCTTTCTCTCTCTATTTCCCTCTCTTTCTCTCTCTACCAAACCCAGAACCCAGATGGGAATTACCAAAAAAGGAAAAAGGATTAGATTGATAATTACCATAATCAGATCTAAATCAGAGGTCTAATTCACAGTATAATATCAACAATCTCCATTGATTTCACCTCCAAGAAGCTGCTTTTCTTCATCTTCTTCGTCGTTTCCTTCGCCGGCGGTCAACTCCTTGGCCCTCGCCGCCTCCCCGGTCCAGTCCGTCCGGGCCAGAACCAGAACCATGGCCACCGCGCACGACGCTTGCGCGGCCAAAAGGCCGAGCCACAGCCCTTCAAAGTCGAACCCACAGTAGAACCCGAGCGCCAAGGCCACCGGCATTCCGACAACGTAGAAACAAAACAAATTTATGTTGGCTCCGATTTTTGGTCTCGCAGTTCCTCTCAAAACCCCGCACCCTGTCGTTTGAGGACAGTTTCCGATCTCGCAGAGCCCGATTATAGGCAAAACCAGTGAGGTTAGAGCTATAATCTCTTTGTCCTTGGTAAAAATGGTGGCCCAGGTTTTTCTTATGAGGACTGTGAAAACCAGAGCTGAGAATCCGAGTATGAAGCTTAAAGAAAGCCCAACAATGGCGGATCGCTTGGCCTTTTCCGGCCGGTTTGCTCCGAGCTCGTTCCCTACTCTTGTCGACACGCTGAAGCTCAACGACGATGGAAAAATATAGATAAAAGCTGTAGTTTGGATCAGAATCCCCATTGAAGCCACTGTTGCTTTGGGGTTTACGAGCAATCCGCAGAGAAGAATCATGATTTCGTACCACCACCATTCGAGACAGACGGAAACGCAGCTTGGAATAGCTAAGTTTATGAGATTTCTCCATTCTTTCAAGCTTTCCGCCATGGAAATAGCTTCCCAGGTTCTGTGATGAATTCCGGAGACCACAATGTAGAGTATGAGAGAAGAGACGAGGAGGAAGTTGGTGAGAACCCCACTTAAAGCAACTCCTTTGACTCCGAAATTCAAATGAAAAACAAGAACATAATTGACTGGAACGTGTAGAAAGATCGAAAAAGCTGCGCAAAAAGTAAGAGGCAGAGTTATAGATTGAGTTCGGAGATAAATACGTAAAGGGTGCAAAAAGGACTGGGCCAGAAGATCAGGAAGACAATAAAGAAGGTAAGATTGAGCTTCAATGGCGATGTCCTCATCTTGGCCGAAGAAAATAAGGATTCTCTTCATGTTCAGCCACAAACAAGAAATGGGTATTGAAGAGAGAGAAAGTAGAATCACAGTTCTCTGCAAATAGAGGCCGAGAAGGGTGAGTTTTTTGGCCCCGAAAGCTTGGCCGCAAATTGGCTCCATTCCCATGGCGAGCCCGGAGAGGATCGAATATCCGGTGATGTTGGCGAAACCGACGGCGAGAGAGCCCCCGGCGAGGGCGAGCTCGCCGATCTGGCCGAGAAAAAACATGGAAATCATAGAGCGAGAGTAGAGCAAAAGGCCGGTGAGGATCATCGGAAAAGCAATCTCGAAAATGCAGAAAGCTTCATCGGCGGCGAGAGAGAGATGGGAAATCGGAGCTTTCTCCCGGGTTTGTTTAGACGGGATCAAAGACAACGCGGCAGTCTGTTCTTCTTCTTCTTCTTCGACTGGTTTTGAGGAAAGGAAACCAGGAAAAGCTTGGAGACGGCCATGGAAATGGGAAGAAGAAGTTAAGTTACACATGGTGATTCAGTTGAGGCTCTCTCTGGTTCGTTGGAATGGAATTGGATGGCGGGTTTTTATAGGCTTCCCGTTCCTGTCGTTTACTCGAGCTTTTCTCCATAGAAATGCCTTCTGCTTTCTTGCCTTTTCTGTCCTTCCTAACCCCTTCTCCATTTTTCATTTTACACATCCATTTATTTATTTATTTTTTATTTCTATTTTCAAGATATTTTAGGCATTTAAATCTTTTTTAAAATGGATGTCCTCCTATTTTTCGACAAAAAATATGACCGAATTAATCTATTTTAATTTTTAAATTTTAAAACCATGATCGCACATGACTAGAATCTGATCAAAATCATGGTCCGGTCCAGTCTGATTTTAATTTTTTCAATTAAAATAAAATAAAATAAATTCAATGCGAATAAAATTTAAAAATATCCAAATCAAACAAAATGCATAATACTTAATATAATGGTATATAATATTAATTAAAAATAATATGAAAAAAATTAAAACCCATATTTATTAATTAAAAAGTATTAATACATCGTCGTTTTTTTCGAGGGCTAATATTATGTTCTAAGATAATTTTATTTTTCGATCGATTTTCCCTCACGACTTGAGATCTCTACGTGGTTATTAGCCACTGTAAACCTATTTAGGACATCGCTTTTTCAAAGCTCCTTTTCAACTTCAATTTATGAAAAAACTATTCTCACCCACACATTGAAATTAAAAAAAAAAACCATAAACATGATTAGTTTGGTGATTAATGACGAGATTAGTGGCTTCACTTCAATAAAACACAAAAAGCCCACTTAGCCCACTGATTTATTTGTTGGATTAAACATAAACAATGGGATTAATCAGATTACCTGAAATATTGTCTGATTTGAGTCAAAGTCTTTGAGTAACCAAGAGTTTTCTCGCTTATCTATCCTTCCAAAAAGCTTTATTTTTCCCTTGATTAAATATCAATCATCCGCAATTAAAAAATGAAATTATTGAGAAAAACTTAACGACCGAATAGAAGTAGAATCTTATAGTTGAACTCGAGAACAAGCTCGTTAGCAAAAAAAATAGAAATTATTGAGAAAAACAAAATCGCGACTAGCTTCGATTTAATAGTTACCCTCGTGCTCATATCTTTGGAAGATCCTCGGACAATCTAACAGCTTGCTCTTACTCCCAAATTGAATAATTTGTGGTCGCAAAACGATAAGTTTTATCGTGAATGGACGCGATTACATACTTGGTCGTTTGTCGCTGAGAAAGCCGAAAATGAAAATAAAAATAAGGAAAGAGATTGCTCAAACACTTAGAGAAGTTTTAGAGAAAATTACGCCGTTTAATGGGGTACAAGAAAACTTTTTGACTCGAATATGAAAGAACATAACTTTTACTAGGTAGTCTAATAAACAAGTTTGACCTAATTCGCATGCTAATGTCCCAAATCAACTCGAATTAATAAGGGTAAACATCGAATTTGGGCCTGAATTTTGAAAAAATAAGCGAAATAAGACAGTAGCTTTAAAAAAATCATTTTAGGGTTTTTAGACATTCGAATGAGAGTCTGTTCTTCTGTATCAGAGGTCCAAATGAAGGTCACTGCGTCTGGTCGATTTTAAAAAAATAATAAAATTGAACGTCTGATACGCACGCAAGAACCCTCTTTCAAAAGTCATAAAACGCTTTTCATGTATGTTTCGCTTATTTCTTTCAAACTTATGGTAAAACAATGTTTACCCAATTGATAATCTTTGGTTGTTTCGATACGACTTTCTCGATCAAATCATCTGGAGTCACGATACACACGTGTATTTAGATCGATCAAAGCTGCATATCTTGCGAATCATTAATCGAACAAGTCGAATAGATCGAATTTATAGTCGACACGGTTTGAGGGTCCAAGAAAAAGAGAGTGAACATGAAGAACAAGTAGTTTGGACAGTGCCAAGTGGATTGAAGTCACGCAATGGATAAGGATAGTCCAAGCACAGGTCATTGGTTTGACTCCAAACCCCTTTTTCTCCGGTCTTTAAAAACGTGTAGAAAAAGTGCAGTCTTAATATTCTTTTTTTTTAATATATATTTAAATAATTTATTCACATTTTAATTAATTAATTTGTTTTTTGTCTTTGGAAAAAGAATAGACGAAGCAAAGGGAGATTTCAATTCAAACACTTCAAGTCCGTCCCATCATTGTTTTGTGATTCTTGTCAACCTCTCTTTCCTTATTTTTATTTTATTTATTGAAAATAATAATTATTTTTTAGTATTTTGCTTTCGGTGCACCCATTTATGACTTCTCTCAAAGGTCCTTTTAATTTCCAAATATTAATAATTCCCCATATTTAATAAATTGTCTCAATTCCAAGCTCATACTCTAATTTTTATTTTATAGAAAAAGCTATAATATTATCTTTCATAATTATTAATTTTGCTATTTTTGAAAAATAATTTACCTAGTTTTCCTAAATTCTATGCGGTATTTATATCAGATTTCATACACATTTTTGATTTTTTTATTCTAATTTTATGATAACGATAGCGAGAGTTCGTGAAGTTAGTGTCATATGGTAATCCCTTGCTAGTGCAATGACTATTTAAACGATATATAAACTATAAATAATAATAATAACAATAAAAGATTTTGCTTCACCTATAAATGATTTTTTTTAAAAAAACATTTTTCTCGCACGTGCAAAGACTAAGAAAAAAGAGTTTTTTTTTAATTTCTTTTTTAAAATGTAAAAAATCATATTTAAGTATGTATTAAATTAAACTCCTTGTATTTAAAAAAAAAAAGAATCATTTGATAATTGGACTGTTTTAAAAGATTCCCACCGACTGAATAAATCCATCGGATGCTGAATAGTGAGACATATCATTCAATGCACCGACTAACACTTTTGAGTGCTAATTGTATTATATTTATTATTTTCAAAATATTTCTAAAATATATTCAACAAATTTCAGATAATATCTTCACATTTACTAGACTAAGGTATTTTTCCATTCGCAGGAGTGGTCGTGGGCTGGTTCGGTCTGGTTTTATTTCAAAATAGAACAAGAATAAAAAATTTACGGTTCTGGGTTTTTTAAACCAAAATTAGATCCAACGGTTTCGGTGCGGTTCTAGTTTTAACTCAATTTTATTTCATACTTAAAAAAATTAAAATATATTTTTTACTTATATTTGAATCAAATTTTAAGCAATTGAGTGTATTTATAACCAGTTCTAAGATTTATATCAAATTTTATTAGGATTTGAGCCGAGTTTTACTCGATTTTAAAACTTTTTTAACTTACGATCCCAGTTTTGGTTTTACGGTTTTTTCTCCTAAAGACCGAAATCAATCCAAATATCACCATTTTTTGAAATTAAAACTAAGACTGGATTAAAAATTGGCAGCTTCAATCTGATTTGCGATTCCGACTTAGTTTTGCACACCTTTATCCATTCGGCATAAATAAATAAATAATATAATATTAAGAAATAAAAAACAAAGTTCGTTGGATATTTGATTCTTGGCTGACCCTTGTCGAAAAAGGTTGAACTTGAGGTTTGAGACCATAATTTAGGTAGACAAAACTGGACTGAGATCGTAAATTGGATCAGAATTACTGGTTTTAATCTAATTTTAGTTTCAATTTTTAAAAAATCGTAATTTATGGGTTGATTCCGATTTTTATGAATAAAAAATTGTGAAACTGAAACTGAGACCGTATGTAAAAAAAAATTCTAAAATTACGTAAAATCCGACACAAATCCTAATAAAATTCGATTTAATTTCAAAAATTAGCTATAAACCTGCTTAATTACTGAGATCGTGTAGGCTTGGTTGTTCTAAAGTATAAACCTGCTTGATTTGTTCGTTCATTATTCTTTTTGCGATCGCCATCTGGTCACCGAGATGCAAAATATAGAAAGAAATGAAGGGTTAATCCTTAAATCAATCCTCAGAAGCTGTGCTCTTCGACGAAAATCCTAAATCTTTGAATCTACTGAGGAGAGCTCTGAACGTGGAAACCAGAATGGAAAGGAATCTCAGCTTGAACTCTGGCCATATCCACTCGTGTTCTTCGAATTTGTTCATGCAAATGATGCATGGTTCCAACGCACCCATAATCTGGTTTTGTTATTCTGCACTGTGCTTCAAAATACATTGCATCCACTGCTTTTGCTCTCGACTCTTGAGATATTATCTGTTCATCGACAGAAAAGCCCATGAATTTGTAGCCTAATTAAAATTAATGAATAAATAACAATAAAATTTATGAATTTTTTATGTTAGAATTCAACTGAATTTTAGAAGGGCAAAGCGATCACTAAATTGAACGTGTGTCTACGAATTTCTATGTCACAGATGTCTAGTTTTTAATAATTCAAGTTTCAGGTCATTCCAAGTACTGTGGAAGAAGTTATGATCATTTTAATAATTAAAGAAAAAAATTATTATGAGAATTTTAGAAATAAAAAATGCAAGAATTACTATTTGATTTAATTTTATTTCCTGTTTATTCTGATTTCTCTTTTGAAAATAGGTTGATCTATTAAAACCAATTAGTCTATTCCAGGTTGGAAATAGGTTTGATTTCAACATATAAACCGAACCAAAATCTTAAACCAAACAGAAATAATTGGTTCAAACCAAACGATGAAAATCAAAGTCCTAACCGAAAGTGCACTGAAAATTGATAGGAAATCGATGGTCTCTACACATCAAACAGAGCCACATATGTTTCATACGTAAATATTAAGGGTAGGTGTACGCCGATTTAACTCAGATTTAATTTAATCAAAACTGACAGTTTTGGATTTTCAAAATCGGAACCAATAGTTCTAGAACAGTTTCAGTTTTAACCCGATTTTATTTGATATTTAAGAAAAAATTAAAATATAATAATAAAATATATATTTTTTATAATAGTAAGGTGAGTTTTAAATAAATGAGCGGATTTATTAATAATTTTATGAATTATTTTAGATTTTATTAGGGTTTTGTTGAGTTTTACTCGTTTTTAGAATATTTTTGACCCACGATACTAGTTCTGATTTCACGATCTTTTTACTCTTACCGGAACTGACCCATAAATTAGAGTTTTTTAAAAATTAGAATTAAGATTAGATTAAAATCGACAATTTCAGTCTAGTTTTTAGTTTCGATCTGGCTTTGCCTACCCCTAGAAATAAGTTTGATTTCAACTTATAAACCAAACCAAAATCTTGCACCAAATAAAAAAAAATTGGTTCGGTTTTGTAAATCGGAAAAACAAAATTCAAACCAAATGACGAAATTCGAAGTCCAAACCGAAGGTGAACTGAAAATTGATAGAAAATATAATGCAAAACTCATTTAGAAAATCAGTAAATAATTTAGTAAAACAAAATAAGATAGTAAATGTAACATATTTCCGAGAGATTTTCATCCCAACCCTATCCATAGAATCAAACCGAAAGACCGAAGTTAGTCATGCGACCATGTAATCACGTAACTGTCACATATTAACCATTGACATCTATAGCTCTATTTTCTCGGACGGGTGTGGAGTCCGAAGTTTCGTTGTTTCCTAGATTGTTGTCGCAACAATAGGTAATTCGGGAGATGAAAGTGATGGAATTAATGATTGATGAATCGGAAATTCCATGAAGGGAGGGAAAATGCTATCACAGAAGGTGAAAAGCCTGACGAGGGCTTGGTTGCTGTTGAGCATTAAACTTAATGAATAAATAATAATAAAAATCTACTAGTTTTTTTATGATAAATTTTGATTAACTTTTGAAAAGCGCAAATAGTCACTGAATGTAACATGTGATCTATGAATTTTTATACCTCGAATGTTTAGTTCTGATGATTTAAGTTTCAAGTCATTCTAAATCATGTGGAAGAAGTTATGGTCGTTTNTAAATATAAAACAAAATCATGTTAAAATCGGTACCGCACCGGAACAGTTGGTTTCACTTCTGGTTCCAAAAATTCAGAGCTGTAGGTTCTAATTTCGATTATATTTTAAAATAAAATCTGGTCGAACCAGCCCATGTCCACCCCTACATACTAATCGAGCCTCTAATTTATTAGAGTAATTGTCATTGATTTTTCGAACTATAAAACTTGTCGATAAATATTTTAAACTTAATTATATTTTAAAAAAAACAGGTGAAAAATCTAAAAAAAACAGTTCATACCGTGACGTCATCTTAAAAAGTCTTTTTTCTTTTAATATTACGTGGCACACGTGCATTTTCTCTTTCACATTTTTCAATCTTTAAATCATTTTTTCTTAAATTAATTGATTAAGTTAATTAATTTTTTAATCTTTAAAATAGGCCAACGTCGTTCCAAACCAATTGAAAAACACACTCCCTACCTAAAAAATTGATAGAAACCCTAATTGTTTCATGGTACTTAGGGTTCCACGTGTCAAGACTAAACCCAGTCGTTGACTTTGTCAAAACCAAATGTCAAAATCTCAGCACATCAACACGGCTCGCACGCTTAAAACTTCTCTCTCTCTCTCTAACGCTGAAACGACGCTGGGGACACAGCCTGGCTCTCTTGTCGTCGTCATTTTCCGTGTTTTTTTCGGGTCCAGCCTGCTTCTCATGGATATATGTTCAATTATCAAAGCAGCCTTTTCAAATCCATGCCCCACTTCCTGTCACCCAGAAAGTCTCGTATATATATATATATAAGCCGATACTTGGCAACTTCAGAGCTCAAAAACTCAGTCGCAGAAACTTAACCCGTCTCCAGTTTTTCAGATTTTGGATAGAAAATGGAAAAATTTTCGAATTTTTATGAGATTTTCTCTTTTGGGTCGCCGGCGTGTTCACCGGAAGTGTCAAGCCCCGACAGCAGTGCTTCAAAGGGGGCGAACTTTTCCGACGAGGAGGTAATTCTGGCCTCAGACCATCCGAAGAAGAAGGCGGGTAGGAAGAAGTTTAAAGAGACAAGGCACGAGATTTACAGAGGAGTGAGAAGAAGAAACTCCGGCAAGTGGGTGAGTGAGGTGAGAGAGCCGAACAAGAAGACCCGGATTTGGTTGGGGACTTTTCCGACCGCCGAAATGGCGGCTCGGGCCAACGACGTGGCGGTTTTGGCCCTTAGAGGCCGGTCCGCATGTCTGAATTTTGCCGACTCAGTGTGGCGGCTGCCGGTGCCGGATTCCGCCTCGCCGAAGGACATTCAAAAGACGGCAGCCGAAGCGGCCGAGATGTTCCGAGTGGCGGGGCCCGAATCGCCAAGTTTGGACGATTCCACGCCAGAAACGTCGAAAACATGCAACGACACGCCGTCTATTGCCGAGGAATTGACGGCTGAGACATCGCCGAATTGGTGGGCGATGTACGAGGACGAGGTTTTCAGCATGCCTGAATTGCTGATAAACATGGCGGAGGGACTGTTGTTGCCGCCGCCGGAGTGTGTTTTAGATGCTGACGTGGGAGTATATGCTGACGTGGCATTATGGAGTTATTCATTTTAATTATCAACTCAATTTTTTTCAGACAAGTCTTCAAGAAATTTCTTCCCAAACCAATCGCGAGCAATTAAGTGCATAAATTCAGCCCACAAAACAAAATCAATAAATCCGAGTAATTACAAAACTCCAAGATCAGATCAGATCGGATCGGCCGGAGAGGACCAAGGTCTCGGACCAACCAAGAAGATCGGATCAATCAACATCTTTCAATTTTTGAGTAATGATGTCGAAACTTAGTAGGATTGTTGTTGCTTGAAAATGTAATCGCAATTAAACGCAAGTGCGCGCATCGCAATGTAGTAATAAAAATATTGATCCCACGAGGACAAGTCAACTTTCAATTCAGAGAATAAATTGCAAAGTAAAAGAAATAAAATAAAAATCGTAACTTTAAATATTCACAAAAAGAATTAAAGAATAAAGAATAAGTTTTTCATCATGGTTTTGGTTTTCATCTAATCTAATGTGCATGAAAGTAAATTGTAGAAAATAAAGTGCATAAAATAAAGTTGGTGGTCGAATTGAGAATTAGAATTAATCTCGGAAAGAATTAACTATAATTGACTTAAGCAAATCAACATAAAAAATCCAAACTTTGATTAAAACTAAATAGTTCTACAATAACTATCAAGAGTTCATAAAATTCACGNATTAATAAATCTTAATTATTCATTTTTATTTCTATTTCTCATGCTATTTTTTTAATTCCACTCTATGTGATCTAGCTGTAAATAAACAATGCAGAGACAACGATTGTGCACCTACAATCTGAACTTCGTGGACAACCATCTTCTTCGGCGCCTTCTCAACAAATCTCACACAAACTGATTCTTAGGTTGTTTTGAACCACCACTTTAGGGTAGTTGACTAGCTCTTTCTCGATGTAGTGTCGAAATCAACCTCTCTCGTATTTGTTAGGTTTACTTCATTGCATTTTGAAAACTCATACATGTAAATTCATTGTGCATCTCATTTAAAAAAAATCATGATGCATGAAATATCTATGACATGATTATGCATGTACCTTGTAATTCTAGTCTCTTAACACATGTTACAAATGATATCATCGGATCGTGTAAATACTAATGTTTTATTCAGTCGCATCACATCACATGAACATACACATAAAATTATCAAGACAATCTATGTCATTGTCTTGTTCTCGGTGTTCTTTCTTGTTTCGATTTATAAGAACATCACATTTAATTAACAAGTCAAAAATGTGTTAATTCGAGTATACGTTTTCAAGAAAAGAATATGAAACGAAAACAATCCTTCCATTCGTCGGACAACTATACTCTCTACCATAATAGAAGGATTTAAGATATAGAGATAGACATCCTAATAGGGTTATTCATTATCCGCCAATCTTTCATCACATTAAGTGGAACCAATTCTCTTTTTAATAGCAAGTAATACTAGATGCTGTCACCCTTTTATTATGGGAACAACAATCAACAGGTCAACGTTTGTCTTATTGCTAGGCTACCTACTTTGGGGGCCTTGAATTCTTCATAATTTAATGTAAATTGTAAACCATCAACAATAATCAAAGAGAACCCTAAGAGAATTTCAACGAAATTACTTACAATTTGCAATTACAAAACGACGAATTCCGGGATGTTAATGTGTTAGGGAATGGAAGTGGGTTCAATGCATTTCCGATGTAACTTATAACATTGTTGCGAACGTAATTTTCGTAAGAATATTCGTGTTTCGATCGTCGAAGTTAGAGTTAGGGTATGATTTTCCGCCGTGGCCGAGCAATTACGAGTCGATTATTAACGAGTTCAATTTAATACTTGATAAATTAGGTTGAATGGATAAATGAAACAGATTAAGGTCGGCTGGTTTTTCAAGCCGAACCAAGAAAATCATTTGGAAACACATTAATTTTAGATTGGTTTGAGTAGTGACTTTAAAATCGAGCTATATTTATTATTTTGTGAATAAAAATAAATATAGGAGATTCATCTGTTGCAAAGTAGGGGTGAGCACGGGTCGATTCAGTCCGGTTCTATCCAAAAAAAGAACCAGATTTAGAACTCTCAATTCTCGATTTTTGAAATTGGCACCGAAACTATTGGTTTCGGTTTCGTGCTGATTTTAACCTAATTTTATTTTATATTTTAAAAAAATTAAAATATAATAATAAAATATATTTTTTATTATATTTGTGTGAGGTTTTAAGTAATTTTGCAAGTTTATGATCAAATTTAAGATATATATTGAATTTTATTAGAATTTGAGTCATGTTTTAATCGATTTTAAAAATTTGTTTCATAATTTTGTATTCTTAAATTGACACTAGCCTATAAATCACGATTTTTTAAAAATTAGAGTCAAGACGGAGTCAAAGCGAATCGTTATAATTCGATCGACTTACCCCTATTTCAAAGATTACTTTTAGATCTCTCAGTAATGTTCATCAACCTCCATCCAACCCTTGCAGACGCATTTACATCTTACAACTACGCAACATGAGAATTCATTAATGATCTCAACTGTGACCTCTCTCTCTCTATCTATAAAACAGAAACCCCTGTCTCTTCTCTCTCTAAAAACGTACTGTAACGAAAGCTTCATCTGGGTAGCTTTGATTATCAACAATGGCGCCAGAAGCAGCGAAGGTGAAAATGATCGGAAAAGCCAACGTTAAACCCGGTAAACCGATCGGGAAAAAAGAGTGCTATTTAGTCACGTTTGATCTTCCATATCTGGCTTTCTACTACAACCAGAAGCTCATGTTTTACGAAGGAGATGACTTCGAATCCATGGCGGAGAAGCTCAAGGCTGCGCTCGAGGTTGTTCTGGTGGAGTTTTATCAGCTGGCCGGAAGGCTGGGAAAGGACGAGGAGGGTGTTTTCCGGGTGGAGTACGATGACGATTACGCCGGAGTTTTGGTCGTTGAGGCGGCGGCGGAGGATGTCTCCGTCGCCGATTTGTCGGAAGAGGAGGCTGCTTCCACTTTGACGGAGTTTCTTCCTTACAATGGGATATTGAACGTGGAAGGGCTTCATAGGCCTTTGTTGGCTGTTCAGGTAATTTAATTTAATTAGGTTCTTAAAATTTAAATAATTAAGAATATTAGTCTAATTTAATTATTTCGTAAATAATATTAATCAACGGCTTTAAGAGATTAATTAAAAGTTTTCACAACGTGGAAGAGATTAATCAACGGCTTTAGATTAATCGAGCACCGTTGTTTTTGAGGCTCCAGTGATCCTTACCGTGGTCATTTTTGCAGCTAACTAAACTGAAAAATGGCATAGTGATCGGGTGTGCCTTCAACCATGCAGTCCTCGATGGAACCTCTACGTGGCATTTTATGAGCTCTTGGGCGGAGATTTGCCGTGGAGCAGATAGGTGAATAGGTGATTCAATTAGAATAAATTAAAATTAATAGTTATTATGTAATTTTTAGTTTTAATTTAATTTAATTTGATTAATTTTTAGTATAGACTGTAAAGTATAAAAGTAATCGATTGTATTTAAATAATATATAATAAAAATAATAAATATATATTTAATGCTACTTTATGCAGTGTCTCGGTCCCGCCATTTCTGGAGAGAGCGAAGGCGCGTGATACGCGCGTGAAACTGGATATCTCTCCTCCTCCGTCCAACGGTGAAGCAAAAGAGGAACCACAGCTGAGGGAGAAGGTTTTCAAATTCTCTGAAACCGCCATTGACAAGATCAAAGCAAAAGCAAACGAAAATCCACAACCGGAGGGTTCAAAGCCATTCTCAACTTTCCAGTCGCTCTCCGTTCACATCTGGCGCCATGTCAGCCTTGCTCGGAACCTCAAACCGGAAGACATCACGGTTTTCACCGTATTCGCCGACTGCCGGAAGCGAGTTGATCCTCCGATGCCGGAGTGCTACTTCGGAAACCTAATTCAAGCGATTTTTACCGGTACTGCTGTCGGATTGTTACAGGCGCATCCGCCGGAATTCGGCGCGAATCTAATTCAGAAAGCCATAGGAATGCACGATTCGAAGGCGATCAACGATCGGAACAGCCAGTGGGAAAGTGAGCCGAAAATCTTCCAATTCAAGGACGCCGGAGTGAACTGCGTAGCTGTCGGAAGCTCGCCGAGGTTCAAGGTTTACGATGTCGATTTCGGATGGGGAAAACCGGAGAGCGTGAGAAGCGGATTGAACAATAGGTTCGACGGTATGGTGTATCTGTATCCAGGAAAGAGCGGAGGGAGAAGCATTGATGTGGAAATAAGCTTGGAGGCAGAAGCAATGTCGAGGTTGGAGGCCGATAAAGAATTTCTCATGGAGGTTTGAAATTTCAGAGAATTTCCATGGAGGTAAGATATCTAAGATTACTCTTCACTGTTCCAGTTTGAATTACTGCAATTTCATGTGTGAATCGAGAATCAATTTCGGAAAAAGTCGATTGAAAATCGCAATCACGCATGCTATTGTGCATTCGGAAATCGAGAAACGGTTAAATTATGTAACTGTGAGATTGTGTTGATGAATTTCTTGTGTGCTAATTTCAATAATGAGATATTTACTCTGTTCTTGATAATTTCATCTCTCTTTTATTTCTAATCTTATTTTCTCTCATCTTTTGCCAATCATCTTCTCTCTTTCTCGATCTGTATGATCACCTGTATAAATCTAATTATATCGAAAAAACCATAGCACCTCTGCTAAAATTTTTCTAATATATTTCAAACTTCGATGTTTTTTCGATATATTTTCTTCAAAATTCACAGTTTTTTTAGATATTTTACCTATTATTTTATAGTAAATAACTCATTAGAACCAATCCTACTAAACTCTTTCTTTTGGATATACGCACTGAATTTTGTGAGGCATTTCTATGTCTAGAGAGAACATATGCAGGTTCATAAGACTAGAACAGAAGACATTTTCCCAAGTTTCCAACAGAATGAAAAGGGTAGTGAGAGAAAGTCATGAGAGAGAAGATAAAATCGAATACATTATAAGCTCAAGAGAAAATATGAGAATTACAGCTATGATCTCATGTTGACAAACTCATTAAACCAAGTCTTCTAATGGAATTAACATCCTAAAAACTGAAACAATGAAGTTACATACATGAAGATGGATCGAACGGAAACATCTGAGCTCGGCTCTCGGAATCACTCATCCTTTGAAGAGTCAGCCGGGATTTCCGATGGACAAACTTCACTGGGCTCAGCAATATCACTAGATTCGGTCGGGGGATTTGCAAGTGGAACGCTCGATCTAATCGTCCCAACCGTGATGTATTTGCTCATGAACTTGTACTCCCAGTCCTGTAATGCCTCGAGCTCAAACGGTCCCAGACCGGAAATGTCTCCGGTGAGATCTTTATCTTCGAAAGACATTTTCGCAAGAGCTCTACTCGCATCTTTTCCGGCGAAGAGAGCGTATGGCCCACCAGGTCCATAAAACATCCTGCAGAGAAAAATAAAGCTGTTTAATATTTCCAAACGACTCCCAATATTTGACAGAGCATTAACCTCCATTAACTTCATGAAGAAAGAGAGAATCATAATTATCTCAGCAATTAAATCGAGCAAAGCTTATGAGATGTTTAGAGTTAGCATAGTTTGTTTCAAAGCGACGAACAAAGCACACAAGAATCACAGGGTTCCAAGAATAGATTATCCCTGGCGTGTAACTCAATTGCTTAAACTTGTTCAAATTAGGATGAGAAATGTCAGTTTCTTCATCTAGAATGCATGATAATAGAGAAAGGAAAGGAAAAAGATGAAGGGATCTCCCAAAAATTACAGCAAAAGCCATGAGTGCAAAGGTCAAATTCATGACAAACATCCGAAGAATCGCTGGTTAATTGTATACATAGGATGATTGCAGAGTAGCTTTGAACTCCACAACTAAGATCCTTATCATGTTATTACCCAACAAATAAAAATCCAAAGAATCTCCCTGTCGATTCAGTTGTGCAACAATGAAAACTAAGCCGAGCTTCAAGATTAATACAATATGTTTTAGACATTAAATGTAAATGTATATAAGAACTGAAGCACGCTTAAAAAGCAGTGTTCCTATTGAGTGAATGATGAGAATTTACATTGTGGATAGGACGAAGAGAATCAAGTAAATCAATTATTATCATAGAAAAGTTGAAAGTTTCAATCGAGCGACAAAAATAAGAAGTTTACTGGATTATTATAAAGAACACTCATAGAGAATAACTAATATTGAGAAGGAATTCAACCAAAGAATTTGATGCAAACAAACAATAACCCATAAAATGATTCTCAAATCTGGATAGATAGTTCAAGTCTTCAAGATAAATGCTACATAAACCCTAATTTTCATACCACCATATCCTCATAGAGAGAAATAGCAAGCAAGCAGCAAAACCAAGACAATCCTAAATCCAAAAAGCCATTTGACCTCCTTTTCAGTAGAGCCCAAAAGATGAAAATCCCCTTCACTATTCCACAGTCCGTCAAAAGTTAAAAAAAGATCAGACAACGACAACAAATATACCTGCTCTGAGAAACATCATAGATCTGGCCCTTGATAGCCATAAGCAGAGGCTTTTTAGAATCGGAGCCATCATACTGCTTAAGCTCCTCCTCGGTGATCTCCCCGAGCTGAACCGGCGGCGGCAGAGGCTCCATCTGCTCCTCAAACTCGCCGGCGGTCGTTCGAGTTTCCGGCCGGCCAAACATCCCAGAAACCACGTAGTAGAAGGCTAAACCCAGCGCCAAAAGGGTGAAGAAAGTGGCCGGAGAGAGACCTGTGTAAGTAACGATGGCTTCTTTGAGCGGCTCCCACAGCTGCAGAGCCATCGTTCTTGGGCGAGAAGAACTACAGAGCCGGAGAGGAGCTCCACCTTGGAATAATTGAAGCTTAAATATGATTTTCTTGAAATTATTTTCTAAATACTTTTAATTTCGAATTAAATCGTGTTAATGTCGAATAATAAATTAATAATTAGAGTGAATTCACAAAATTCGAACTTTTGGCATGAATCACATGTTATAATTTAAATATACTTATACATGACATTTAATTGATACATTAAGATATTATAATTTAAATAATTATTAATATTTAATAATTATTAATATTATAGCAACAAGTGATAATATCTATATTAATATTATGTTTACATTCTTAATTTATCTTCTGACGTGTCAGTTTTGTTTGTCCAATTAAAGTATTTTTAAGATATTATAATTTAAATAATTATTTATAATATTTATTACATTAATAAAAAGATAAATTAAGAGATTATTATATTAAAAATTTATATTAAAAAAATAAGCTCGGCATTATTTTAATATCTTTTATTTTTAAAATCTCGAAAAAAAAGATAATAATAAAATCACAAGCTCCACAAGATGAATTTAGCAAAGCTAAAATCCAATTTACACTACAATTTCAAATATTTGTTCATCACACACTACTCCAAATTAAACTTTACTGCAAATATTTCACACAACAATCACTATGCACACCAAACAATGAGAAATTAAACAACATTTTGGATCGAGAAACTACCCGAGTAATCGTAGACTGATGAATCGATGGTTTAATCAGTCGAATCGGAGCGATTCAGCCTTCAAAAGAGGCCGAGAAGCTTCTTCGGAGCGGTTCCAGTGGCTCTGTATTTTGCAGCGATTTCCTCTGCTAGGAGAAGAGCTTCAGCTTTCTTAGCTTCAACAATGGCTCTCTTCTCTTCTGCAGACTTGTGAATCAGTGCTATTTTGTTTCTCATTTTCTCCACATATTCCGCCTTTTTTTTCTCCAATTTTTCCTGCCGAAGTAATATGTTCGAATACTATGACTTGTTTGAAAAGTTACGAAAATCGGATGTCTTGATAAACGGAAATACGAAGAACAAAAAAAGAAAGACACTCGACCAGTTGTCCTAACTTCTCGAAGCGTTTAACTAATTCCAAACAAGTTTTAAGTTCAAGATTTTCTCAATGATCAAAGCTACGAATTCGAGTTGATACCTCGATCTGTTTCAGTTCAGCTTCCACGGATGCTTTCTTACAATTCTCCAACGCCCCGATTTCCGATAGCTTTTTATGTGCTCTGCCGATTGAAAGTAAACGATCCAACACTTGAAAAATCAATTGTTTTTAAGATTGGATTATCATTTCTTCTTCGTCAATCATCTTGATTTGAGAGGGTATATTAAGAAACAAGAACATACTTGTTTTCTGCCTTTGATTTTTCACTTTCTTCCCATGCTTTGACAAGTGATAGTCTCTTCTCTGTCTCAACTTTGGCCAGCATGTCATCTGAAGAAAGAACCAAAAAAGAAACGAATGAAGCTCTTCCCAATTAATTCTCGAAAATTTAGATATTTAACGTGGTTTTACCTCGATTGCTAGAGCCCGAACGCAGATCCTCTGGTGATAACATGAAATGATGACAACTATTTCAGTGTTGGAATAAATTTTAATGAATATTAATATTCTCAATACACAGTTAAGGCCGATAAATCAAAGGCTATATGCTTTTAAACTTTAGATGACAGCTTCTGTGTCAGGATATTCATTCTCAAACAACACATTAAAACATATAGAATTTTCATAGACCAGGTTTATCCTTAAAAGTATGATTATTCTCTATGTAAATTCAATAAATAAGTTATCAGAAGATTCTACAGATGAACAGTGCAAAATCATGCAAAGCAGAAATGGTAGCTGTAGTTGGGGAAAATATGAAAGAATGCTTAGCAACCAAACAGATTAGGGATCAAAATGGGGAAGATAAGGGGGAGATACAAAATCACTAGCAATTTTCTTGTTCTCTGAGTTGTCGGCAACCAAACAGAGCAAGAAACCTAGGGAAATCATGATTTGAAAAGGGAAATTAAGGGAAGAAGCCCAAAGAAACAGGTAATTACTTTCGGCTACGGCTAGAGCTTTAGACTCGTCAGGCTTTTCCTCAGATGGCGGAAGCGCTTCTATCGATTTCTCCTCCGCCGCATCTTTACTAGCTTCCAAGGCTGGCTCCGGCGCCGGAACCGCTGGAGTTTCCCCAAGGAGCTCTGATTCAACCTTCACAACTTCTTCTTCACCCATTCGTTGAGCTTGGGAACTGCGAAGCTGTCAAAAAAACTAGAAAAACGAAGAGAGAGAGAGAGAGAGTGGTTGAGTTGTTTGGTGTTCTAGTTGGAAGAAGACGAGAGGAGGGTTGAAGAACCTAGCTGGATTGAGGGCACATGGCTTTCGGTGTGCGTTGGCAGAGCACGCGACAATGGCGGAAGAGAGAGAGGTTAATACGATTCGTCTGATTTTGACAGAACATTTCTTTTCTTTTCTTTTTTTAATTATTATTCGTAAGAAAATATTAAATAATATTAATCAATATTATTTTAATTTAATAAAATTTGAGTAATATTTATAAATATTTTAACCATAATAATTTAACGCCAAAAAAATAAATATTTTTTATTTTTTTATATGCACAAGTGTGTCGAATAATGATAATTCAATCATGATTATAATAAAACTATATGATAAAAAATAATTATATGATTATTCATAAAAGACCCACTATGTTGCTTATTTATTGACATAATAATATAAATAAATTATAAAATAATATTACACCTACTATTTGAAAAAAATAGAGATATTCACTTTGGGGAGACTAACGGGTAAATCTTAGAATCTAGAAGATTCCATTGCATAGAATCTTTAAGTTGGTTGACATGTCAATTTCATAATTAATTCGAACCCTTTTTGTATCAAATTATTAACTTTTATTTTATGAATAAATTGAATGCAAGAGGACAACTATTATATGCTTTCATGATCTTCTGCAGCGTGGAGGAATCTATTTTGGGCCTTAGGACTGTGAAGATCCGGCCCAATAGGCTCATTTCTCCATATAAATGTTAGATAATGATGTCTTAATTATTAGTGTATTAAATGGGCTTTTAATGTCTTAATTTTCTCTATTTTTAACTAATTAATTGATTTCAAGCATTTTATATGATTTAATTTCTTTTTTGAGTAATTTATGAATATAAAAATTAGCTTTACCTTATTATTTATTATATATTTTTATTTAATTCAACCTAATCGGAATATTATAAAATAGATTTGCATGGCTTTTCTAGATATGATTTTTTAATAAAATAGATAATCTATTGATTAGTACAATATTGTATGATTCCATTTTTAGGCTTTGTTTTGAGATAAGGTTTAATTTAAAGATCAATTTACCCCACTAACTCTATTTTAAAACAAAGGGTAAGAAATTAAAAAAAACATAATTTTTTAAAAAATATATAAAAAAAACTTTAAATTTTAAAATATGTTGACAAAATCTAAATCTTTGAAATATATCAAAAAAATCATGTGAGAAGGTCAATTACTTGTAAGTTGGAGGTCGCGTGTAGGTAACGTTGGGTATAGGTGGGCATCCGGTGTTATCGGATCGGATTAAGGCAAATTCAATCTGATCCTATAACAATCAGATCAACAATTTTGATCCGATCGGATTCAGATGCATGTGTTATCTGAATTCGAATCCGATCTGAATCCGATTAAACAAAGCAGATCGGATTAGATTTTTAAAAACTTGTAATTCAGAAATTTTTAGAAATTGTAAAAACTTGTAATTCGCGACGCGATCCAATGAGGGTACGGCCGGCCGACTCCTCCGTTGATTTTTCTTCTGTTCTTCGTCATTTTTAACGAATCTACCAATTTACAATTACAATTACAGAAATCATTTACAAATCCAAAATCAAATCTCCATATCTATTTATATCTTCGTTTCTGTTCTTCGCGGCCATCGTCTGAAACTCGGAGTCTAGGAGCAGAGGGTCGGCGAGGCGGCTCGGCTTCGTCGTCTGAGTAGCGGAGTCCAGAAATTGAGACGAGTGATTTTTGGATTCCAAAATCAGAGTCGGGGATGCTGAATGATTTAGAGTTTCGACTGATTTGAATTAAGCAATCCGACGTTCGGATTGGATCAAATTGGATTCGAATCAGATAGTCAATCCGATCCGAAAATCGGATCAAATGAAAAACTCTTCTACCGAATATCTGGTCTGATCCGACCCAATCCGATCAGATTGGATCGGACTGTCGGATCGGACCAGATTTGCCCACCCCTAACGTTGGGGGCTCACCCTTGCATCTCAACAGGGAGTTGACATCATGCGGCTCTTCGCGTGTTGTTAATTGAACAAGTTTGAGATTTTTTTAATCTATTTTTTAAAGTTTAATTTTTTGTTATTTTTTACCTTAAAACAAATTACAATCTACTTCGAGCAATTAAACTTTAAACATCTGAGAACTTATTATTATCAATTTATCAAATCTTTTAAAAGAAATTTTATTACTTGTCTTTAGTTTTCCCATTTTGGTTAGTTCGCGAAATACAACTGATGTTAAACCAAACAGTTTCAAATTATGATTCAATGCATATATTATGTAACTGTTAAAGTTTAGTATGACCCGAATTGTATGTGGGTAAGGATGATGAGTTTGTTTGCCAAAGACGTAAACTCAATGTCTCGTGTCGTATTTTTCTTGTCATCATTTGATTATGAACCGGGATTTCTTAATCTTTCATGACAACACTATTTGATCAACCTCTAAAAAGAAATCATAACTTTTTTATTTTATTTTTTACTAATTTTGGTGTAAGATCTATACTTCTCTACAAGAAGTAGGGGTGGCACAGAGGAGTTCGACCTAAGTTTATCTCGAAATAATAACTGGAATCGAAACTTACGTTCTTGATTTTTGGAACCGGAAGCGAAACCAATTATTCCGGTCCGGTACTAGTTTTAACCCAATTTTATTTTATATTTAAAAAATAAAATCTAATAATAAATTATATTTCTTTTGTTACTTTAGATAGATTTTAAGTAATTGGACGGGTTTGTAACAAGTTTTTAGATTTTTATCGGATTTTATTAAGAGTTGGGTCGAGTTATTTTAAATTTTATTTTACCTACGATCCGAGTTTCAGTTTTATAATTTTTTATTCCTAAAGATCAAAACCGACCATAAATCATAATTTTTTAAAATTATAACAAAAACTCAATTAAAACTGACAGTTCTAGTCTAATTTACGGTCGCGGTACGATTTTATCCACTCCAAGAACTTATTATTATTAACTCATCAAAATTTATCAATTTATCAAAATTAGAATAGTGATTTATTAAATATTTATTGCAACATCATTTGATCAATCTCGAAAAAGNTCTTTGGCAAAACAGTTTTTTCTGTGATTAAACGACTTCTCTCCGGAGAAAAAGGGGCTGGAAATTACCATGCCGTGAAGAAATATCATTTACAAGGAGAAATCACCGTAGCTCTCCTCCGGGCCTCCCACTTTCTCCACCACATCTTCTTGGTTTCCGATCACGAAGATGAAGAATCTGTGATTTCTCTTCATTTTCAGCTCCATAAACTCGAGCTTGGGCTCGTCGCTCGCCGCCATTCTGGTCACGTTTCTAGAGAGAGAAAGAGCGCGAGAGAGAGAGAGAGAGATTATCCAACTTTTTATCCATTACCCATTACATAAAACTCAAAGGATTTCATGATTCCAGAGAGGAAGGAAGGAGATAGAGAGACGAAGAGGAGGAGAGATAAAGAGATGGCGGAAAATCCTTGGTTTTACCATCAAAGAAATAGGCAAATGAGGAGTGAGAAAAAAGGTGGAGGGGGGAGAAAATAGAGGGAGAAATCAAGCGGTGGGAGTTGTTTCAAGCTCCTGATTCCACGGCGATGGCGTCTGATGATGTCTTCACCGCGAAAAGAGCTGTCTTTTGCCTTTTTGCGGTTGCATTTGCATCGGCAGACGCATAAAACATGAGAGAAATTTTGTTTTTAGGGTCCGTCTTAAATAAGTTCTATTTCTTACTTACTATAATTTTATTAATGAATTATAAATAAATTTTAAGTATAAAACATTTTTGCTAAATTTGTATCGTTAAATTTACTTTTTTATTATCATTTTTTAAAATATATGTTGACTAGGGGTGGGCATCGGGTGTTATCGAATCAGATTGAGGCAAATTCAATCTGATCCGATAACAATCGGATCAACAATTTTGATACGATCGGATTCAGATGCTTGTGTCATCCAAATCTGAATCCAATCCGAATTTGATTAAAGAAATCAGATCGGATCAAATTGGATTTTTAAAAACCTGTAATTCAGAAATTTCCAGTTCTCCGTCGATTCCTCCTCTGTTCTTCGTCGTTTTTAACGAATCCACTCATTTACAATTACAATTACAGAAATAATTTACAAATCCAAAATCAAATCTTCATACATATTTATATTTTTGTTTCTGTTCTTCGCGGCCGTCATTGGAGGGAGACTCGGAGTCTAGGAGTAGAGGGTCGGCGAGGCGGCTCGTCTTCGTCTTCGGAGTAGCGGAGTCGAGGAATTGAGACGGGTGATTTTCGGATTCCAAAATCGGAGTCGGGGATGCTGAATGATTTAAGGTTTCAACTTTCGACTTTCAGCCGATTTGAATTAAGCAATCTGACTTTTGGATTGAATCGGATTGACTATAGGATTTGGCTTCGAATCCGATCCGAAAGTCGGATCAAATGAAAAAAATTTCTACCGAATACATGGTCCGATCCGACCGAATCCGATCGGATTGGATCGGACCGGATCTGCCCACCCCTAATGTTGACATATCTAGCAACAATTAATATGATAAACACGATAATTAATTTTTACAATGAATAATATTTATTCTCATTCAATTAATTATAGTTATTTGACACGTCATCATGTATTTTAAAAAATTACGATAAAAGATAAACATAGACTAGAAACTCGCACCAGAAAAAAACTTCGATATCATGATTTTTCCTTTCGTTCTTTGAGTAGTTATTTAAGTTGGATAAAAAAATATAAAAAAAATTTTAAACTTTAAAAACAATCCAAAAAACTCCGGCAAAGGGTCGAATGTCAATGCATCTCTGCATTCCACTCTTATTACGTGTAAGTGGTTCACCCTTGCTTACCACCTCAGCTCATGGTGCTTTTTAATTTTTTTAAGTTTATAATTTTTTAAATATATATTATAAAAATTAAGTCATTCAGATAATATATATTTAAGATATTGATAAAATTTAGAAAAAAAACTTAAAAAAAGTACCCTTGTGCTAACTAACGTGGTAGGCATGAAGTGAACCACTCTCATGAAGGAGCCGTATAAGGGTGAGGCGGGCTCATTGAGGGTTTTTCGGATCGTTTTTAAAGTTTAGAGTTCAATCTATTTTTTCAAAGGTCAAGATTTTTTTTATCTTTTATCCTTTTAACTTTGGATATGTCAAATAAATTAATTGATAATTTGATAGTGGGTGGTAATCTTGTTCTTGAACTGTTTTCGTGATGCATTGCTCTTTTTTTAAATTATGTTATCATTATGTCTAATTGATCATATCACTTAGGCATTTTTCATACGCCCTCCTAACAAGTATTTAGGAGATTTTTGGTGGTATATCAAGACATTACATGAAAAATATTAGTTGACGTCATTGATCCAACTGACACGATAAAGAGTACAAATGAGATTCATGGGTTTAAGTCTAGTTTTGATAGAAAATAGATATTATTCGATAAGTCAGGTTTTAAAAATTAGATATGAACTTGATTCGATTGTATATTCGATCCGATCCAAATCTGACTCAATATTTCAGATTATTTTTTGGTCTTGTTTTCATTAGCTTTCTTAAAATTCAAACCAGTGATTTATCGACTTAAATTTACTAAAATTAAATTATTTATGCACAAATTTAAATTTGATCGGTTAACCGACCTGATTCGATGGTCGGATCTTGTAAAATGCGTTATGAACTCAATCTAATCGTATATTCGATCCGATTCAAATATGATCTAAAATTTTGAGTTGGTTTTAAATTAGGCTCACATCGATTTTTTTTAAATTAATAACTGATCACATCTAAATAGTCAATTTGTATCAGATTGACAAGTATATCCGATCAGATTGTGACCTCTAACAAAGAGTAGGATCATTGAAGACTCTATCATTGTGCTACATCTTTGATTTACTCTCATATCTCTCACTTTGACACTCATATGTTTGTTTACTATGATAACTTGAAAAAACCCGTGCTTGTGTCTCCAATGATTCGCTTCCGAAAATGAGTTCAAAATACCGATCAACTGCGGCTTCGACCCTTGACTTCTATTTCGTCTCTATAAAAATCGATTGTTTGATAATTAATCGGCACCAATTTGGTTACACGCATTCATTGGTAACCTTCCAACCAAGAATTGCTACTCCACGCTACTCAACTATGCATGGAAACCTCATCAATTGATTCTCTTTAAGGTAGTGTTTGGATGAGTGAGATATAAGGTTACATAATTCTATTTGCAGGCTTTGGATAACTTTAGTTGGCCAAACATGACTTTGCTTCCTTTGCAATCAAGAAAGATACGATCACGTGATCCCACATCAAGCACGTGGGGTGCAAAAGCGATGACGTTCTATGAAAGACGCCCCCTTGCTAGCGCGTAGCCATCACCTCCTTTCTTTGTACCACTCGACCTTATAGAAATCCTCACCGTCCGTTACACGATCTTATCAAATAATGGCATCGTACAGCTGACATTTAACGAAGGTTGGAGAACAGTCGCACTTGATTTTACTTTTGTTGGGATTTAAATTTTAAATTCCTCCTGAAAATTAAAATTCCCTCTAATAGTTAACGCAGTTATCTAAAACGTCAGAAACTCCTTCTGATCCGCTAACGTCGTGATAACGTCTGTTCTTTCCTCGACTATATAAACTGGCTCATCTTCTTCATTTCTCCAACTCGCGCCTCTTTCAGCAATTTCTTCTTTCTTCACTCTCGTTTCGTGCTCAACTCTTTCGATTACTTGCAAGTGAAAATGCGTGAAATTCTCCACATTCAAGGCGGTCAGTGTGGGAATCAGATCGGAGCTAAGTTCTGGGAGGTTGTTTGCGCCGAACACGGCATTGATTCCACTGGTAGGTACCAAGGTGATTCCGATTTGCAACTCGAGCGAGTTAATGTCTACTACAACGAAGCTAGCTGTGGTCGGTTTGTACCGCGAGCGGTGCTTATGGATCTTGAACCTGGTACGATGGACAGTGTTAGATCTGGGCAGTATGGGCAGATCTTTCGACCTGATAACTTCGTTTTCGGACAGTCTGGTGCGGGAAACAATTGGGCTAAGGGCCACTATACCGAAGGCGCTGAGTTGATTGACTCGGTTCTTGATGTTGTGAGGAAGGAGGCTGAGAACTGTGACTGCTTGCAGGGTAGGTTTGTCGACGATAAATATTTTCTACAGTTTCCTTTCGATTGAATGATACTGAAAGAATTGAGTTACTTTAGAGGAATTAATTAGCCAATTTTTCGGTTATTGAGGTAATGTGACGAACCGGTTTGCTTCTTTTACTTTGTTTAGTGCATGATGCAGATCAGTACTATTTTACAGTTGTTGACGGACATGATTATTCATCAACTCGTTTCAACCTTCAACGTTCATATTTTCTGTTTATCTACTCGTTTACTTCTTTTTTGCATACTTAATTTTTATACAGCTGGATTTTACTTAATCTAGTTGAGGAGTAAGGACTAGTTTGAGGTTGCTTTTCTATTTTTTCAGGTTTTCAGGTTTGTCATTCTTTAGGAGGTGGAACAGGATCAGGAATGGGAACCTTGCTGATTTCCAAGATTAGAGAAGAATATCCAGACCGAATGATGCTTACTTTCTCTGTGTTCCCTTCTCCCAAAGTTTCTGACACTGTTGTTGAACCATATAATGCTACTCTATCTGTTCATCAGCTTGTGGAGAATGCAGACGAGTGCATGGTTTTGGACAATGAAGCTCTCTATGACATTTGCTTCCGTACTCTAAAACTCACAACCCCTAGCTGTGAGTCTTAAGTCCTTTGTTTTTCTATTACTTACAAAGTATTTTGTTTGTTAGGTTTCTTTCATATACTCTCTAGATGCTGAAAATCCGGACATCATAGAAGTATAGATTATTAATTTTACCAGTTCATAGTTTTAGTCATACCCTGATCGTGGACAATAATTGTTTCATTCAGTTGGCGACCTTAATCACCTCATTTCTGCAACCATGAGTGGTGTAACATGCTGCCTGCGTTTTCCTGGTCAACTTAATTCAGATCTTCGGAAACTTGCTGTTAATCTGATTCCGTTTCCTCGATTGCACTTCTTTATGGTTGGGTTTGCACCCCTCACATCTCGTGGGTCACAACAATACCGAGCACTCACTGTACCAGAGCTCACCCAACAGATGTGGGATGCGAAAAACATGATGTGTGCCGCTGATCCCCGCCATGGAAGATACTTGACTGCTTCTGCAATGTTCCGTGGGAAAATGAGCACGAAAGAGGTTGATGAACAGATGATCAATGTGCAGAACAAAAACTCCTCTTACTTTGTTGAGTGGATCCCAAACAATGTCAAATCCACCGTTTGTGACATCCCTCCAACTGGTCTGAAAATGGCATCAACCTTCATTGGTAATTCAACGTCAATTCAAGAAATGTTCAGAAGGGTTAGCGAGCAATTCACAGCCATGTTCCGCCGAAAGGCTTTCTTGCATTGGTACACTGGAGAGGGGATGGACGAGATGGAATTCACTGAGGCTGAAAGCAACATGAATGATCTTGTCTCAGAATACCAACAATACCAAGATGCCACAGCAGATGATGATGGGTATGACTACGAAGATGATGAAGGCCAGGAGGAAGCTTAGAAGCTGTTGGTCATTGGACTGTCTGGATATTGCTGGCCTTTAATTTCTGATTTTGGACACACTTATTTTTTATTTTCATGGAAAGTACTGTTTAGTTTTCATATTGGTTGCTTAATGTTTTGGAATTGGTTAAGAACATGGCCATGTTCGGAGCCCTAAGCGATGATCTTGGAATCTCTTGGAGTTCCACACGGTTTACATGAAATTAGAAAGAGACTTGGCTAAAATTCAAGCCCATTGCCATGTTCATGCCGACTTGAAATGGAGTTTGAGCTTGGTTGGCCATGGAAATTTCTTCTACATGGGTCTGAAACCAAGGACCCATTTCCTCCCTCTCTCTATCACAGAATTTGATTTTAGGGTAAACAAATCCAGGTGGAAATGGGCATGAGCCGGTAGGAGATTGTTTTATCATCAGTACTGAATGTACTCACCTTCCTTCGAATATACACAAGGACTATCTATTTGGACGTCCAAATCTTCTTAAACTTATATATTTGGTGAGTTTATTATTTGAAATCTTCGAATGTCAGAAATTATATCTACATCTATATTGGACGCACTTATCCTCTTTCGAATGTCTGATACAGACATAGAGACTACCCATTCGGAAGTCCAAATCGCCCTGAACCTATATATTTTCTAAATTTATTATTTAAAATTTGTACCTTCAAAAAACACTGATAAATTATGAAATATATGCAGTATAAAGTTTTATAACTACATTTGTATTGGACGCACACACCCTCCTTCAAACGTTCGGTACAAACACATGGACTATTCCTTCGGACGTATTAATCTCCATAGAACCTATATCTTCGTTGAGTTTATTATTTTAAATCTATATCTTCAAAAAACAGTGATAAATTTTGAGATACATGCAGTATAAAGTTTTATATCTGCAAGAATAATTGATAGCTCGAACTGGCAACATACGATGAAAACGTTGCCGAGGAAAAAGAAAATGAAGCAAATAAAAATTGACTATACATTGAATTTATCGTTAATTTATTTGAAATTATATGTAATTTATGGTTATTAATATTACATATAATGCAAAATTGTGGAATGTCTTCAATTCAATGCCAACATGGACGGCCCGTGATTTTTCTTCACGGTGAATAAACGCAATAACTAAGCTCGGCTCTCCACATGTCCGATCAAACGCCCGTCGCAATCAGCGGTAGAATAAGAACTCCCGTGAATTTTCAGTTTCTCATATAACATTTTCCTCTCTCATCACTCAACGGAAGTAAAAATGGAAGCTCTTTGGAATTTGGAGGACAAATTGAAGCTGTCAACCCAAGAAGCTCTTCTTCTATTCGTCAGTACAGCCGTGGTCGCCGTCGTGATCTGCGCCGCCACGGTGTTGAGAAAGAAGGCCCAGAAGAAGCAACTCTCCGGGCAAGAAACGGCGGAGATGGGCTCGGAATGGGACAAAGGGCGGCCGGGGTTGGTGACGGTGAAGACGGTGTTGATGGGGTCCGTGCGGTGGAGTAGGCCGAACAAGTGGCCTGATAGGGCGGAGCCGCTGCTTGCGACGGAGGCTGGGCGGCCGGAGGTGGGGTGGCAGAGCCATAACTCGGCGTCGCCGGTGTGGCAAAGGCCGATTTTGATGGGGGAGAAATGTGAGCTGCCTAGGTTTAGTGGCCTCATTTTGTACGATCAAAGCGGAAGGCCTCTTCATGAACCTCGAGTTGACGCTACTCATGACGTAAGTTTCATGGAAAATTCAGTGAGATTTACGCGAAGAACTTCAATCGATTCATCGTAAATCTATCAACTTTTCTACTTTTTTCTGCAGAAAGTTGCGATCGAAGTAGGAAGAAGAACACTGAAGGATCTACTGTGATCTTGCTCGAGGCTTTTGAAGCTCTGAAAGTTTGTAAAAATGGAGTTAGGAAAGAGAGAGAAAGGATGAGAGAGAGAGATAGGTTTTTTACAGAAGCTTAATGGTGCTTCCAAGATTCTGCCACAGCTAAAATACGAATTTAGTCCGATAATACTGCCTGTTTCATGACCTGTACCCTAATCCACGGCATAAAAACACGAGTTTGTCATATAGCTAGAAATGGTAAGGTTGTGTGTGGTTCGATTTGATTCGGTTTGGTTCGGTTTGATTTGAATTTGTGATTATTAAATGGACCCAATAGTTATTATGTTCGTATTTAGAAACTTGCGATAAAGCGAACTTTATTGTGAAATTTACGTTTATTAAGCCTCTTTTTATAATTTAATTTCAAATCATTTCGAAGACTCTATTCAAGTCGAGCATATTGAATTTTTTTCACTAAACTTAGCTTGAGCAGGCTCGCAACCTCGAGCCTAAATGAGCAAAGATTGCCGAGCGTGTCGAGTTTAAACGAGCCGAGCCTAACGAGTCGAATAATAATCTTAGCTTATCCATATAATTATTTTGATTATTATCAAAATTTCAAAAATATGATAAACAATTAGTAATGTAATATAAATATATTATTGGAATAATAATCTTAGCTTATATATACATTTATTTTTAAGTGACACCGTAAGCTTCTAATTATGAATTGACACCTCAAAATTCGGATAAATATCAATATATACTCTAATAAGTTGTTGTTTCGGGGAGAAATAGGACTCAAAAGCTCTACAGAAGGCATTCGGCTAGTCGTTTAACCAGCTACAGCAGAGAATTCCTGAAAGAATTATCGAGCATGTTGTTCGGGGTATATCGATTGTAGGGTGTTCATTGATAATTATCTCTTTTGACTCGCTAAAGGAAGGGTAAGATCGTTCTCTATTCGTAAATTATGATATTAGGAATGAATTGTGAATTTATTTTTAACCTTATCGAGGACTAATCACTCGTATAGATTCTTACCTATATAACGATCAAACCAATATGACTAGCAGTTGTGCTATGATCGATTTTAGTTTCGGTTTTTGGTTTGGACTTTGTTAGTGCTTCGGTTTGATTTGATTTTTTTAATTCTGTTTATGATGTTTTCTACTATATAGTGTATAATAGATAGAAATCCTGGCCGAGTAAATATTTACAACTTCCCACAAAACATGGTTCCTTGTTTGTTCGTTGGTTAATCGAGCTAATCCGCATATTATTTAGATGTAGACAAAATTGGACTCGAATCGTAAATTGGACTGAAATTGCCAGTTTTAATCCGGTCTTGGTTCTAATTTTTAAAAACCGTGATTTATTGGCTGATTCTGGTCTTTAGGAGTAAAAACTCGTGAAACTGTAACCAAACAGTGAGTCAAAAAAGTTTTAAAATCAAGTAAAACTCAACCCAAACACTAATAAAATATGATATAAATAAAAAAATTAGTTATAAATCAGACTAATTACTTAAAATCAGATCAAAATATAATAAAAAATATATATTTTATTGTTATATTTTAATTTTTTAAATATAAAATAAAACCGAATTAAAACTAGAATAGAACTAGAACCGTTGGTTCCGTTTCTAATCTTAAAAATTCAGAATCGTAAGTTCTGGTTCTAGCTCTATTTTGAGATAAAACCAAATCGGACTGGTCCGTACTCACGCCTAGTATCATCAAAGTCACATAGGACAATGGAGTTGATGTGTGCAAATGAAGAAATTTGAAGCTCTAGTCATTGTGCAACTCTTTTGTGACTAGCTATGATGCCGATTATCCAGCTTGGCCGATCTCGATTTAATCACCTAAAAGTAAAGTATACAAAGGGCCGGAGCACCCTCGCGAGGCTCAAAAGACTAATCGATCTCACTTTTGATATCATTAAGCTCTTCGTTGTTAGCTCGTATAAATAATGACGACCTGAGTAAATTTAAATTCTTCCAATGTTTCTTTGTTTCGAGTTTTTCAAAATCGTTCTTGTAATTCCATTTTAACGCAAGAACTTTGAAACGAGCAAAATAAACATCGATGAACCCCTTCTCTTCCAGGACCTCCCGAAATTCATCTCATGTTTTCATGCTATCCAATGGTAAATTCATCTCATGTTTTTGGGTGACCAAGAACAAAAAAAACAAAAAGAGAAGATAACAAACGGCGTGAGAGGGCGGTCGTTACTAACGACTCGTTAGGGTCTCCAAAGAGCATGAACCGGCCTGCAAAGAGCGAAAAACCACCATCAAGAGCGGTGACCTGCCACGATTTTATCTTGTTCTTTCTCCAAGTACAAAGTTTTGTCAGCTAACAATCTCATATTTATGAGTCGATTTTGAATTACCCGAATTAAAACTAAGACAAAAAACATCAAAGAACTTACAGGAAAAGGGCAATAGCTCTTGAGTTGTATTAAATCCTGCAGGCTATGTCTATGTATTTGAAACTATTTACATTTTTCACGTCTAATCAGAACTCAATCCCAGAATTTATTTGAACAGAGAAAGAAGGCATTATATTATTACTACTCACAGGAGACTCCACTTTCAGTACCATCCCTGCCTTTCCCACATTTCCATTCCACTTGGACCTCCCAATCTGCAACACCAAACAATTTTTCAAGCCTACGATTATGTCAATTATGTGATACGTGTTCGAGTGTATAAACTTACGGCTAGAGATGCAAAAGCCGAAGGCCATGAATCGATTTCACAGCCGTAGATGAAGCTTAGTTGTTCCTTCACCGAATGAACGACTTCTGTTCGAAACCCGGGATTGCTTCCACCAAACGTGGGGCAGATACTGTACCATAATTTTGTTAAGATAATATATGAATGATTGAATTATTTTTCATTAACAAGCACATGCTTTTTAGACAATTAGTAATTTGTCGTGATATCAGAACTAGAAGTCTAAAATTTGATCCTCAGTAAAGACTAAAAAATTCACGTGTAAAATCTAAAAAAACACAAAAAATGACATACATGTGAGAGGGAATATTAAAATAAAAATATAAATAATTCAATTATCATTTACCTACAAGCTCGAGTTTTTCGGACAATTGATAATTCTTCAAAATTGAAACCATATAAAACTTCAAACAAGATCAAACAATATCTATCTTTTCATGTTTTTTCAGTGTGTACTAGAAAATGATCATCGTTTTCAATATACGATTTTGACAGGACATGAAGAACATAACAAATCCAAATTGAACAGCCGATGCTTCAAATGCAAGTGAGAGATCAAATCATAACAACAGCAGAAGATAGAATGCGGATTACACAAAAGCATGTAAGCTAACCTGCATTGAATGGTTGGCCGAACCATTACGCCAGATCGCTGCCAAGCCAAAGCTTGTACAACTTCGAAAGTGAACGATTTGTCGGGCCATTGTACCATTGGCGTTATTCTTGTTCCCCACTTATTCTGAAAGAAATTATAAAAGACTAAGATTACAAAATGCAACTATTGAAATGCTAACAAGATACCAAATAAAAAATCCAAGCCTAATCAATATTGAACCTTGTAAGAGAAGCTGTATTTCATTTCTCCTGGATATTGACCCTGCGCTTGTAAAAGGCCTCCACATAAGGGAAAGAAGGCACTTGTAGTTAATCCTTCACCGGCCACATAGGTGAACTGTCCATTTGGAAACTGTAAATCAACGAACGACTGCAGAAAGAGGATGAGATAGACAATGTCAACCAATAATTGTACGAGATAAGCTCCAAGGTTACTAATTTTCATGTTCATTATGGATCATAGAAACAGCAACCTTATTCAAACAAAATAAGGAAGCTAATCATATTTTATTTTTTGCATTCAAACTTCTAATGATCAAAAAAGGAAATAAAATGGATCAATCACATCGTAACTTGCTCAAAGTTTTATCAATCTAGATTACCAACAAAAGAAAATAATTGCAGGTCCTTCAAAGAGGCCGCACTCTATTAACAACTTACACAGGCAAAGGGATTGAGGCAAAGCATTGACATCAACAGCCACCTTCTATGTTTTGACCACACAGCTGGACAGAGAGAATGCATCCCATTCTGAGAACTAAGAAGTATTAAATCAGAAATAGTTTCTGTAAAACGACATAAACTTTCAAACTTTAAACAAAGTACTCCATATCCATGTTGAAAATAATGGGATTAAAAAAGAGTGAAGGAGATTGTCAGTGTGTGTTTTTGCTAGATGTAATTATCTAAGGTAAGTCTCAGATTACTTTTTTGCTGTATCATTTTACTGTAAACGCTGACAAGTAAAATATCGATTTGTATAATAAATATGTTAATTAGTTATTTAAATTTTAATACATTGTTTGCCCTTGAACAATAAATATTTAACACATCAACATTTACAGTAAAAAATTACACTGAGCAGATAATCTTAGCATTCCTCAATAATCTACAACCACATTTCAATTGAAGCTGTGTTACCTTTCTCTCATAGCCATACCAAAGCAAATGTTGCTTTGATAAATGGATAGGCAAAAGAAGAGTTGAATCTCGAACAAAGAGAACTGGCCCAAGTTGCACAAGAAAAAGAGATGAATTTCCATTTCCGGACGTAGAATTGCCATGTGATGCTTCCACCCTCCATAAGTCCCCTCGAGCAACCAAAGAACTTTCTATATCACGAGATCTACTGTCGTATGTTGAAGAAACATTCATGAGCCCCTGTATCCAGTAGAAGAGACTAATTAGTTAATCGAGAAAAATGGAGAAAAGAATACAAACTTTTTCGCACAAATAATAACAACTACACAGTCACTTTTTTTCAGATTCAAAAATCAAATCTAAGAGTACTTATCAAAAGACCTCATGAAGTTCCTTTTTAGAAGGTAAAAACTCCAAAATGACCATACATCAAATAAAGTAGATAATCAATCATTAAAAAATAATTCTAATACAGCAGCGCATAGCGTGGAACTGGTTCCGAAGAATCTTCAGAGCTGAACTAACCGTTCATAAACAGAGTTCAGACTGGAAAATCTTGTACAAATCAACTCATGAGTCTCATTACCATTTGTAACATTTGTTTTTGATATAAGTCTAAAAATAGCAAATAACTGTTTTTTTTCCAAAGCAATACATGAAAGACAGTTTTGATTAGTTTTCTCCTATCATTCAATAATTCTATAAACATTACATTCTTCATTTGACTTCACTTGAAAATTACAGATAGTCCAGAGAAATGTACATCAAAACAGATGTAGAAGACAAAGTCCATAAAAACCTTTACCTTTGATTTGCCTAAATGCGCAATTGATCTCAGATCAAAACCGGATTTCTCATCATCAACTACCGTTTCTGAATTAGCATCATTCTCAGCAAATCTGATATCCCCCAATCTTTGAGCCAACGTTCTTAAACCTTCCTGAGCTGCAATGCCGACATCCGCTCTCGGCCGAGTCTTATTATCATCCATACGAATTGATATTATCTCATTCTCATCCGCCCTAAATGGGATAGGCAACCTCCTGAAGAACTGATGGACCATCACATTCAAGCAAGCACTAAGATCAAGCCCAGCTTGACCAATTTTGTTGCCGATGTCCATAATCGCAGTCACCCCATTAATGCTACCACGATCGACTACCAGTCCGAAATCTGTTTTGCCAAAATTCTGGGACCGAAATTCGAGATCAAAAAGTTTCGAATTCGGATGGTTTGGCCAAGGAAAAGAAGGTGGAGCCATATGGGACTGAATCAACCCGGAGAAACCCTGAGCAAGGCGATCCGCAAAGTCCAGGCCGTGCCTTTGAACCTCCTCCCATGCTTCAAATGACTTCTCCACAGACATTTACCTAGATTCGTAACCCTACACCCCGATTCAAAAACCCATTAAAAAAACTGAGTTTTTTTTTTCGCGAACTACTTGAGCTCGAATATACTGACTTGGGTTTCAATCATAAACGATCAAAAGCAACGCGATTACAGACATCAAGGCCGAAATAGGTATAACTACAAGCAAAAAATAAAAAATAAAAACAAGAACTTGATTATCGAGCTGCAAGAAATTGAAGCGTTCAACAGATTATCCAGCCTAAGAAATAAGAAAAACGAAAAAAGCAATTGTGGGAGAGGAAGAAATAGAAAGGGCTGCTATGAGTTCCGTAGAACGCCGATAGATTTGGCATCAAACTACGTCAGCCTAAATGGCTGTGGATCTAAGATTGATTTTTATTAGAGAAGTGATAAACTCACCTGCTTGGTATTTTTCTCACTGTCACTGCCAATAATCTCACCATTTTCTTTTAATTAGAATACAATATATTAAATAAAAACCAATTTTGGACCATTAATTTTAGATAAATTAGAGAAATTAAATTTCAAGTTTGGAAAAAGACAAATCGAACCTTGCAAATCTCACCGTTTAGGCGAGGACGGTCAAATAAATTTATTTATCAATATTTCCTTTTTTTAAGCAAATAATAACGTAATAATTTGGAATTGTTACTATATATGTCATAAGATTATATTTTAAAAAGTTCCATTAATTTTAAAATTTGTATAATCCAAAATCAATTTTCAATTAAAAAATGAAAAAAATATTGAAAATTTTCATTTAAAATTTTAAATGAAGTACATATTTTTAATAATATATTTTATATTTTTAACCTAAAAATTAGAGTCAAATGCAAAAATATTGAAGCTTCACTAAACTTTTTATAATTTAAATTTTAATAGACTATTTATAAAAATAATTAATTTTATTTAATACTCTGAATGTTTAAGTTATTTTCACTGAACACCTCGAATAAATTTTTATGACAACCAACCCCTCAATTTTTTTGATTTTGCATTCAACACCCTTGAAGTTAAATTTGTGTTACACTAGTTTATGATCCTTTATTATTCACTAACTCTAATCAACCTTAATCTCTTTTGATTAGGGGTGGGCAGATCTGGTCCGATCCGACGGTCCGATCCAATCCGATCGGATTCGGTCGGATCAGACCAGATATTCGGTAGAGAGATTTTTCATTTGATCCGACTTTCAGATCGTTATCGGATCAGATTGGCTATCAGATTCGAAGCCAAATCCGATAGTCAATCCGAAAGTCAGATTTCTTAATTCAAATCGGCCGAAAGATGAAAGTCGAAACCCTAAATCATTCAGCATCCCCGACTCCGATTTTGGAATCCGAAAATCACCTATCCAAATTTCTCGACTCCGCTACTCCGAAGACGAAGCCGAGCCGCCTCGCCGACCCTCTGCTCCTAGACTCTGAGTCTCCCTCTAACGACGGCCGCGAAGAACAGAAACAAAGATATAAATAAGTATGGAGATTTGATTTTGGATTTGTAAATTATTTCTGTAATTGTAATTGTAAATTAGTGGATTCGTTAAAAATGACGAAGAATAGATGAGGAATCGACGGAGAATTAGAAATTTCTGAATTACAGGTTTTTAAAAATGACATCCGAATCCGATCGGATCAAAATTGTTGATCCGATTGTTATTGGATCGAATTGAATTTGCCTCAATCCCATCCAATAACACTTGATGCCCACTCTTACTTTTGATAGTAAATATATGTATATTTTTAAGTTTTTTAATTGAATTTTTCAAGTTTCGATTTGATTTTCGAGCATTCATATCTAGGGCTGGGCGGATCCGACCTAATCCGACAATCCGATTGGATTGGATCGGATCGGATCGAATCCGGCAACAATATTCGGTGGGGAAAATCAAGTTAAGATCCGACGTTCAGATCGTTAATCGGATTGGATCGATATCAGATTGAAGACGATCCGATCCGATCCGAACGTCGGATCGACATTTGAAATCCAACTCGGCAACTCCAAATCGAAATACCTAAATCCCGAATTCCGTAACCCCGGTCCCCGACAACGAGCGATTCTGAACCTCGCAACAAGCGATCTCTATCGACCCGCGTTCGTTTATAAGTAGAGTTCTTGTCTTTTTTGATTATATTGATTAGATTTGAGAATTTTGAAATATAGTTTGGTTGTTTTTTTGCTGAATGGAAATTACGGCTTCTGCAGCTATCGATACAACGATAAAATCAACATCTACAACTCCTCATGCAGGAATTATGAATTCTTCTGAGTCTGCCCTTAATCCAAGAAAAAAATACGTTGAATGCTGCATGTTGGGATCATTTTAGATTGGTTGAAGTATGTGATCCAGAGGATCCGAGAGCTGGCTGCAACCATTGTGGAAAAAAATATGCATGTCATACGAAGAAGGCGGGAAGTTCAAATATGACAAAGCATTTGAAGAGTTGCTCAAAATATTTGTTGGCCACAAATCAGTTACAGAAGAAGTTGCCTTTTAGTATGCTGAAACGGGAAGCAAACTCGCCTTCTGTATCATCTTTCACGCAGGCAGAAGCACGTGAAGTACTTGCGAGCATGATTATAACTGACGAACTACCGATGAGAATGATAGAAAAAGAAAGATTCAGAAAGTGGTGTGCATATCTCCGCCCCGAGTTGGTTCTACCTTCGCGCAGGTCACTGTCAAGAGATATCAAGGCGATTTATAAGAAAAAAAAGTAGTTTGACATTATGAATTGTTTTTGTATTCTTGATTGTTTTGGATTATTGAATCGGGTAAGATTAAATGAGTCTACTTCAGTTCATGATACATCTGCATTAGTCAAATAATTATTTTGTACTTGGCAGCCAATTTGCATAAAACCAAGATAGACCAACTACTAAAGCAGTATACAATATACATGCATGTGCGAGATTTTCATTTAGAAATCTAGTTTTCACTCTGCTGAGCCGATTAACCTAAAATAGACCAACTACTAATAGCTTGTGCCATCTGCTGTTTATGGTTTTAAAGACGTTTTTGTTGGCTTTAAAAGTATTTTGTGTCGACCCATAGTGTCCTGTGTCGACCCTTGTAAAATCCAGAAGCTTAACCCAAAATGTTTTGTGTCGATCCACAGCGTATTTGTCAACCCTTATAAAATTCAGAAGCTTAGTCTTTCATAATTTGTGTCGACCCTTAGTACTTTGTGTTGACCTCTGTTCAAAACAGAGGCCGAGTCTTCCAAATGGTGTCGACCTAACTAAACAACTTGTGTTGACCCAAAAAGGCAGTGCAACGTGCAACTATGTCGACTCATCCAAACTGTCTGTGTCGACCCTAGAAAAGACATTATGTCGACCTTACCATATTTTATATGTCGACCTTAGCAAATATGTCGACCCATCCAAACTGTCTGTGTCGACCCATCGTTTAAATTATGTCGACCCCAACCTACATGTGTCGACCCCAGTACTTCCAGAGACGAATCCTTTGTTTTGGATTATTGATAGATTTAGATTATGGATAATTTTGGATTATGGATTGGTTTGGAGTTCGGATTGCAAAGAAAATTTCAGAAATACATGAGATGAACTTCTCTGGAAAATGAATCGGGCAGATCCGATCCGATCCGATAACGTTGGGTTGGGCGTCGGATCGGATTACAGATTTGCGCCGATCCGATCAGATTACAATCTACAATCCGACGTTTGTCGGATCAGATTGGATCGACAACAATCCGATTTGATCTGATCCGATCCGCTGCCCACCCCTATTCATATCTATCACGAGTAAAATATTTAATTATAAAGAATGTGAATTAATGAAATTTGTAATAATTACAATTTCTTTAAAAAAATAATTTAGAAAATATTATATAAAAAATTAAAATTTTGAAAATTTATTTAAAATATCGGCAAAAATATTCTAAATGTTCGTAATAGAAAAACTCTTGCATTGGTCAAGTCGAGTCCACCCCGGAGCTCGGCCGGCGTCCTCATCAGCCACCGGCATCTCCCTCTGCAATTATTAATGTTCTCCTTCTTTTTCCTCCTCCATCATCTTCTCTCTCCGATTTCACCTCTTTTTACAAATTCCGCCATGCCTAACGACGACATCGCCTCCGCTTCCACCTCTTCTTCCGATTTCGCAGACGATGCTGTTTCTTCTCACTCCTCTTCATCTTCTTATTCTTCTTTGATCATCAATTATCTCTGGATTCCTATCTTGTTGTCTTTCTCCAAAGAGCTCAGCCTGGCTAGGGCGGTTCCGTTGTCCAGCATCCTCATGCCGGCTCAGCTCCCGCTCGATTCCTCTAATTTCGGTCCGAATTGTCCGGCTTTGAATCCGAAGCTGAATTACCAGCCGGTGATCGGAATTCTTAGTCATCCTGGCGACGGTGCTTCTGGAAAGCTCAGTAATGCCACGAATGCTTCTTATATTGCTGCTTCTTATGTTAAGTTCGTTGAATCGGCTGGGGCTCGTGTTATTCCACTCATTTACAATGAGCCGAAGGAGATTCTCTTCGAGGTAGTTTATAAGAAAGAACCATGTTTTTTTTTTGTGCGAGTGCTACAATTTCATTAAATTTCTTTCGCATGCAAATATGATTCCAACATCACCTTTCTTCCTGTGTCTTGTTCTAATCTCGACCTCAGAAAATATACTGGGGGTTTTGTTTTTTGCTTAGTCGGTTTAATGTATATTTATATAGTCTTGGGTCATTATTGATGCATAAGCTCGTGAAAGTATCAATGGATTGGAGATTAAGGTATTTCATTTCTAGTTCTCTTGGAAATAAAATCATGGAAAGATCATTTCCAAAAATATCAAAGAACATCTTCTCTTTTCATGAATTCACTCGAACAGTTCCATAACTGTTTCAATTGCACAAAAGATTAAGAAGTTTTTATTGGCTCATAAAATGATAATTATGCCATATTTTCAATGATGTTCTCATATAGAATTATTAACGCTGTAGATAACGAGAAGGTTGTATGTTTCATTGGTTGATCACTAATTCTTACCAAAGGCACATGTAGAAGTGCATCAGTGCCAAGTGTGTCACACAGTTTCTTATCATTATTCACAATCACTCTTTGGAATAGTAATTAATTATTTCACGCTTCTCTCAACCTTTAGTCTGCTTATCTAACTGCTAAGTTGCAGAAGCTCAATCTGGTCAATGGAGTTCTCTTCACTGGGGGTTGGGCAAAGAGTGGTTTGTACTATTCTGTTGCAGAGAAAATCTTTCAGGTAATTATCAAACACTCTGCATCCTTCTCAAATTCTAAATAACTGATGTAACTCCATGTTGTCCTTTAGTGTTTGTGCACATATCTCAGATTAGAATGGTTTCTGAGAAAGCAATTTCTTTATTTGCTTAGTGGCACATCAAATTCAAGGAGGCACTATTACAAATTCTTCATATTTTAGAAGAGGATAACTTAAGATATAAAAAATGTGCATTATATTCCTCTTTCTAGGAACAAGGATATTGATGGCGGCAGAAGTGATTTGGCATCACTTGATCAAACCTAAATTGCATATGGATTGACGAGATGGGTCTCTTGGTTTGTATCTTCTTAGATTCCCATTCCTTGCCGGTGAATCATTGGCATTGACTTCTCAATAAGCTTGATCCATATTCTGTATAGATATTTTAGCCTTAAAGTGCAATGATGTACCCCAAATTCCAATGTGTGAAAATGGAATTAAGACTTGCCTGATGCTATTGTCACATAGCTCGCGGGGTTTGATTGTTGAGATATATAGAAAGGATTAAGTTGTTTAGTTGAGATATATAGAAAGGATTAAGTTGTTTCTCATAATTTTCCTAAATTATTTAAGTTGAATATGACTATTAGTTATTCTATTTCTTGCAGGAAATTCTTAAGAGGAACGATGCTGGAGACCACTTCCCTTTATATGCTATCTGCCTAGGTTTTGAAATTGTGTCAATGGTCATTAGCAAGGTGCATTTCACTTTCATGCAAATGCAACTATTTTTCGTACACTATTATATACATTTTCAATTTCTGTATCTTACCTTTTAGTGCTAAATTGTGTCTGTACTCATGAAAATAGGCTCCGACAAGAATATATTGACCATGATCTGTGATCTGTATGTTTTAAGCTAATTATATGCAGGTTCTAATTGTTTGAACTGGCAACGAGGTCAAAATATATGGTAATGATGATGTTTGTTCAATAGGATACTTTGTAATAATTGGGCAGAAGGGAAGGGATTCTCTTCTTAATCAATTCCTAGATCTCATGGATCTGATCTTAATCTTACAAAATTCAATTGACTATCTTAAGAGTGACTATCTTAAGAGTTTGAAGTTTTTTAGATTGAAAATAGTGTAGATAGGCTTATTATCCATCAAATGCACTGTGAAATCAATCTTCTACCACATTATTTTGAAAAACAATGATCTTTGTGTCATTGATGTTTATTCGTTTCGTCAATTGACTGAGGTCAATGTGGGATTCTATAAATGATGGTATTTTTTTATTTTCATCATGAAAAGTTTCAGAATAACAGTAGGCATTTTGGTCTCTAATACCAGGATATGGACGTTCTTGAGCCCTTCAATGCATCAAATATGGCTTCTACTCTCCAATTTGTGGAGAACATGAATGTCAAAGGAACCGTCTTCAATAGGTAAATGTTGACTAATAAATTGGCCGTTAAATCTTATGTTGAATGAGGAAGTATTTTCATTCTTAGATCAAACTAATCCAGTCCTAATTGCTTGCTTCTGTTCCCAAGTGCTAACCTTTACTGTCAAATAGATACTTGGAGGAATGAATGTTGTGCCATTTATGAGTATGTGACATTGTAATGCTCTTCAGCTTGGACCATTAACTAAGTTCCCTCCTTTTCTGACTGCTTCATTCTTTTTCATTAAAAAGCCATTGTTATGTTTTTTTGCTTCGCTCTCTATAGTTTATAAAATATAATTCTATGTTGATATAGCTTTGACCAGTAAAAATTGTTGGGAAGATAATTTTGTGTTTTTTTCAATCAGAAAAACACGTGGCATGTTTTTTTCCTTTCAAAAATGTGTTTGTACTACAACGGTATGATGTTTGAACCTCTCCCCTGAGGTCTAGTGTATGAGAAGTCAATTATGAAGCTGCATTCATTTTTATGCTCTTTTTTTTTTCTGCATTCCGCATTCACATACTAGTTCGCAAATATCTACAATTAGTCACCATAACATGTTTGGGAGTTGCTTTGACTGGTAGTTCATATTTATGAGCAGATTTCCACCAGATTTGCTTATCAAACTGGAGACAGACTGTCTAGTCATGCAAAATCATCGTGTAAGCTCATATCTGTGACAAATTTCATTTTATAAACATGACATGTATTTTACTCTTGCTATAATTATCATATGATTTCTTTTGAATCATCTCTTTCATATAAGCATAGCTACCTTTTTAATGTCCTTCGTTATTGTTTTTTCTTCCATTTATTTTTTGCACTTTTGTGCAATTACTTCATTTTTCTTCATTAAGTCTGAAAAAAGATATTGTGCGACTCCTGATAATATGAAACAACCTGAACACTCTACCTTACAATCATGCAAAATTCCTACACTAATAATGCAGAGGCGTTGTAGGTCCATTGACTTCTTCATATGTAGTAGAACATGATCATAACAGTGCGAATTTCATAGAATGAATTGAACAACTAAATCTTCTTTCCCTTTTTTCCTGAAACTCCAATGTGCATTAATTTTTTTCTAGCAGCCAGAGTTTTTTTTGTTCTAATGTTTTATTCGTATTATTGTTTTCTATAATGCAGTATGGTATTTCACCTAGAAAATTTCTAGAAAATCAGGCGTTGTCCAGTTTTTTTAAGATCTTGACTACATGTGTTGATGGAGATGATAAGGTTTATGTCTCCACAGTGCAAGGACATAAATACCCCGTGACTGCATTTCAATGGCACCCTGAGGTATGTTTCTAGACTTTGACCATACCTTTTGGCATTAATGTACGTAGTTTCACCTCTGCTATTCGGCCCTTTTCACCTGTGTGGTTTATTTTGATTTCCATGCGTTGTGGCATTGTTAGACTATAAAAAATTGATGACCAGACACAAAAAAACTGAGTAAGGTGCATTGCACTACCAACAAAGAAGGTGAACTTCTATGAAATTGGGCTAAAATTGAGAAATAATGCTGGTGAACTGATGTATCTTTAATGCCACCTCAATTGTTTTTATAAACTGAAGCGTCTTTGAATTGATACTCCAACTATCTTTATGACGCAAGCCATCCAGTTTATGAGCTTCATTGCCGTTGAGCCATCTGTTTGTTCAATCTTTTTTCCCTTACGAATACATTACATGTTTGTAGTTTGACCCCTTCCCATTCCCTGAAACAATTTCTTGAAAATTGAGGCTGGATCTTTATCTTATTCCATCTGCTATCTGGAACTGTGATTGTCGTCAAACTTATTTTATTTTTTGTCATGTATTTTTTATTTTATTTTTTGTCATGTATTTTTTAATGTAAATTTGATTGCTAATTATATGTAACAAGGTTTTTATGCAAACTGAGCTTAAGAAGTAACTGGTTACCCTAATACCTACTGTAGCACTGGTGTTAGTGTTTTATTTGACTATATGCAAACAAAAGACTGAAGGATGGGGTATTCTATGATTTTCTGGATTGTGTTTGATTAAGTTCCAACTTGAGGCTTAGTAATCTTCATCTCACCCAGTCTTTTCTCTCTATTTTCTTGCTCCACCATATCTTGTTCTGTGGTGATGTAATAGGGTCGTACTTTCATATTTTTCTAAATAAAGGAAATTTCATCGCAGAAAAATGCCTTCGAATGGGGGTTTTCAGCAATTCCACACTCGGAAGAGGCCATTGAAGTAACTCAATATGTCGCAAACTATTTGGTCAGGTTAGATCTTGATCGGGACAAAGGGTGGTACTCTAAAATAGTCTGCTTTCTTGAAGTTCTCTTTTTTAAGCTTTTAGTCCGTTAATTAAAAGGTGAAGACAAGTAACGAGGAAAAAAATACGAAAATTTGAAGTCAAATGGCCTGTCTTTATACTCCTATGACTCAAAACAGAACACAAGATTAAGAATATGGAAGATAAAACGTGTGTTTCCTGTACAGTTTGAAGAAAAAATAGTGCAGTTTGATATCAATATTCGAGATTGAAGCTTGAAATGCATTTATATGTTCATAATGGTATCGTATTGTGGTATTTAAATTCTTTTTTTTTCGGAACAGTGAGTCTCGGAAGTCGCTTAATCGACCGACTGCTCCGAAAGTTCGTGATAATTTGATCTACAATTACCGTCCCACTTTTTGCGGAAAGGCAGGGTATGTCGAACTTTCCTCGATTCCTTTTAGTTTCAGAAATCGGTGAAAACTTTTGATAATCTCGAATTCTGCAGGAGAGGATTCGATGAAGTTTACATATTTGAATCGCCCATGGCCAAGCTCTGAGACCCCATTCCGGTTCTTATACATCTCGTGATCGATGAATAAAGTGTAGCATTCGAATCGCGGTTACGAAAAAATGGGAAATTTCTGAATTCTCCTCCAAGCGTCAACTGCTTCCGAAAATCTGTAAGTAAACTTATTTCCATCTATGCTTATGATTTGAAGTTTTATACAACTTGTGATGATGATAGAGTTCATTTCAAAACATAAGATGTCTTTATTTATTTTCCTTTTGAACCACAATGATCCTACCTGGGGACGTAGAAAATACCACTCCACTTAGGGAACTGTAAACCGGATCAGAAATGCTAATTTTAAACCAAAATTGGTTCTAATTTTAAAAAAAAAGCTGTGATTTATGGGCCGATTCTGGTATTTATGAGTAAAAAATCGTGAAACCGGAATCGTGATCATGGGTAAAAAAATTCTAAGATCGAGTAAAATTTGATCCAAACTTTAATAAAATTCGGTATAAATCTTAAAATTAATCATAAACTCGTCTGATGTCTTAAAATCTAATCCAAATATAATAAAATCAAATTAGGATAAAATTGAATAAAATCGTCCGACCCGACTCAAAACCTTCGGTTTAACTCAATGGGTTGGTTAGGTTTGCCCAATCATAGTCGAGCTTGACCTAGCCCAAAAGCTACCGCACCCAACCACCTAGCCCAGAAGATCGCTGATCCAACCCAAACTCAGTCTCAACTCGACCGAAATGTGATTTGACTCACTAAAACACATCCAGTTGAGTTTACTTTTGATACCCGATTACTTGGATCTTATTCGTCAATCTATATTTTAATTCCCCAAAGAACACATTGCATGTCGAATGTTTACCTTCTATTTGATTTTTAAAACCCTTGTCCTTGTGCTAATTTATATTAATTACTTAAATCACTAATAGCGACAAAATAAATTACTCTTACTCTAGTAAAAATAGGGTTAGACATGGTCCGGTTTGGTGCAGTTCTGCCTCAAAGTTAGATATATGAGAACCAAATCGTGGGTTCAGATAATCGATCGAGAACCAAACCATGGAATACTTTTTTTTTTGTTCGCTTTTAAATTTTCAAATGATAATAGATAAATATAATCATATACTTTTAACTATGTTTTCAAGTAGGGTTTTCGAACATGTTTGGAGT
>QAOC01015166.1:294104-350897 GCA_003255005.1 Begonia fuchsioides
GTCACTTTTATTTAAAAATTATTTAATAATAATATTTAAATTAGAGAATCTCTAATAATGGGTCACTTTTATTCGACGGTCTAAAAATGTTATTCAAATAATATTTATTTAAAAAAATAAATATTAATTGAGCGTACAAAGTTTAAATGGAGGGCAACTTATAAAAGTGACCCATTATTATTCTTAAGAGACACACTACTATATTTCCCATATACATTAGAGATTCTTTAATTTTAATAATATTTATTTGTTTCAAAAAAATATATTTTATTGTTAAAATATTTCAATTATGTTTTAGATAGTAAATGTGACGAACCTCTCAGATGAAGATGTGAGGGTGATGCAATCTCATATTGCTTGAAAAAGTAATGTCTGTGCTGTATATAAGTACTGTTTTTCATCCTATACAGTACAAAGTGTTTAAGGCTGTAAATTCAAGAAAAAATCTGTGAGGGTGACGCCGACTCAAAGCGGGCAATGTTGTGCTATGAGCACCAGAGAATATTACAGCAAAATTATTAAAAATATTTATTTAATTATAAAATGTGTTTTATTTCTGAAATAAAGTTTATTAGAGTGATTTTAAGTTGTACTTTCTTATTCAACAAATTGTCATGTCAAATATTGATTGATGCACTAAACATAAAAAATAATTATTTATGTTTTAGTTTATTAATATTATTTTAATTAACGTAGTTAATAATGTATTGTAGTATGCAGAATAAGAATATATACTAAATAGGTAAATATATCATTATTCAAATTATAAACAATTAACATAAGTGCTTCCTTAACAAAACAATAAAATTTTAAGGCGTTGATGTGACCAACTATAATTAAATAATCATAATCTTGTTTTAATTATTCATGATTTACTTTAGTTACATTGACACATAATTGACTGGTCATAAAAATTAAATCGTATAAATAAAAATAATATTTTTTTATTAGTGATTTAGTGGTATTTTGCAAATACATTTTTAAAATTTAATTATTTTTAATAATAAATAAAATGGGTTGCTTTTGCAAAAGATAAAAAACAATTGGTTGTGGAGAATGTGTGAGTGAAAGTTAGGAAAAGGGAGAAAGTTGGTGCAAGATGAGAAAGCTCACGTGAAATCACAAAAAGGAGAAATTAAAAAAAATAAAGCAATTAGACACTTCATTAAATAAAACAAAATGATGACGTCATTATTGAATCAATATATATTTTTCTTTTTAAATCGGGGAATTAGTCATGTTTTATATAATTTATCCATTCAAATTCTTAAAAGAGTTTCTCTTAAATTCATTTAATAAAAATAAATAAATTCCAAGAAATGTGTAAATGACGACAATTAATAAGGTTATACGTATCATTAGAAAATACTTTTAGGGGTGTTTCGAGAAAAACTAATAGGGTATGCTTTCGAGAATTCGATGGTCACGAATAAAGTTCAATGCATTTCTTGATTTTCTCTCTAGTTTTCTTCTCGTAACTAAGGCATACCCTAGTCTCGTTTAGCGTAGGAAGGTCGAAGATTAATTTTAATTTTTGTCTCAAAGGAAAGTTCATCTAACCATTATGATTTCGAGGGATCAAAGAATCATCGAGATTAAAAAAAAAAACCCTAATCTAGTATTCTAGAGGGTATAAGATGATATTCAAGCCACATGAGTTAGTGATTAGGTTTCTAATTTGATTTGCCCGCACGGGCATAGTTCAGTTGACTCAAAGATGTAGATTGAGTACAAGAGCCTAGGTTCGATGCATGCGCTGTCCTAGTGTGAGAGTTGTTACCCTCAATGTTGAGGTAGCTCTTTGGGATATCAAGTAAAAAACCTCATATCTCTGGGCCGCTACCCCTCACAAACTGTCGGGCTGTGGTGTGGGCGCCCTGAGGGCGAGAAATTTTGTCTTTTTGGTACAAAGTTTCTAATTTGATTTCATGTCATTACACATATAGTAATGTGATAGAATAAATTCAAAAAGTACACACAGAGAAAGATAAAGGTGTTTTTAGTGGAGTAATGAATGTCCTTAGGGTTTTAAATTATTCTTTGTTCTTCAATCTATTTTTCTCATTAAATTTGACTTAAAAAAATTAAAGATAGTCTTTTCAAGCCATGATACTTGTTATGGTGGTTATAATTAGGGTGGACAAAACCACATAGAGAACAATTCATTGAATTACTTCGTTTGGTTCGATTTCAGTTCTACCCACCTATGGTGTTGGTTCATTTATGATTCGAAAGATTGTGTTGTTCGATCCACGTTCTAGTTCTAAATACACATTTTTGTAAAATTCAAACTTATTATTGCAGGATCGATTTTCAACCAAAGAGTGAGGTGATTTAAGTTGATTAGATTTTTCTTAATTTTATAATTTTATTTCTCTAAGTGATATTTGTGATAAAAATAAAGAGAAACACAATCGATTTTTTAACGTGGTTCTGTCAACCTTTGACTATGTCCGCGCTCCAAGAGAGCACCTTGAATATTGTTTTATTTCTTGACCTTGAGAAAAACGTGATTGATTTTCGGGTATTAATCAAACATTTACAATGAGTATTCTTTATAAATGACATCATTATTCGCTTGATTCTTCTTTACGAAGGGCATCACCCTTACTTCTCGATTTTTAGCTAAAAAGAAAATGCTCGAAATAACTATGTTACGATTTTACAACTAGCACGATCTCACAATTCGAAACTAAAAACTAAAGTGAGAATACACTGTGTGAGTAGAAAAATCTGCAATGATTTTGCATCTCTTTTCTTGTTTAAGTTCTTAGCTTCTTTGAACTGTCATTCTTTTATTTATAATTTTGACTTCAAAGAGGTTTTCAGATGACAATTTGTTCTTTCGGTCGACTATTTCTACCCGTTGTTAGAGAGAAAAATTATGTTCGTTGGAGTTTAGTCGACTCTTTGACAAACTGTTCAACCCTTTAGCAAACCAGTTGAAACTTTCAGAGACTTAATATTTTTTGGGCATTTTCGATCGACTTGTGTATAGTGGGGGTCAACTTAAATGTATTTCGGTCGACATATGTACAGTAATAGTTAACCTTTTTCAAAAACAGATCAAACAGACTCTGATTTGAACGAAACTAAATGCTTGAACAAACATGATAAAATATTAAATACTCATTTTTAAAGGGTATTTCTAATAAAAAAATAGATGATTAAATTCATCATAAAAATAATAAAAAAATTTCTTAGATATTCAATAAGTCAAAAACTATTGCTCAAATATTCAATCTTGCTCACTTACATAATCCAAGAGAAAAAGTTAAAATTATAAAAAAAATTGAATAGAAATGGAATTATTGGCAATTGAGAACCATGAACTAAACGATTGAGTGATTTAAATTTTAATTATTTGTAAGTCCAATTAAAAATTTCACTAATAGAAAAAGAATAAAAGAAAATTCCAACTACATAAGGGCATTATTTATAACAAAATAAAATTAAAATAAAATAGACAACAAAATTAAAATATAAGAATTATATTAAGGATAATTATTAGGGGTGAGCAACCCGAACCAGACCTTAAGGTCTGGCCCGAAAACTTAAGGTCCGGGCCGGATACGAGTATGGTAACAAGTAAAAATATAATTTTGGGTTCGGATAAACGAGTAGGGAGTCCGGGTACCGGGTATAGTAAAAATACTCGATACCCGTATTTAATACATGTTGCCCAGCCCAGCCCAACCCTCCAAGAATCAAGTTTACTATTTTTTCAATGATATTCTGTTTTTGTTATCAAAATCCAAAAATACCCGGATCTTACCCGGAATACCCGGATCCAGGTAAGCAACATTTCAGAAAGATTTAAATTTCGGGTAGACCCAAAAATACCCGGATCCTACCCGGAATACCTAGATCTGGGTATTTTTCCTTTTTTTCGGATAGGTCCGGGTTTCGGGTACTGCTTCATACCCGATACCCGAACGGACCATGTATTTTTTTAAAAATACCCGGCCCGTTAACCGTTTGCCCACCCCTAATAATTATTGATGAGTACCTCATAGTTATAACTTATAAGTGATTTTGCTAGTGCCTACTAATGCCATGATTTTAGTTTTATTAAATGACACTTTTAAGTATTAGTTTTTTTTTTTGAATGATATCTTAGACTTTTAATGCTATCAATGCCTTGAAGTCCATGACATTATCAAATGACAACTTTTTGTTAATTCACGTTAATTGAGCTCTCTTTATTATTTAATTTCAAAATTTTCTGTCGCGCTTTACTGTTATCGATCATCCTAATCGAGAGGGATATAATATACCAAAAAAATAAAAAAATGAAGGATACAAATTTCAATTAATAGAATTTAATGACATGCGTCCTTTCATAATTTAATGGTTTAGATGTCAATTGAAAAATCATTATAATTTAAGGCGATAGAATTAGAAGTTGAAGTATATTGAAAAAAACATCGATGTTGGCTTCTTAGAGGTTTGGAGTTTTTTTCTATTATTTTTAATGAATTTATTTTGTTAGTCTTTCTAATTACAAATATCATAAAAAAATAATATTTAATATTTTTAATATGTGTGCTACTGTAATTGTATTGTGAGGAAAACATTTGGGAGTGTAGACCAAAAAGCAAGAAATATCGACTATATTGATTTGTAAGCCTCTAGAAGTGTCATTGCTTCACCGACTCAAAGCGACAAAATCTTCAATTGCTCAACCAAATGAAAAAAAATACTAAAATAATATAATGTTGATCAGACGAAGAAGACAAAGTGTCTACCACAATAGCTTGCAATCACAAAGGTGCCAACTGCAAAACAAAGTGTCGACCGAAACAACTCAAAAATGACAAGAGGGTATCACCCAAAAAAGAGGAAGTGTCGACTGGAGCTCAATGACAAGGAAAATTGATTGAAAAGGAAGTCACAGGTCGACCAAAAGCTAAAATCATAAATATGAGAAAGACATCTCAATTAAGACTGAGATTTTGAGTAAAGTTTGAGGGTTTCATTGTAAAGTTTGAGTAATACTTGTAAGTTAATTAAGAGTATTTTTGTTGAACGAGAAAGGCAAGAATCTTCAAGGAGAGAACTCGGGGCTGATACGTAATAAATATTGATGAAACTGCGTTGATAACTCGGTCTAATAACTCTTTTATTTGACCACATAAATCACTTATATATTTATTATAACTCATAAATGACCACAAATATAACAATTTAAATCATCAATTTTAATATATGGAAAATATCTCTACAAATAGAGCATAAAATAATAATTATAATTAATACTAACGAAATAATAAAAAAAAGGCAAAAGAAAAATAAATTCAAAAAGCCGAAAAGAAGTACAAATTCCCTCCCAATGAGTGGGCCAAAGCTCTACCTTTCCCAACCCGCCAAAAGATACAGAGCGACACTGACGAACCAGATTCTCTCTCTCTCTCTCTCCTCCGAGTAGCAGTGCCAATAGCTTTAACTCTACAGGTCTCTCTCTCCCTCGCATCTACGTTTGCCTTGTGAGGTTCTTTTCTCGGAGAAGGAGGTTTTATTTTTCTGAAGATTGTGATCCTTCTGCCTCCTGGAGGTTGGTATTATATTCTCTTGCTCTCTCTCTGATTGGTGAATGTGTGCGATAAAATTCGTTAGATGAATGTGATTACATGTTTGATTGCCTTTTTTTATGCATGTGATCGGATTTGAGTGATTATAATTGGTTGTTTGTGTCTAAATGAATTGAGACTTGGTTGAACTCAGTGGCCACCAAATTGGAAAATTCGGTAGCGAATGAGTGATTGTTTACTATTTCGGGTGATTTTTATCAAAATGGCCGACTAGAAATTTTTAGTTTGTCGGGTCGTACGAGTTACTTGCTGATTGAGTTGGAAAATGAGGAAAGAGAAGGGGATGGGAAATTTCTAGTTTAACATTCAAGCTAACAGTCTATTCTCAAATCCCGAAATCTACTCCGTCTTCCAGATTTTTCTTTTCTTTTTATCACCTCCGTCTTCCAGCGTACATTGTTTTTTAGCATTCTTCTAACCTCGGGTTGTCTCGCGGTATCCCTTGCCTTTTTAGTTAATTTCGCGATCATGTTGTTTTCTTCAAGCGAAGTATGGACTTAATATCCTGGATAGAGCTAATTTCCAAGTTTATTTTAGAGTTTTCAAGTTTATTTTATAGGCTTCTTTATTGATTGGACCGTGGTATACGGGTAGTGTGGGGCAGTTGTTGCTTGAAAATGTAATCGCAATTAAACGCAAGTGCACGTATCGCAACGTAGTAATAAAAATATCGATCCCACTAGGACAAATCAATTTTCAATTCAGAGAATAAATTGCAAAGTAAAAGAAATAAAATAAAAATTGTAACTTTAAATATTTACAAAAAGAATCAAAGAATAAAGAATAGGTTTTTCATCATGTTTTGAGTTTTCATTTAATCTAATGTGCATAAAGTAAATTGCAGAAAATAAAGTGCATAAAATAAAGTTGGTGGTCGAATTGAGAATTAGAATTAATCTCGGAAAGAATTAACTATGATTGACTTAAGCAAATCAACATAAAAAATCCAAACTTTGATTAAAACTAAATAGTTCTACACTAACTATCAAGAGTTCATAAAATTCACGGAAATTAAAACGAAAAGCAAAGGAGAGAAATTTGGTCCTCGCCGTCGAAAGCCGTTGTTCTCACAGCCTCGTTCCCCCGCCGTCGTAGTCGTCGCCACAAACCTCTTCTTCGGATTTAAGCCCGAAGTTTGATCGTGAATCCCGTTCTCCAATTCTGCACACCCAATTCGTGGTGTGCACCTTTCTTTTTGTAAGCTTCGTGCGGTTGCAGCAGATCTGAGAAGTGGTTGCGATTTGGAGGAAGATTCGAATAGATTTGGAAGGTTGTTGAGATTAGGAAAGATTTCCAAAGCTTCAAAGATATTCTTGTTTCCAAATATGATTTTGAGTTGATTCTTCCTTCTTTTTCGTGATTCTTCCTTCTTTTTCGTGATTCTTCCAGTTTTTATCTTCAATAATATTCTGCAATTGCATGGAAATAAAAATCCCGTGATAATACAAAAAATACAAAATATCGGATAGAATCACGTAAAAACAGCGTTACTGATGCTGCAGCATTATCCCAAAAAAATCCGATTATTTTCAGTTAAATCATTACTGATTCCTAGCAATTTTACCACTAAAACCTCGTGAATATTAAGTATTTTTGAGACTTAACAACAGTATATAGGAAGCATCTTATACAATAAGTTTAGTCCTCTGATTTCTTTTTGATATTTTATTAGACGCAACTTCTAGTATCCTGATTGATCTTGAGTAGAGTTAAACTCAATGAATCATTAGGAAGCTCTCTTAAAAATTATTGCTATAACGATTCCTCTGGCTGCTCCAATCCAGCTTCAGTTATTGACGTGGAACGTTAGTTAAATATGGGTAGCTGCCTTTCTCCATCTCTACTTATATTAAACACTACGTAAATTCCATTTGACCGAAGAAAAGAAAGTCCCTCTGCTCGTACTGGGTGGCATTTGAAGTATTAACATGATTAAGGAGCAATCAATTACATATGGCGAAAAATCCGACTGGGCTTTTAAATATTCAAATATTAACTGAAAGACCGGCTGATTTTATATACTTGGGTGCTTCTATCCCCTGATACAGCAGCAGTTGTGAAAAGAACATCGATATTGGTTCATTATTTTTTAAGATACCGATTCATCAGAATCATGGGGGAGTAAACCTTTTATTGATGGCAAAAACGGAGACATTTAGACGCAGGTGATTCCTTTAACTTTCTCTGCTCTCTGTTATGGGAAGTCATAGTAATTGTCTCCTGCCAAACGATCATTAACTCTCGAGTTTGGATGAATTTCTTCAGAAACATACTATCTTTACAAAAGAAACTCGTCCCTGGTGAGAATATTTGAAACCGAAGAGACTCAATTTAGTTGACAATCTTAAAATTTCGAAACTTTTATGTAAAAGAAGAACGATACCAAAGGGTGTTGCGTTAATCTGATTTCTGCCATTCGCCATGGATAATTTTTAAAACCAGTGAATATTAGGATCAAATTGGATGGTTAAGATCATTTAGCTGGGTAAATTGGCTTAGCTCTAACACTAGAATATATTTTGGATGAGACCTTAATAGTTCGCATTTATGGTAAAGTTATGTTTACATGAAAATTTTATCTCCTCTGCTGGAGTGCTGTGCTGTCTTCACGGGTTCTCCTACAGAATCTCATATCTCTGACTGCTGCAATAATTCTGACGGCATCTTTTAACCTGCCAGATGTAATCAAGATGGCTAATGCGAGCTTGTCTGGTCTGTCATTTGCTGTCTTTCTTTGATTTCCTTTGGCCCAACTTTAATTTAATCACATGTTTTGCATTTTCATCCCTTGTTCATAAAGAACTGAAGAAGCTGTATCCTTTCTCTTTGGGATTTGTACTTTGTTATGCTATGCTACCTGCTATAAGACCCATAGCACTTGACCCTTTGTCATTAGGAAAAGAAAATGGACAGTTAGTGGTATAGGTTATAAGCCAATAATCCAGCTATGTGCAGGGCTCTTTTCTCCCGGTACTGGATAAATTAACTCTGTTCAGCTCTCCCTCCCAGTTTCTGGCACCAACTTGCTTATTTCCTGATATTTGGTTGGACCAAGAAATCCTTTTGCAGGCGCCTTCACAGAATCATATATGTTAAAACTTTCTAAGAATTCTTTCCGCTGAACCAAGGCTCTAGTATTACTAATTGAGGCCTTTTATGTTGATTAGAGACGACTCTAAGATTGAAACATCTTTACAAAACAGAAAAAAGAGTTTGAGAAACGAAAATTCCCTAGAAAACTATAATTATTAAAAAGTTGTCATTAAACCTAATAGAAACACATTTCTAATTAACGAAATAAATTAAGCCAACAATGTCCTTAAAAATAACCTAGTTAGTGAAACCAAGTTTAAGAGATATTTAAACTTGGATGTAAGAAGTGATTTAGTCATTGTGTACTTTTGTCACAACAAAATTACCACAAACAGTAATATTGGAAGTGAAACAGTGCCAAATATCGAGAAATATATCATTTTGACTCACTAATACAAAATATTGAGGTAATCTTTAATATTTCATCACAAGTACGATTTGTCTTTTTGTAGTAGACGATAGAACTGCAAGGTATGCAGGTAATCTGTGAGGTGTGTTTTTAACTCAGAAAAGTCACCAATTGTGGGGTCAGCAGTGAGTAAAATTGGGGAACAAGGTATCTGTGATTCGTTTGTAGGGCAACGAAAACTTAGTGTGTGGCTTGATCAGAACTATTCTTATTGTGTTGTATTTGGTTGATCACCTTCGATCGAGGGTGTTAATTGTTCCAATAAGTTCCCAAACACTGGTCCACAAAACCCCCCACTTTGAATTTGTGATGCACAGAGTTATGGAGAAACCATAAATGAATAAAGGGTGTTTGCAGAAACTTGTACATCGTTTGTATGTGCTACTATTCCTTTGGCCTATATATTTTAATGAAAACGTAAACGATCAATAAATGGGAATATAAACGTCGGGCCATTTAGTCGTTTGGTACAGGTCAAATCAATTTCATTTTTAGAAGCTTTTTCCAGTTTATGACGTCTCATCATTATTCCACTAACATTGGTTGTTATAACAACGGAAATGACCTGAGACCATGCATTTGGTCTGCCTTTTTGGTGCTTTATTGGAACGTAATTGTGTGGTCTGCCTCTTGATGGTGGAGTGAAAAGGACACCATTGTTTATTTCCACCAAGCCCACATATTTGTTCATGGGCACCACAGACATTAAGAAAACACTTCCATAGTAAAGAGAATGTGAAATATGTGATGCCAATGCCACAACGTTTCTCTTCGTGCATAATGTTATTGTGCTTCCAACTGTTTGTCAAACTTTGTGTGCTGTGTTTCTTAGGTCAATAGGCCAGTAAGTTTATCCTTTTAAACGGGAAGATACTTTTGTGTATCACTTGGATGAACTTTTCACATGAAATTCTTTATAATTGCTCATCTGCATGTTCCATTTTGAAATTTATTTAATTTATTCTATTTGTTTGGATAGCGAAAGATAAGCTATATACAAACCTGTCATTGCTCCATAAGGTTGTTATGAAATTGTGAAATATTATCAACATGTTTTTATTTATTTTTTTATATTCATGCTTGTTTAAACCCATTAAATAGTGGTCAAACCACATAACAGTACTTATCTTTCATTACAAGCAATTGAAAAGAGACCATAGAATCCCTAACAGTACTTATCTTTCATTACAAGCAATTGAAAAGAGACCCTAGAATCCATTGTTATCCTATTTTGGCGTGTATTTTTTTTATATTGGCTGACAATTCCATACTACAATTGTTTATGATATTCTTAAGGAAACTTTAAATATTGTCTGATTCTTCTGCCCATTACACAACATTTAGTAAGAACCAAATATCTCCTAGCTTTTCCATACATTTGAAAAGTCGAACTTCGAAAGTGTTATAGAGTGTCTTACACATTAAAGAAATTTGATGAATAGAAAAAATTACATTTCCTCGTTTAAAATTTGAGTAAGTTTAGATTTATTCTCTAATGCTTTAATTATTTTTAATCATTATAATTATAAATTGTTAAAATAATTAATTAATTGTATAGCTTGTCGTTATAGTTAGAATAATCAAAATTAGACAAATTAGTCGGTCAGAAGGTTTAGTTTTTCATGGTTGCAGAACCAAATATTTGTTAAAAATAATTTCTTCCCTCGTCTCAAATGTTTGTGGCATATTTATGTCATAGTGATGGTAAGGATTTTTTATTTTTACATTAAATGAAATTTACGGTTATTAGATCGAGGTATTATGCCTTTATACACTTAAATGTTGCTCCTACGGGTTTTATTTTACAAGTGAAAATATATAATAATTTAAAGTATTTTTCTTTGATCCTGGGTTTTGACTTAATCAATCTCAAGGCAAGCGTGGAGACCTCCCCCAGCACATCCGGGACGCGTCCCTCAGTACTATTATCTGTTACCCAACAAAGACATTATTTTAATTTCAATTGCTTCAAAGATTTTTATTTTTTGTGTAGGTTATTTATACCTTTGCAGCTCTCACGGATTCTGTTTTAAAGTGATTTTTCCTCATAATTTTCTCAGAAACAAATAATACCGATTTCTGTTTCCGATATTATTCTTTTTCTGTGACCTGCATGGCTGTGTGGCCCTCGTGTCTACCCGATCAAGTTTACGCGAGTGTTCCACACCTTTCCCTCTTTTTTCTCTCACCATGTCAATTCTTTATCAATCGGATTCTGCAGATTTCGCCCTTTGTTGCTTTTGGATTCTCTACCTTTTTCAGGATGGGACACTGGGTAGGAGTTGCAGTTGCAACCCAAGTTAGATGTATTAGATAAAAAAACCGAAGACACCGTCTCCTGTTGCAGCTACTGGCTCATTTCATCTTCTCTAAGGGGTTCGATGCTTTTTTAGCTCCTTAAATAGTTGGTTTTTATTCCTTTTATAATTTTGCAATCAATTTTTTTTGTTTACACAAACCTGAGATGTCATATTATGGCCGCAGTTTCTAAATTCTCACTCAATTGTTTTCTCTCTCTCAAGTGTAAGGGAGAGTAATTGCGAGTAATTTCCTGGAATAGTGGTAGACCCCATCTATATTTCTATTATATAGATACATTTTTGTGGAACCCATTCTCAGGGTTATCTCTTATACTACTCTTCCCTCCTTCCAATTTTTCATTTTCATTTTTTATTTGTTTATTAAAATATATGCATATATTCTTGAGCTTTCATTGCCTTTTTTATGTGTACTCTGATTGCTTTTGGACTACAGCAAGAGTCTTGAGTTGGTTATTGTTTTCATCAATCAAAATGCAGGGCGCTGAATTACTCAGATAAGTGGTGCTCACTATATTGATTTTGAAGTTTGGCTCAAGAGTGAGCGTATGCCTGGGAACAAGTACAACAGTAATATAAATCACAGCCAAGACCGTATCTCATGTCGAGTGGAAAGGCTTCTGAGAGAAAGAGAGCTAAGAAAAAGCAGCAAAGCTTCACATTCTAACGAGTCAAATGATAACAATAGAGAAGCTGACTTAATTGAGCGTAACCTGCGCCTGAGAGAAGAAGATAACTCTGGCATTTCATGCGTTGAAAAGTTCTTGGAATCGTCAGCTCCTGATCGGGCTTTTACTGATGGATTGGAACATCAAGATGGGAAGGCTCTTAGACAACGACTGCTGGTTGTGGCTAACAGGCTGCCGGTTTCTGCTGTTAGAAGAGGAGAAGACTCCTGGTCTTTGGAGATAAGTGCCGGGGGTCTTGTCAGTGCACTTCTAGGTAACTGATGTTTATACTACTTACAAAGCTTTTCGTCTCTTATTTCCACTAAAAATTAATATCGCCTCGGTTTGAGTAAATTTGTTCTCTTAATTGGAATTTTCATGCTAATTTGTTTTATGGAAATGATCTTTGCTTGCCCAACATAAATTTAATGAGTACCGGATGATTTTTATCTAAGGTGTGAAGGAGTTTGAAGCAAGATGGATTGGTTGGGCAGGAGTAAATGTGCCTGATGAGATTGGACAAAAGGCACTCACAAAAGCTTTAGCTGAGAAGGTATTCATGTCTGGAACTTGCTCTGTGCATGTTTGTGTGCCTGACTGAGGAAGAGTTATCGTGCCATTTATTTTTTATGATTGAGTTTCTTATTCACTTCAAGATGTGTAATTTGTAGAGCTGTATCCCAGTTTTCTTGGATGAAGAAATTGTTCATCAATATTACAATGGCTACTGCAACAATATCTTATGGCCTCTTTTTCACTACCTTGGACTTCCACAAGAAGATCGTCTTGCCACCACTCGAAGTTTTCAATCTCAGTTTGCAGCCTATAAGAAGGCAAATCAAATGTTTGCTGATGTCGTTAACATGCATTATGAAGAGGGTGACGTTGTTTGGTGCCATGATTACCATCTTATGTTTCTTCCTAAATGTCTTAAGGAACATAACATCAAGATGAAAGTTGGGTGGTTTCTTCACACTCCGTTTCCTTCTTCTGAAATTCACAAGACGCTGCCATCTCGTTCTGAGCTGCTGCGTTCTGTACTTGCAGCTGATTTAGTTGGGTATGTCTTTGTTGCTTTATTCATGACAATGAACTAACCACCTTCTGAGCTTTTATTCATGTTGGATTTTGAAGTTTTTTGAAACTGTTAACTCAAGTTAAGTAATCTAGTATTGTCTGAAAGAAGGCCTGGCACAGGCCACTCCAGGGGTAAAATTATTGTCATAACTTCTTCCATTTGCTGTGTCAAAATCATCACGCAAAAAGCTAGATGCATTTCATTGCATGACATTCAAAATAATTTCTTCTTTGCACGTGCCTAGACGCAAAAACCTTATTTTAATGACTTACGGCATCTGTAACTGTGTATTTCGTTGTTTTGATACTATCTCACTAGTTAGAATTTCGTCACTGTTATTCTTGTGCGACCAAATTATGCTCTTTCTTAGAACAATGATAATTTTGATGCTTTGCAGTTTTCATACTTATGACTATGCCCGCCATTTTGTAAGTGCTTGTACACGTATTCTTGGTCTTGAGGGTACCCCAGAAGGTGTTGAGGATCAAGGAAAGCTGACACGAGTTGCTGCAGTATGTTTTATTTGAGTTGTTAATACTTTTGGATGTTATCAAATGTAAAAATTATATTTTCTTCCTTTCTTTTTGAACTGAATTTTTAATAAGTAAATAAATTAAATGTTGACTACTGCACTCATATTAAATTTCAGTTTCCCATTGGCATAGACTCGGATCGTTTCACTCGTGCACTTGAGGTTACCCAGGTTCAGGAACATATCAAAGAGTTGAAAGAAAGATTTAAAGGTCGAAAGGTAGATGGTTTCTAACCTTAAATTTTCTTACACAACGATAATTTTACTTTTCTAAACTTTTACATGTTTTTTGAAATTAGGTTTTAGATCTTTATCATATTTGGATCAGATGTTATCGTGCTATTCATAGCTTTAGGATGCTAAGCAGCATTAAAGTAGCAACTTTTCACATTATTCTTCCTACAAAATGTACTAGACAAAAAATGCATTTTTCACACCATTGAGGGTAACAAGTAGTTTCTTCTCTTTATTGCAAATGCTTGAAAGATTTCTTCGTGACTTAAGGTCTTTCCATTCTGATCAATGTTCACATTTTGTGCCGATTCAATAGAAAATATCATCCTGTTTACTTATCCTTTGTTTTGGTTACTTTGATGTCAAATAAACAGATAATGACACTAGTTTTGCCTTTAAGCATTATTATAGTGTCGAAAGAGTATGAGAATCAAGGGTAGTTTTAATATGATGTGCGTCCAAATCTTTTGTAGTTGTCATCATATTTAGTTTCTTTTTAAATTCAAACTTCCAAAAGTAGTATTCAACGATTAAATGTTCATAACTTCATACAATGTTGTAAAGTACCTTTACATGCTATTGCAACAGAACAGTTCCCACAATCCCACACCTTTGCTAACATAAAAAAGGTAATAAGACATTGTCTCAATGAGTCCGAAATCATAATTCAAGTCATTGATTTTTGTTGCCTTAGACCACATGGCTAATGCCAGGTGATAGTTTGAACACATCAGCTTGAGGAGGTGTGTTGAAAGAGTCAAAATCAAGACTAAAAAAAAGGTCCAGATTATGCTGAGAGATTTTATTTTGAATTGTTATCATAATTAGTTTCTCTTTAATTATAGTTAGACTAAACTTTTAAATTTTATTTCATAGATATTGGTTTTTAAGCTTAAGTAAGAATTTACTATCATGTAATCATTTAAGGAATAAAATGAAAAAAAAAATTGTGTTCAATGGGTAGTCGTATGATGTTGTATAATTTTATTAGCTACTTGGCTTATTCCACTCATCCATCATTGTTTCTTTCATGCATTATGTTAGGACAAGTTGTATTGTTTTTTTAAATAGTGAATGCAGATTGTCATCTGATACTTGATCAATTATTTTGCATTAAGGTTGGACAATTTGTATTGATTCTTTCATGTATTATGTTTGGAAAATTTGCGTTGTTTTTTATAAAAGGATAGTCATGTGGGCTTCTTTCAAAATTGTGGATTGCATTTTTTTGGACAATACAGGTAATGTTAGGTGTCGATCGCCTTGATATGATTAAAGGAATTCCTCAAAAGATACTAGCATTTGAAAATTTTTTAGAAGAAAATCCTACTTGGTGTGATAAAGTAGTTCTTTTGCAAATTGCCGTACCTACAAGAACAGATGTCCCTGAGTGTAAGATTCTATCTCAACATGCATTCTAACTATATGTTTTGTTTTTGGTTATACTAATTGTATATACTTTCAGTTTCTAGAAAAGTTGTTTTCTGGAATTTTCAATTTCTTGTGAAAGTTTTATTGTCTTGAAAATTTGGCTAGATTGAAAAAAAAAACCTAAAATATAAAAAAAACCAAACTTGCTGTCATGACATTCTTCCAATGATATTTTGCATATTACGTGTCATGGAAGAAAAACTACTATTAGTCTACATTGAATATATACTATTCTATTTAAAACATAATATTCAGAATTTTTAGATGTTATCTTAATTCCGCTTCTTATGTTATCACTCCGTCTTTGTGTTTGCGCTCTATGATTTTTCTTATCCATCATTTCTTTTCTATCTTTCTGGATGGCTAGGAGGATACCATTAGAAAGTTCGTCAAATTTAAATGTTGACAAGCTTGAAATTGTTGTTAAATGAGACAAAAAAATATTCAGGACAAGGAGAAAACATGAAGAAAGATTTTTCCTTTTAAGTTTTTGCACCATACATAATTCTTGTCAGGGTTTCGCACCATAGAATGCATAAGTCATTCTATGCATGTGATGTTTATGCTACTAGTCCATGCCAACTACTCGGCCTAACTTCATGATTTCTAAAATGGCTCATCAATTGTCTAAATCTATGTTTTCACAGATCAAAAATTAACAAGTCAAGTTCATGAAATTGTTGGACGCATAAATGGACGATTCGGCACCTTGATAACTGTTCCCATTCATCATCTGGTTTGTAGTTGAACTTAATATCTATTTAATTTATTTTAGAAGAAACATGTAATCAAAATGGCAAAATTTCTATAAAAATATAAGGATTCACTCTCTAAAACAGGATTATATGAAACTCTCTATACTCTTCCTTCTATAATGACTGGTCTTGGAATTCTATCTTAACCTTATCCCTTAGCATCTTTTCAATTTTCAAATGTTATTGAAATGAGACACAATCTTCTAATGAGTATTTTTCTTGTTGACAGGATCGTTCACTTGACTTTCTTGCCTTATGTGCTCTTTATGCCGTCACAGGTATTAATTTATATATATGTTGTCACTAAAATCTATGATTTCTTATCCTTGACCGTGGTTATTGTGTATAAAACTCGTTGATTAGTCGTGAGTTTTCTTAATATTTCTGTTCTATATTATTTGCTTTCTTTTGCTCATACAAAAAACACATAATTTGAGTCATTAACATTTATACTACTGTCTCCAAGTCATTAAAATGCAATTATGGAGCAACCTGTAACATTTGTTTTTATTTTGTCATCTCAATTCACCCTTATTCAGATGTTGCGTTAGTCACTTCTTTAAGGGACGGAATGAATCTTGTCAGCTATGAGTTTGTGGCTTGCCAAGATGCAAAGAAAGGGGTCCTCATTCTAAGTGAGGTAAATGCTGTTCTGTCACTTTTTTCTGGAATCTTAGCATTTTCCTTGTGTGCTATTTTAGTATGAAACTCCATTCTCGCATCGTTCCTTCTTGCTTTACTAATAAGATTTCATTCTGACCCTTGATGCTTTTTTTTTTTTGCAGTTTGCTGGGGCAGCCCAGTCCTTAGGGGCTGGTGCACTTCTAGTGAACCCTTGGAACATAACTGAAGTCGCAAAATCAATTGACCGTGCTTTAAATATGAGTGCTGAGGAGAGAGAGAAACGTCACAGGCATAATTTTGCTCATGTGACAACACACACTGCTCAGGAGTGGGCTGAAACTTTTGTGAGGTACGTGTATGTATGGTTGCCAAATTAATGTCGCTATGAACATTGGATGCATTTCTTTGCAGGAAGTTTATTCAGTTTTCTGGAATTTAGGTTACAATATAAGAATGCATTTTATTCTGGTTACTATAGAATGGCTTCTAATGCTGGAGCTTTCTAGAGCTCATTGATTAAATTGCATTGTGGTGGATATTTTCTTCTGATCAGGGACTGACTAAAAAGGTCGAAATAAACAACTGTGACATGGAGTCTGATTGTCACACTCTAGAGCTGTTACTTGAATTGTGGTTCCTTCTAAAATCTGTTAAATTTCCATCATCTTTCTTTCATTTGTCAATTTACAGCCTTAGTTTTCTTTATCGAAGCATTTCTATGAAAGACTCCATCTAATTATGCATTTTTAGGAATAGAAAAGGTCAGTGATTTCTAAGATGTAATTTATTGTGTAATATTTTATATTCCCAATTAATTCAAGAATGTATTCATTATGTATAATGTGCTGAATATGACTCAAGAAAGGTTTTTTATTATTTTTTTCTTGTAAAAGAAGTATGACATCAATTTTTATGGTGATCTTAGAGGAGCATATGATTCTACTTTAGAAGTAGTTCTTCATCAAAATGAATATTTCAGGCTTGAGTACTAAAATTGGATATTTATGACAAATTTGAAGCGAATTGAATGACACTGTTGTTGAAGCTGAACTAAGGATAAGACAAGCTCCGCCCCATCTTCCCTGCGATGATGCAATAAAACATTATTTGAGGTCAAATAATCGATTACTCATATTGGTATGTTATACTAAAATAGTATTACGAATGATATTGTATTTTGTATAGGACAGAATCATTTTTAAATGTCTATGCATCATTCGTTACTATTCTGGTTAGACCAAGTTTTGATTGCAAATGCTTGCATTTAGAAACACCACCTCTTAGATTTCTGTGAAAGATAGACCCTAGATTTCTATGGGTAGATTTGAAATATAAATAAATGGGTAAATATTACCTTCTTATCTGCGAGTTGACGAGTCAAATTATGGTTGATGCAACAAATGTATGATATAAGCATTTATACTTGAATACATTAATTGCATTTATTAGATCTATCAATCTTTGACATCTTAACATGTAGAATAAGGAAGTAGTTGTAGCATTACTCTAAATATTTATTTCAAATGCAATTACTGCTTTGGATGTTTTTTATATTGTTGAATTTTCCTTACACTTGTGTTGTATTGGTGAATACCATATTTATTAGTGTTTCTTTCAAAAATTCTGTTGTGATCACCTGCAACTTTCAAAAAGACGAAGAACTGAAATTTTGTCCCAGATTATTTCAAATACATTAGCTTCTATTGTATGTTTGTCTTCGTGTTCAACTTCCTTCTTGTTTAGCTGATCGCTTCTGTGATTTACTGGTGATTTACCTTTATCCTGTTACAAATTCAGGGATTTAATTCTACGTTAACTGAGCCAGTGGACACTCCTGAGAGAAGAGGTGATCAAATCAGAGAAATGGAATTGAAATTGCACCCGGACTTAAAAGAGTCATTGACCACTCTCTGCCGCAATGCAAAGACAACGATTGTTATCCTTAGTGGGAGTGACAGAACAAACTTAGATGATGTACTTTTCTCAGATAACGTGTCATTGAACCTTTTGTGTATACACATCCTAATTCAGGTATTTTCCAGAATTTTGGAAACTTCGACATGTGGTTGGCGGCTGAAAATGGGATGTTTTTACGATTTACTAAGGGAGATTGGATGACTACAATGCCAGAGCACTTGAACATGGAATGGGTCGACAGCGTGAAGGTTTTTAGTTTAATCTAATGTTTGTTAAACTGTTTATATGGACTCTAATTGGCTATTCTTGATTTCAGCATGTTTTCGAGTATTTCACAGAAAGAACACCCCGTTCACATTTCGAACCTCGAGAAACGTCACTTGTGTGGAATTATAAATACGCAGGTATTGTGGAGCAGGCTAATGGCTGCTTTTATTTGGCTCTCATATTTTTTACCTTCTATGCTGATCGTGTGATTCTTATAGATGTTGAATTTGGAAGACTTCAAGCAAGGGATATGTTACAGCACCTCTGTACGGGCCCCATATCCAATGCATCGGTCGATGTTGTCCAAGGTAGTAGATCGGTTGAGGTACGAGCAGTTGGCGTTACAAAGGTAACTTACAGACCCTAATCCTTAGTTTTACTAGAGAATATATTGGCCGTATATGTTCTTTCATCGAATGAAATTTTCGTTATTATTTTGAATCAATCAGGGTGCAGCTATTGACCGTATATTAGGAGAGATTGTTCACAGTAAATCCATGACAACTCCAATCGATTATGTCCTATGCATTGGACATTTTCTTGGGAAGGTAATGTCTCCCTTTTTCTTATTTGTAATTATAGTTTGATACATGGTTTTCGAATCATTACTCTAATGCGTATTCGATTTTCTCTTTGGTCGTCCTTTCGAGAAAAAAAATAGTAAACTAGCATTGATTATTGAGAAAGAAAACTGGTTATTATATGGTTTATTTCTCCATACAACTGAATTATTATTTTTATATATTCAGGATGAGGATGTGTACACTTTCTTTGAGCCTGAGCTTCCTTCTGAACCCATAGGTCTAGGAAGAACCAAGGCAATGGATGGACTTAAAATATCGAATGAGAGAAGATCTGCTTTGAAGATCCCACCAAACAGGAATGCCTCAAAATCATCCCACTCCGGCAAAGCCCGGCATTTTCCGAATTCTGAGAGGAAAAATCCGGCCAACCACCTATGCGGAAATGGAAAAAAACAATCACCCGAGAAGATACAATGGAACGTGCTTGATCTCAAAGCCGAGAATTACTTCTCGTGTACTGTTGGCCGGATCCGCACAAGTGCTAGATATCAACTTGGATCGTCCGATGAAGTTGTCTCGTTTCTTAAGGATCTCTCTAATGCAGCATTATCCGAGGCTTAATCGCTCGCTCGGGTTCTGATCATTGGCACTCATCTTATTCTCAAGCATAACATTGGTGCTCAAGCTTACTACTTAAATAAGGTTGTAAGGTTAGTTATTTCTCACTCCCTTGTTTTCTCTCATACGATTTAGCCATGCTAAAAGGAAAATATCTATATTTCTTGTTCATGTATCATTAAATCGTGACAAGTAATACCTTTGAAATAATTACTATGATAGTAACCTGTGCTCGAAATAATTCGTATTTGTGGGGATTCGATTTCCAACATCGATTTCTCAACTACTAAATATCCATCTTACAATGAAAAATATGAACGATGTTTTTTTTCCTTTCCTTTCAAAATTAGCATTATTCAATTTTTTAATTTTTGTTACAATGTAAACAAGTAAAAAATATACATATAAAATATGATTATTTATATATTTTTGACTTATTTGTCTCGACTTGTTTAGACTCAACATGTTTAGCAAGTTCTACTCGACACATTTAGGATCGAGGCTGTGAACCAACTCGAACTAAATCTTTTCAAAAAATCTCAACACTTGATAGTATCGTCTCGAATAGATTTTACAAGTTGGGTTCAAAAAGTTCGACACATTCGATGAGTCAGTTTTTTTTAACTATATTAAAAAATATTTTTAACTTTATCATAAATGCAATTGATATCTGGTCATTACATATTTTGTTAATTTTAAGATGTCAGTCAATTTAATTAGTAATTTTCATAAACTTGGTTGTTTCATAATTTATCGTGAAATTAAAAATGTAATGATATATTTTTTTAATTTATTTAACTTAAAAGATAAAAAGGAATTTTTCAAAAAAATTAATACTTTTTAACATTTTTTCAACCATTTGTTAGTCAAACGTGGTAACTAAGTTGACTTTTAAGATTAATAAGTATTGGTAGCAAGTAATACTAGAGTTAAAAAGGTAAATTGATAATTTACCGTTAGTTTTAACCGCCTCCTATCTCCTTCGTGCATCGATTATACTATTTGGGAAGGAGTTACTTCCTCGCCTAGCCATGAACAATGTATTTTTCCAAAGCGTCTCTCTCCAGGATTTGCTCTCTCTGCTCTCGCTCTGTCTTTCCTCAATTTCCAATCTCCTCATCGTTTTCCATTCCCTCCCATCGTCCCATCCTGAATTTCAAGCTTCGAGCTTCCCTCTCTGCTGCACAAGACTCGTCTCTTTCGACTTCTTCTCTGCTCCACAGCAAGTCCGAAATTCGATGGAAGCCTATTTGCTTGTACTACACCCAAGGTAAGTGCACTAAGGTCAGTAATCTATTTTTCACGATGTGCCATTATGTTTTTATTAAGTGCCCGCCAGATGTTCGATGAAATGTCTGAAAGAGTTGTTGATTTGCTTGTTCTGGACTATTCTTCCACTAACATTAGTAACAGTTCTAGCACCTTTCCTCAATGTCTAAACATTGTTATAATTTACTTTTGCGGTGTATTTTTTATATGTAAATGAAATCCAATCAATGTTCTTTGCGATTGTTCTGTCATCTATTTTGGGAACTGTGTTATCTCCATATCTACCCTTTAAATTTTTATTTTTATTTTTTCTACTTTGTAAAGATCACCTGCAGCTGAGTTGGTTTACTTGCAGATGGATGATCCAGTTCACATAGACAAGTTCAATCACGACTGCTCGACAGATCTTCAAGTTAACTTGCATGAGTTGAATCGCCAGGCCACTCAAAATATAGATTTTTTTCTGGTTCTTGATTTGGAGGGTAAAGTTGAGATAATTGAATATCCTGTTCTCCTGATCAATGCTACAACATTGGAAATAGTCGATATCTTCCACAGGTTCTTCCTTCTCGCATGTATGACCAGAATATTATTTTCATTTTTTCCATTTATATCATTTATCTTTCCGCTCTTAAATGTTTAAAGCCAATTTGGAGAAGCAACACTTGAAGAACAACTCATATACTAATATAATTTTGCTGAATGGCTTCAGAGATGGAACTTTAATGTATTTGATTTTGTAAAAAAATAAACTTGCTTCTCATCTGGGGTTTTCAATCAGCATCTTAGATCTTATAAAGTATATATGTCCGTATTGGAATATTTCCTCTTGCAGGTTTGTGAGGCCATCCGAAATGAGCGAACAACGCATAAACAATTACATTGAAGGAAAATATGGGAAAATTGGAGTTGACCGGTAAGCTGTTAAGTTTGAAGTTCTGTTTTCATTGAAATCGGGAAGGTTAAACGTATAATATATCAAACTTATAGTATGTCACGAGATGAAATTGCTTGTCGTATACGAAAAATAACTTGGGGGAGGAAACGCGCAGCGTTTGGCATGACACAGCTATACCATTCAATGAAGTTGTTGATCAATTTGAGGATTGGTTGATTCGTCATCGCCTCTGGGAGAAGTTTGCTGATGGGCACCTTAACAGAGCTGCATTTGTAACTTGGTATTGTGTTTAGCTTTGTAGATTTTGAAAATTACTATTCACTAGGCTCGTAATTTTTTCTTATTTTTTGTCCAATAAATATCATATTTTCTCTTATTCCCTGCATAAATATTGTGTTAAACTTTGTTTTCGTATCGATTAGCGGAAATTGGGATTTGAAAACTCAAATTCCTCATCAATGCAATGTATCGAAGATGAAGCTTCCCCGATACTTCACTGAGTGGATCAACATCAAAGATGTTTATCTCAACTTCTACAAAAGAACAGTAAGTTCTCCTTAAGAGTTGTTTTTCTGCGATAGAAGTTTTAAGGATCCAATCTAATTCGAGATTTATGCTACATGATAATAGGCACCGGGAATGGTGTCGATGTTGAAACAACTGCAACTGCCATTAGTGGGAAGTCACCATCTCGGGATCGACGACACGAAGAACATCGCAAGAGTGTTGCAGAAGATGGTCGTGGATGGAGCGCCTATGCAAATAACAGCATCGAGGAATCGGGATTCTCCTAATGATGTCAAATTTCATTTTAAGGATAGGATAAAGTAGGCAGCTTTTTCGTTGGAAGCTTGTCTTTCAAACTGTAAGCTTTCTAATTTCACCTAAACCTTATGTGGAAGTTTAAAAGGTTCTACATTATCAATGAAAGAATAACAATTACCATGATTAGCATGATCATGCGACCAAGAAAACATGGCTATGTTCTTGACCAACTTCCAAAACAATAAGCAAAAAACATATAAAAAAGCACTTTAATTCAAAAAGATCTAATACATGTAAAAACTACGAAGTACTTCCATAAAAATAAGCACACAAGTCAAACGAGTGTAACCGAAAAGAGAAATTAACAGGTGATATCCAAACAATCCCCAAACAATCCCGAATAAGGTATTCGGGTACAGACCTTTCAACTTCTCCACAAACATGGATAGTCTACCAGCAGCTTCTAAGCTTCTTCCTGGCCTTCCTCTTCTTCGTATTCATACCCATCATCATCTGCTGTGGCGTCTTGGTATTGTTGGTATTCTGAGACAAGATCATTCATGTTGCTTTCAGCCTCAGTGAATTCCATCTCGTCCATCCCCTCTCCGGTGTACCAATGCACGAAAGCCTTTTGGCGGAACATGGCTGTGAATTGCTCACTTACCCTTCTGAACATTTCTTGAATCGATGTTGAATTACCAATGAAGGTCGATGCCATTTTCAGACCAGTTGGAGGGATGTCACAAACGGTGGATTTGACATTGTTTGGAATCCATTCAACAAAGTAAGATGAGTTTTTGTTCTGCACGTTGATCATCTGTTCGTCAACCTCTTTGGTGCTCATTTTCCCACTAAACATTGCAGAAGCAGTCAAGTATCTTCCATGGCGGGGATCAGCTGCACACATCATGTTCTTTTCATCCCACATTTGTTGAGTAAGCTCTGGTACAGTGAGTGCTCGGTATTGTTGTGATCCACGAGATGTGAGGGGTGCAAACCCAACCATAAAAAAATGCAATCGAGGAAATGGAATAAGATTCACAGCAAGTTTTCGAAAGATCAGAATTGAGTTGACCAGGGAAACGCAGGCAGCATGTAACACCACTCATGGTCGCAGAAATGAGGTGATTAAGGTCGCCAACTGCATCAAACAGATACTGTCCAATATCAGGGTATGACTAAAACTATGACATAGTCAAACTCATAATACATCTTAGTATGATGTCTGGATTAAACATCTAGCGAGTATCTGACAGAAAATCAACCAAGAAAACTACTTTGTAATTAATAGAAAAACAATGAAGGGCTTGAGACTTACAGCTAGGGGTTGTGAGTTTTAGAGTACGGAAGCAAATGTCATAGAGGGCTTCATTGTCTAAAACCATGCACTCGTCTGCATTTTCCACAAGCTGATGAACAGATAGAGTAGCATTATATGGTTCAACAACTGTGTCAGAAACTTTGGGAGAGGGGAACACAGAGAAAGTAAGCATCATTCGGTCTGGGTATTCTTCTCTAATCTTGGAAATCAGCAGGGTTCCCATTCCTGATCCTGTTCCGCCTCCTAAAGAATGACAAACCTGAAAACCTGGAAAAAGATAAAAAGAAGCTCAAAACTAGCCCTTACTCCGCAACTAAATTATGTAAAATCCAGTTATATGAAAATCAAGTATGCGACAAAGAAGTATACAGGTAGATAAATTATACTGCAAGTAAAATCCATTAGATCAACAAAAATATGCGCGTACAAAGACGAGTTGATGAATAATCATGTCGACAACAGTAAAATAGTACTGATCTTCATCATGCACTAAACAAGATAAGAGAAGAGACTGATTCATCACATTACATCAATAATTAAAAGAGTGGCTTATTTATTACCCTAAAGTAACTGAATAGTTTCAGTGTGAGACAATCGAAAGGAAACTTTAGAAAATATTTATTAACAAATCTACCTTGCAAGCAGTCACAGTTCTCAGCCTCCTTCCTCACAACGTCAAGAACAGAGTCAATCAATTCAGCGCCTTCTGTATAGTGTCCCTTGGCCCAATTGTTTCCCGCACCAGACTGTCCGAAAACGAAGTTATCCGGTCGAAAGATCTGCCCATACTGCCCGGCTCAAGATCCATAAGCACCGCGCGAGGGACAAACCGACCACAGCTCGCTTCGTTGTAGTAGACGTTAACTCGCTCGACTTGCAAATCGGAATCACCTTGGTACTTACCGGTGGAATCAATGCCGTGTTCGGCGCAAACAACCTCCCCGAATTTTGCGCCGATCTGGTTCCCGCACTGACCGCCTTGAATGTGGAGAATCTCACGCATTTTCGCTAGCAAGTAATCGAAAAAGTTGAGCACGAATCGAGAGTGAAGTAAGAAGAAAGTGTTGAAAGAGGCGCGAGTGTGAGAAATGAAGATGAACTAGTTTATATATTCGGGGAAGAACAGACATTATCACGGCGTTAGCGGCTCAGAAGGAATTGATGACGTTTCAAATAACGCTGTTAACTTTTTAGGGGGAATTTGGATTTTCAGAAAGAATTTAAAATTTAAAATCCCAACATAAGTAAATCAAGTGCGACTGTTCTGAAACCTTCGTTACATATCAACCGTGCGATGAGGGTATTTGATTAGTCCATGTAACGGACGGTGAGGATGTCTTTAAGGTTGAGTTGTACAAAGAAAGGAGGTGAGGGCTACGCGCTCTCAAGGGGCTTCCCTCACACTGCCACGGCACGCGTGGAACGTCGTCGCTTTTGTACCCCACGTGCTTGATGGGGTTAAGTTGCGGAGTCACGTGATTGAACTTTTTCTCTAGTTTATTTATTTCAATAATGATAGAAATATACTGTGTTAATTTCACACAATAATTACTGTAATTATTTTAGTGAATCTCGCTATTAAAATATGTAAAACTGTAATTTATTCGAGTAAAAATTGTACCAACAACTTATTTAAAATTTTAATTCATTCCCTGATATTTAAATAATATTTTATTTAGTTTATTTTAGTAATTTAAAAGATTTTAAAATTGGTTTATAAGTGCATCTTTGTTGATTGTGAAGGAAGCAAAGTCATGTTTGGCCAAGAAAAGTTCTCCAAAGCCTGCAAATAGAATTATATACCTTAGATTTCACTCATCCAAACATCACCTTAAAAAGAATCAATGGATGAGGTTTCAAAACATGTATAGTAGAGAGTAGCGTGGAGGAGAAATTTCAATTGGAATGTTTTATGCATGAATGTCACGTAACCAAATTGTTGCTCATTAATTATTGAACAATCGATTTTCAAAGAGATGTTACATTGGAGTCAAGGAGCCAAAGCCAAGGGTGACTGATAAATCTGGGCAATGTTAGGTTTATCTTATTAGCATATATTTTTAATTTATATTTTGACATGTCAATTGTGATTCGTACAATAAATATTATAAATAATTATAAAATATTAAATATATTTTAATTAAATCATTACATCTAAACATGTCAGACTTTAAATTAAAATAATATTCTAATAAGGTAAACCTAAAATTGATCTATTAGTAAATGTGCATACATGGTGTCAAAAGTGAGTAGTGTGAGTGTAATCCAAAGATGTAGTGGGGTGATAAGTCTTGGAGGGTCCTCCTACTTCTTATCGTGTTAGTTTGATCAATTACTTCAAATAATGTTAGAATTTGAGTAACCTGGATTTTTGATGAGTTGGGTTGCCCTGTATATTCAATAGTATGGTTTCTAGGATTTTCTTATTAGTGAATTTACTCTTAAATTTGATTTGATGATATTTCTCATTTATTTTTACTCGATTGGTGTGTTTGATTCTCAACAATTAATTATGTTCGTGTAAGGTTAGAGAAAAACAAAAAATTCAAAGATGGGTCAAAGAAAAACACTAATTAAAATTAGTATAATGAGTGTTTCAACTCAAGCATATATTTATACACACGTAAATCCTAATTTTATTTAGATCTCAAGTGCGGGTCGTACCAGCTTTGTCCAAGTAGAACTACAAGCAAATGATCCAAGTGAAATGCTTTTTAATATTATTAAACAAGAGCTTTTTAAATCAAGAATGTTAACATATTGTTACCGTGCACTAATTTAGTTGTTTAGTGAAATTGATATTATTACAGCAATATTACAATACAGGGTTAAAATAAAATAAAAAAAAAACCATGAGTTATAAAGAAATAATTATAAAAATCTCTATTTTAAAATAGGCGAATTTAACTTTGTCGGACATCTGTAATTTGTCCAGGCAAATATTTTAAGATGACATTAAATTTTTATCACACATTCATAAAAATATAAGATAAGAATTTGGAAAGTTTAATTTTTTTTTCAATATTTATACGATTTATCATAATTTTTAAGGTAGAAAACAAAACAATTTACTAAAAACTATGTACGGCAATAATGTTTTTTGAATTTATTTACCAAAAATTGAACACATGGTAAAAAAAATAGTCTATAATTTTGTCAAATTTTAATAATTATATGATTTATTATAATTTTTTCGAATGCAGAAAACAAAAAAAAATACTGAAATTATTTGTTTATGCATTCAAAAAATTATAATAAATCATAAAATTGTTAAAAATCTACGATACTTTGTAGAATATTATCTTACAAAATTAATAATATGGAGTAAAATTCAAAAAAAAAAAATTGTTGATGTACATAATTTTAATTGAATTTTTTTGTGCATTCAAACAATTATAGTAATTCGCACAAATATTAAAAAAATTTAAAATTTTTAAAATGATTTTATTATATTATTTTGAATGTGTGGTAAAAATTTAATGTCAGTTTGATGACATTTTCCTAGCCAAAACTCAGGGTTTTTTTAATTTTAACCCTAAAATATAGTGATACCATTTTATTTTATAAGTTGTTGTTCATTATTTAATTTCGAACAAGTTAAAATTGAAATTTAAAAGCTTTGAGTTCAGTTAGGTGGATTATACTTAACTACACCATTTATGAAAAGGAAATAAATTTAATTGCTTGAAATCAATACTCGCATTGACTTTCAATTTCTTTGAAAGCACAAATCCAAGGATTAATTGAACTTTAAATTACTGATTATCTCACAAATAAAGATTAAAATTGATTTTATTAAAAAATATCATATCTTGAAAAACTATCCAAATCTAATGGCCTACTTATGCAAAATTAATGATCTTATTGGCCACTTAAAGAAAATGTTCTGTCCAAATCAGATGAATCGTACACCTCTCTCTTCCGCCATTGTTTTTTGCTCTGCCAACTCACACTGAAAGCCATGTGCCCTCAATCCAGCTAGGTTCTTCAACCCTCCTCTCATCTTCTTCCAACTATGATACAAACAACTCAACAACTCTCTTCATTTTTCTAGTTTTTTCGACAGCTTCGAAGTTCACACGCTCAACGAATGGGTGAAGAGGAAGTTGTGAAGGTTGAATCAGAGCTCCATGGGGAGAGTACAGCGGTTCCGGCGCTGGAGCCAGCCGTGGAAGCTAGTAAATATGCGGTGGAAGAGAAATCGATAGAATCGCTTCCGCCATCTGAAGAAAAGCCTGACGAGAGTAAAGCTCTAGCTGCAGTTGAAAGTAAATTATCTGTTTCTATCGGTTTCTTCCCTTACTCTTTCTTTTCGAATCATGATTTCTTAGGTTTTTTCCTCTTTTTGGTTGCCGACAACTCAGAGAACAAGAAAATTGCTAGTATTATACCATGATGCTGATGGTGGTTTTGTATATCCCCTTTTTGAACCCTAGTCATTATTTCTTAGGGTTCCTAATCTGTTTGGTTGCTAATCATTCTTTCAGATTCCCCCAACTACAACTAGAATTTCTGCTTTGCATGAGTTTGAATTGTTCATCTGTATAATCTTTCTCATAAATCATTTGTTAACTTCAATCTACAGATAGAATGATAAGAAAAACATTGAATCAATCAAATGTTTTCATTTCTCCAATCATAATAGCGCAAAACTTGATTTTCTGTAACAATTTGACTTGCATGAACTTTTGAGGATGAACCTGGTCCATGACGAAAAATTGTATATGTTTTAATGTTTTCATTTGTTGTTTCAGAATGAATATCATGACACAGAAGAGCTCATCAAAAGTTTAAGAGTATATTGCCATCGATTTATTCGCCATATTTGTGTATTACGAAGATTAATATTGATTGATCTTTATTTCAAAACTGATATAGCTATCCTCATTTCATGTTATTGGCAGAGGTTCCACATTCGGGCTCTAGCAATCGAGGTAAAACCACACTAAATATCTATTTTTTTAGAATTTAATGGAAAGAGCTTCATTAGTTTCTTTTATTTTCTTTCTTCAGATGATCTACTAGCCAGAGTTGAGACAGAGAAGAGACTATCTCTTGTCCAAGCATGGGAAGAAAGTGAAAAATCAAAGGCAGAAAACAAGTAAAATTCTTAATAATCTAATCTTAAAAATAATTAATTTTATTAAAGAATTGGATATTTACTTTTGTTGGCAGAGCACATAAAAAGCTATCTGAAATTGGGGCATGGGAGAACTGTAAGAAAGCATCCGTGGAGGCTGAACTGAAACAGATTGAGGTATGAACTCAAATTCGTAGTTTTTGATAGTCGTGAAAATCTTTAGCAAATGCTTCGACAAATTATGACAATTAGTTGAGTTTTTTTTTCCTGTTTTGTTCTTCATATTCGCATTTATGATGACATCCGATTTTTGTAACTTTTCAAATAAGTCGCATTTTAAGATAGACACATGTTACGTGGTTAGGAAAAATTGGAGAAGAAAAAAGCTGAATATGTGGAGAAAATGAGGAACAAAATAGCATTAATTCACAAGTCTGCAGAAGAGAGGAGAGCCATTGTCGAAGCTAAGAAAGCTGAAGCTCTACTCCTGACAGAGGAAACAGCTGCAAAATACAGAGCCACCGGAACTGCTCCGAAGAAGCTCCTCGGGCTCTTTTGAAGCCGAATCGCATAGATTCTACAGATTAAACCATCAATTTATTCGTCTATGATTAATTGGGAGATTCTCGAACCAACAAATGTTGTTTAATTTCTCATTGTTCGGTGTGCATAGTGATTGTTGTGTGAATATGTTTGCAGAAATTTAATTTGGAACACTAAGTGATGAACAGATATTTGAAATTGCAGTGTAAATTGAAATTCAGCTCTTCTAACTTCATCATTTCTTCATGCTTGTCATTTTATTATTATCTTGTAAAAAATGAGCAACTTATAACCATATTATTGAATTTCAAGACCTGCGTTAAGACCATAAATCATAACGATCTTTGTGCACAAATCAATGATACATTGTTGAGAGATATTATCTTTTGTTGCTTTATCTTAGTTTTAAGTTTAAGTTTAACTTATTAGCATATTCTCTTAATTTATTTTTTTTATTAAAATGTATTTAATGCATTAAGTAAAATAATTATTTATAATATTTATTGCAACAGTCAAAACTTGACACGTCAAAAAATAAATTAAAAAAATATGCAAAGAAGATAAACCTAATATTATCTTTTTAGAAGTTCCTGAGCGGAACAATCTAGTACGTGAATTAAAATACATAAAAACATTAAGGTTTACAATACAAGTTTCTCAATGAACTCTTAGCTCAACAGTGAAGCGTGTTCATTGGAAACAACACAATCACGATAGACAAAGTTTTGTCACAAAATATGAATCCTCTGATCAGATAAAGGCAGTCATGACTATGAAGATTTTTATAGATAAAATCTCACCTCCTAGGAAGCTAAATTCAGCCATAATTTCAAGGATTTGCAAGGAAGTACTCCCTTTTATGTAGTGATCATGTTGAATTGGAATCTAGACAGCTGTTGCGGAATGGTCGATATTACTGGCCCATATCTCTGCATCAATTTCACATTCATTCACAAATTTCGGAGACGGCAACATATTTAAACCAAACTTTTGCTGAATATGTCAAGAATACAATCTGAAATATTCATTTTCTACCACCTTTTTGTGTGTGGATATCATGAATATGCAAAAAAAGTAGAATCTATTCTTATTTATGAACACGAATGGAAAGTTACTATATAAAAAAACAAATAGTTTCAAGTACCTGGACGTTATCATAAAGTTCAAATAATGGAACAGCTAGAAGTTTCAAATTCTTAGGCACTGCAAAGTATTCCCTTTCAGACAAGTGAACAAGGAAGAGCTTTTTACACTCCTATTTTGAGGGAAAAAAATGAGAAAGGGAATGAAAAAGATAAGCACAAGCTTCTGATCCCAAAAACATGTATATCACAGCTTAAAACCAGATTATCGGACCTTTGGTTTAGTTATGTGAGGAGGGCAGTAAGGATACATCATGGTTTCAAAATTTGGTCTCCACCAAATAGCCACACATTCACCAATCTATAAGAAAAAGATGTAAATGACAATACATTATTGCATCCAAGAAGGAATCTGCAATTCAGAAGTAAACTCTAAATATTATAAAAAAATCATCTAAAGTTTTCGTCTAAACCCAAAAGAAAACTTAATCAAAGATGTTTTCACTAGTGTCATTTTCCATAACACAAGCCAAAATACAGTTTTGAACTATACTTAATATACTAAAAACATAGAGCTCTACAAATTATCATCTAAGAAAACACGTAAATAATTTGCAACTTTTTTTTTAAATCAAATATTTAATTAATTATAACAACCAATGATTGATCTTATGATCATCGATTTTTAGAGTCAAATTTAAAAAAAAATATTATCAGTTTATGGACTCTCTTTAAGCAGATTTCCAGCTCATAAAGTACCTGCCAGTCTGGCACTAGAGCAGCTGAATTGGCACCAAGCTTGCTCGTCAATTTTCTTTTCAAACCTTCAACTTCTGCAACATAAAATACCAAACAAATCCCATGGAGAAGTGGTAAAAGTACCAAAAGAAAAAATCAAATAAATAAAATACACACATAGAGCAAAGATTATACAAAAGAAAGATTGTACCAACTTCTCCTGGTTTCAAACGCCCACCCGGAAGTTTGCAAAATGTATTGCCAATCTGCAGAAGTAGTATATGAGGATGATTGTGTTCTTGGACCTGCAGATCTGATTTTCACACTCCAAAAAAGAAACATTCCACGAATGCTAACTACTCCATTGAAAATAAAGCCGTTCATGTAAATCTCAAAGGTTTGATTGGTAATATAATGAAGTATAACCATATAGTTTGACATGATATGGGGAAAAATATGATTATGTAATCAGGGGAAGCAACTAGATCCCAACAAAAAGTTTTATTTTGTTTATAACTGATTATAGCATCTTTAAATTCGAGTGTGCAGTTAAAATAAAACCATTAACCGTAAGTTTTCATCACAAAAACTCCTTACCTAATGCAGTTTGGGAAAAATCAACTAGCTTCAATCACTTTATATTGCAATTCATCATCTCATCTTCAACATGAGAGTATAAGCTATCGGAATCCGCAGGTCAATAAAACTCAAACTGATAGATTACAGCACTCCAAGACAATACTAAAGATGCTATAATTGTAATTCATCATCTCATCTTCAACATCAGAGTAAAAGCTATCGGAATGCACAGGTCAATAAAACTCAAACTGATAGATTACAACACTCCAAGACAATAAGCAATAGAATCAAGAGAACACAAAATCTTTAAAAAGAAGCAATCAGTTCATTTAATTACTATTAAAAATTGTTTTCTATATGAAATATGTTTGAACATATGATCATTCTTTAACCAATAAAGATTCTAGCTTGCGTGCATAGAATAACTCTCCAAACTAGTAAGACGTTGCTTTGATGGTATTCTCCAAGGAATTGAGAGTTTTTTTTATAGCTCAACATCTTGTAGATCACTTCTATAATCCGCTTCAATTATTGATTAGAAAAAAGTACTCACCAACAAGATGGCTTCGACGCTCACCCTCATGCCCTCTTTCATATAACTGCAGTTCAATATAAAGGTAAAAGTCAAATCAATGAAGCTTCCTCCTTTTACACGACTAATGTTGCAAAGATTATAAACAAATTCAAAGTTTTCCCAGGGTTCTTTAAAGGCCAGAAGCCTCCAAATTAGAAAAATCCCCAATAAATTGAAAGAAACTTACTTGACTTTCATCCGAGCAAGCCGATCAGCCACAGAGGTGTCCTTCTCCATCTTTGGCTCTTTTGTTCCGAAGGTGTAGCTCGAAAGTGGGTACGTATTCACTATCGATGAAGCCACCATCCCTCTCTCTCCTCTGCTTTCTCTCTTCTTTCTTGAATGACCTACCGAATGGCTAGAGAGACAACTCCGAGATCGCCGATCGGCGGCGGGGGTTTGTAGGATCTATGATCGCAATTTCCTTTTCTTTCACGGGGTAAAAACATTTAATCAAACTTTTACATTCTGTATAATTTTATAAGTTCAATTTAAATAGCACAAATCAAATTCTGGGAACCGGTAGACATGATCTTTAATATTAAAATCGGACAATTGACAGAATGAATTAGAAATTTACTCGAAGTTGGTAGGTCTTAGTTTGTCTAACAAAATAAATAATCTTAAAACTAATTAAATAGAATAATATCTAAATTAATTTAAATCATATAAATATATTACAATTAATATGAGAATATATAATAATAAAATAAAAATATATTAACATAATCACTCACGTTATTGTAATAATTTTTAATTTCAATACGAGAGAGTTTTAAAAATATATTTATCGAAAGAGTATTTTTTAAATTTAATTTCATATAAATTTTTTTTAATTTTTTATTGTTTTAATTAAAATATAATTATTATATTATAATATAAATAATTATTTTTTATATTTATAATATTAATCACAGTTAGACACGAAATTGTGTACAATAAAATATAAAATGATATGAAAATTCTAAAATTATTCTATCAAAATCATCCATCACATTATTAACAATAAATTTTAATTTATTGTGAGCATTAAATTGACACATGTGGAAAAGACCAAACCAGACTAGTTTGGGACGGAATATATAGTCCTGTTCGTGTCATCTAAAGGTCCAATTTTTATGATCCGATCTTGTTTTTGAAAAACTGCACGATCGTAGACCCCAAAGACCCCTGATAAAGATTGAAACTTTACGTATTATTACTATACATTATAAACGATTTAATTCAAAATTAGAAGCTTTTAAAATCATATTTAAGCTTCAATTATTCCAAATTGGTGCTCCTCTCTGACTTTCTTTTCTAGTTCTTCTCACCCGAAAAACAATGGCTCTGCAGCTGTGGGAGACGCTAAAAGAAGCCATCGTAACTTACACAGGTCTCTCTCCGGCCACTTTCTTCACCCTTTTGGCGCTGGGTTTAGCCTTCTACTACGTTATTTCCGGGATGTTTGGCCGGCCGGAAACGCGTAGCTCCACCAGAGACTTTGAGGAACAGATGGAGCCTCTGCCGCCGCCGGTTCAGCTCGGCGAGATCACCGAGGAGGAGCTAAAGCAGTATGATGGTTCCGATTCCAAAAAGCCCCTGCTTATGGCTATCAAGGGCCAGATCTACGATGTTTCTCAAAGCAGGTATTTGGGTTTTCGTTTTCTTATTTTTTTTTGTCGCTTGAACTTTTGATGGACTGTATTGATGTAGTGAAGGGGCTTTTTACTTTTTAGCTTTTGGGTTGTACTTAATCGGAGGTCAACTGGCTTTTGTCCTAAAACAATTTAGGATTTTCTGCTCTTGACTTTTTGCCTTTTCTCTCTATGAGGATATGCTGGTATGAAAATTGGGGTTTATGGAGCATTTATCATGAACGAAGTATCCAGATTTTAGAATCATTTCAGGGGTTATTATTTGTTTGCATCCACTCTTTTGGTTTATTTTCTTGGTTTGATGAAGTATCCACATTTTATAGTCTTTATTTTTTCTATGAGTATTCTTTATAATAATCCAGTAATTCTTAATTTGTCATTGGTTTGGAACTTTCAACTTTTCTGCCAAAGTAATTATGTGTTTACTTGATTCTCTTCGTCCAATCCACACGGTACATTATCATCATTCATTCAAGAGGAACACTGCTTTTTAAGCATGCTTGATTCATAAAGTTATCAAATTTTGTTCTTGTAAACTTTTATATTTAATGTCTAAAACTTAATGTGTTAATCTTCAAGCTCGGATGTCTGAATCGACAGGGAGATTCTTTGGATTATTATCTGTAGAGTAATAATATGATAAGGATCTTGGTTGTGGAATTCAAAGTTACTCTGCAGTCATCTTATAAATACAATCAATAGGCAGTTCTTCGGATGTTAGTCATGGATTTGACCGTTTGCACTCATGGATTTTTCTGTAATTTTGGGAGATCCCTTCATCTTTTTCCCTGTCCTTTCTCTATTATCTTGTATTTTAGATTTTGAAGAAGTCTAATTATGTTTGAGATAAATAAATTAACATTTTTTATTCTAATCTGAACAAGTTCAAGCATGGACTTACACTCCAGGGGGTTATTTATTCTTGGAATCCTATGATTTGTGTTTGCATCTGTTACCTATACTTTCCACTTCCCTGCTTAGTTCTTAATGGATACTGTTTGTGTATTCCTTCATTGTTTTGAAAGAGACTATGCTAATTCTAATCAGCTCGTAAGCTTCACTCGTTTTAATAGCTTAAATAATATAATTCTTTCTTTCTTCATGAAGTAAATGGTGGTTAGTGCTCTATCAAATGTTAAATTGGTTTATTTTCGTTGCAGGATGTTTTATGGACCTGGTGGGCCATATGCTCTCTTTGCCGGAAAAGATGCGAGTAGAGCTCTTGCAAAAATGTCTTTCGAAGATAAAGATCTCACCGGAGATATTTCCGGTCTGGGACCATTTGAGCTCGATGCTTTACAGGACTGGGAGTACAAGTTCATGAGCAAATACGTCAAAGTTGGAACAATTAGATCGAGTGTTCCAGTCGTAGATGAATCATCGGCCGATGCCCCAACCGAGTCTAGTGATATCGCCAAGCCAAGTGAAGATAGTCCATCTGAAATTCTAGCCCGTGCTTCGAATGATGAGTGATTCCGAGAGCCGAGCTTAGATGTTTCTTTTGGATCCATCTTCATATATATAACTACATCATTTCTATTTCTAGGATGTTATTGTCATAAGAAGACTTGGTTTGATGAGTTCATCAATAAGAGATGTTGGAACTGTGGGATCATAGCTGTATTTCTCTCCTTACTCTTTGAGCCTTTAATGTATTCTATTTGATATTCTCTCTCATGACTTTCTCTCTCTACCCTTTTCGTTCTTCTGGTAAATTTTGGAATCTCATTTGTTCATGCCTTCTTACTTCTGAATGTGCTGTCTTATTCTCTCTCTAAAGCTCTCTATAAGTTTACATCAGGTCATTCCACCCTTTCTCTCTATTCAACATCCACTCACTAGACGAGCTTGGTGCTAATTTTTCAAGAGCGGTTCATAAATTGTTTGTGTCTGTGTCTGCGCTTGCTCGAATAGATAATTTGGTCGATAATTGTATGTGTCTGCGCATGGTCGCATCATGAATCGCTCATTGGAGATATAGCCAATTACCATTTCAAGCGTAACTCTCTAACAAAATATAAAGATTGTAATTTCATTCATGCTAAAATAAATTCTATATAGTAATTTTTATTAGTATTTAGAAATACATTTTAATTTATATTATGACCTTATATTCTAACGAATTTTTATTATTATTTAGAAATGCACTTTAGTTATATTTTGATAAAATTAGTAAGAAAATAAACACTTGTCAAGGTAAGAGAGCGAGTAGCAAATAAATGAAAAATAATTTGGTACTCGCCTTCAACCACCAAGGACGATTGAAAAGGAAAAGCCACCATATTTCCATCTACTCTATATCTACCAAAGCTACCATCTTCATTTTCAATCAAATTGGGGTCGGTAAAACGCTCTCGCCGGAGTTTGTTACCGCCGGTGATGGAGTCCCATTTTCTGAGTGGCCAGCCGGAGACTTGGACGAACGCGAAGCACGACCAGTTCTTGAACTCCATCGAGTCTTGGTTCGTTCGATCAACCTTTGACGATGATAGCCACTTCCACCGCCGTCTGGATCGCTACCTGCCGGACTCTTCGGAGTCAACCCTCGATTTGAAGTGCCGGAAAGGAAAAACCTGTGCTTCCTCTGGTAACGTCACTGATCTCTGCAACTGAACCATCTTCGTGCTTATATCCATCAAAAAGAGTTTGTTTGGATTGATTCTAATGAATTATTCAGGATAAATATAATAATTACTGTAAATAAGAATTTACACTGTAAATTATATAATAATTTTAAGTATACTTTGAATTTTTTAAGTCTTTTGTGTCATCCTTGAATTTATCATAATTAAAAATAACCTGTCATCATTTTTTTTTATAATTTTAATAGTATTTATATATTTAATTAATACTTTTCATTGATGAATATTAATGAAACAAATGACAATATTATAAATTTATGAAATTTTATGAGGTTAACTGAACAATTAAAAATGTAAATATTATTATATCTTAGGTATTTTTCTCAATTGAATTAATTTTAATAATTTGTAAAGAAATAAAAAAAATATTATAAAATTTAAAAAATACAATGACAATATATGTATTACAAATATGATAAAATTCAAGACTTTCACTGATAATGTCTTCAATTTGCAATCACTATTATCATTCAGGTTGTCGAGTGTTATTTACCTTAATAATTAATACATAATACAACTAATAGTATGTGTGGCTTGAGTTATTTCATCTTTGTACCGTACTATATTATTCTAATTAATATTTGCTGATTATTCAATTTCAATTACCTGGACGAGATTTAACGAGACCAGAAGGTGGCAGAATGGACGGAGGAATTGAAAGAAGATCAAAGACATAATGATCACAGCCGCACAATTCGTACGGAGATTAGATTGTGGAATACAACGTCATCAAACAAGAAAATAATAATCAGACGTGAGCATCTGGGGCCCCTATCACTGTTTTCTTAAAAGTAAAGCCGTCCGATTAATAATCAGACGGCTATAATCTCATCGTGTTTATAAGTCTAATGGGGGATTGTTTTGGGTCCCTACACAGGCGGTCCCATATAACTAATAACCGGCCGAGCTGGGCCGAAAATAAATTTTATTGTTCACGGGCCAGGTCGGTTTAAGCTCGCAGTTCATGAATGGATTCACGGTTTTTAACAAAAAAAAATCTGTGAAAGTGGAGCAACCCATGAAAAGTATTTCAACCCAAAATCCGACCAAAACTCAAACTAAATCCAAAAAAGCAGCCAAAAAACCGAAAATCCGTGAACAGAGTAAATACCTCAAGAACAGAGTATATAGCTCACTATTGCCATTAATTTTCTTACCAGCAATTAGATATACACACAAGAAATTCATCAACACACAATCTCAAGTAACATAAATTTAACGGTTTCCGATTGAACAAGAACTTGCGTGATTTCGACTTTTAATCAACTTTTTCCGAATTGATTTCCGATTTACACATGAAATTGCAGCAAATCCAGCTAGAACAGTGAAGAGTAATCTTAGCTATCTTGCCGCCATAGAAATTCTCTGAAGTTTCAAACCTCCATGATCAATTCTTTATCGGCCTCCAACCTCGCCATTGCTTCTGCCTCTAAGCTTATTTCCACATCAATGCTTCTCCCTCCGCGCTTTCCTTGATACAGATAAACCATGCCGTCGAACCTGTTGTTCAATCCGCTTCTCACGCTCTCCGGTTTTCCCCATCCGAAATCGACATCATAAACCTTGAACCTCGGCGAGCTTCCAACGGCGACACAGTTCACTCCGGCGTCCTTGAATTGAAAGATTTTTGGCTCACTTTCCCATTGCCTGTTCCGATCGTTGATCGCCTTCGAATCGTGCATTTCTATGGCTTTCTGAATCAGATTCGCGCCGAATTCTGGCGGATGCGCCTGTAACAATCCCACCGCAGTGCCGGTGAAAATCGCTTGAATTAGGTTTCCGAAGTAGTACTCCGGCATCGGTGGATCAACTCGCTTCCGGCAGTCGGCGAATACGGTGAAAACAGTGATATCTTCCGGTTTAAGGTTCCGAGCGAGGCTGACATGGCGCCAGATGTGAACAGAGAGCGACTGAAATGTCGAGAACGGCTTTGAGCCCTCCGATGGTGGATTTGCGTTGGCTGTTGCTTTGATCTTGTCTATGGCGGTTTCAGAGAATTTGAAAACCTTCTCCCTCAGCCGTGGTTCGTCTTTTGCTTCTCCGTTGGACGGAGGAGGAGAGATATCCAGTTTCACGCGCGTATCACGCGCCTTCGTTCTCTCCAGAAATGGCGGGATCGAGACACTGCATAAAGTACCATATAATATACATTTATTATTTTAATTATATTATAATATAAAATATTAGTTGATTACTTTATAATAGAAATTGATTGAACCACCTATCGGCTCCACGGCAGATCTCAGCCCAAGAGCTCATAAAATGCCACGTGGAGGTTCCATCGAGGACAGCGTGGTTGAAGGAACACCCGATCACAATTCCATTTTTCAGTTCAGTTAGCTGCAAGAACGACCACGGTAAGGATTGTCGGCCCAAAATCAAGTGGTGCTCAATATTACATACCTGAACAGCCAACAAAGGCCTATGAAGCCCTTCCACGTTCAATATCCCATTGTAAGGAAGAAACTCCTTCAAAGTAGAAGCCGCATCCTCTTCCGACAAATCGGCGACGGAGACACCCTCCACCGCCGCCTCAACCACCAAAACTCCGGCGGAATCGTCGTTGTACTCCACCCGGAAAACACCCTCCTCGTCCTTTCCCAGCCTTCCGGCCAACTGATAAAACTCCACCAGAACAACCTCAAGCGCCGCCTTGAGCTTCTCCGCCATGGATTTAAAGTCATCTCCTTCGTAAAACATGAGCTTCTGGTTGTAGTAGAAAGCCAGATATGGAAGATCAAAAGTGGTTAAATAGCACTCTTTTTTTCCGATCTGTTTACTAGGTTTGATGTTGGCTTTTCCGACCACTTTCACCTTCGCAGCTTCTGGCGCCATTGTCGATTATCGAAGCTACCCAGATGAAGTTTTTGTTGCAGTAGGAGTTTCAGAGAGAGAAGATAAATGGGTTTTTGTTTTATAGCGAGAGAGAGAGAGAGGTCACGGTTGAGATCATTAATGGATTCTCATTTTGCGTAGTTGTAAGATATAAATGCGTCTGCAGGCATTGGATGGAGGTTGATGAACATTACTGAAAGATCTACCAAAGTAATCTTTTGTAACAGATGAATTTATTTTTCTTCACAAAATGATAAATATAGCTCGATATATTCAAAGCCACAACTCAAACCAATCCATCAGCATTTAGCATGCTATATAATCAACGTGTTTCCAAATGAATTTCTTGGTCTGGCTTGAAAAACCAGCGGACCTATAAGCATTTCATTTATCGATTCAATTATCGTATTAATTGAACTAATGAATAAACGACTCGTAACTGCTTTGTCTTTTCATCGCGTATTTTGTTGATCTTTTGGCAAATGTATTAGCGGATGAATTAGCCGTTTCTGATTATAAATTGTAACTATTTTTGTGGAAAATTATCGGCATGCATCCTGTAGATGTTCTCCTAGGTTTCTCTTGGATTATTGTTGATGCTTTACATTAAAGTAACAAGCATTTTAAGGCCCCCAAAGTAGGTAGCCTAAAAATAAAACAAATGTTGAGCTGTTGATTTTTTTTTTTTTTGGCATAATACAAGGGTGACCGCATCTAGCATTCTTACTTGCCATTAAGAAGAGAAATGGTCGAAGGGCTCAATAAATGGATTCCATTTAATGTGATGAAAGATAGGCAGATAATAAATAACCCTAGCATGACGTCTATCTCTCCATTTTCATTCCTTTTATCGTGGTAGAAAGTATATTTTTTTGAACAAATGTGAGGATTGTTTTCATTTCATTAAACAAATGTGATTGAATTCGAGACCCGACAACAAAACGAAATAATCACAAAATGCTTGAGATTCAAGACTAAAGAAAGAAGTGAATTAGACCCCGCTCGATTAAATTTGATGAATCAAAGTTATCAAATATGAGTTTGAGTAATACTAATTCCGTTTGTGAGAACAAGACTATTAAGATTAAATTTTTTAAAAAAGCTTCAGGAAAAAATGGTTCGAAATTTACATTTAAATGTGAAAAATAAGGTTTCGAAAATACGTCCAATATTGGCACAACAAATTGAGTTTTACTAATAACTTCATTTTGGCCCTTTTCTGACCAGTCCAAAAATCAACTAAAACTCCAACAAAAACTAAACCAAACCGGAAAAGAAAAGGCAAAACTAAAAGCCAGTTCAGCTTTCGCTCAGTTCGAAAACCAACTCAGAATCGAGCTTGACTTCAATCAGAGGTGGATGCGTGGGGTTGACTTCAACACCAAGATGCTCGACTGAGAATAAATAGTGATGAATTAACAAATCTATGAATACAATATAAATCTCGCTCGCATTCCTTCAAGAGTAAGGAAAATACTTGGGAGCAGTCAACAGGTAATTGGACTAAAATATGAAAAACGAAAGGAATGGTTGTTGAAGATTAATAGTAAAGAGAGACGACAACACGGAACGAACAGAGTTTCAAAAGAATAATGTTTTTAATGAACTTCCGAAAAGAATGTTTAACTCTTCGGGGCTTGACTTTGAATTGATAAAAGCCTTCAGAGAGAGATAAGGAAGGAAATTTCTGCGTATGAAAGGAATCGAAAGAAATCTTCTCAGGAGAGAGAATCTCAAAAAGAATGAAAGTAGGAAAAGAGCAATTTGATTGAAGACTGAAGGCTCTAGAGAGAGAAAACGAAGAAACTTTGTCTGTAAGAAAGGAATACAAAGAAATCTTTTCAGGAGAGAGAAAATGAAAGTGGGGAATGAACAGATTGGTTGAAATAATCAAGGGTCTAGAGAGAGAAACAAGATATTGAAACACAAAAAAAAGAAAATTTTAAAGGGGTTGAAATATGAGAGGAAGTCCAGAAGAAGGGCGAAGAGAGAGCAAAATGGAAGGGGAGTGAGTGTAATTAGGAGAGAGAGAGAAAGAAAACCTAGAAAGAATTAGGGTTAGCACGATTTTGTACTCCAAGAACGTCAAATTTCTTCCAACACACATCCTTCCTCCAAATCCAAATGGCAAAAACCCCATTTTGTGCTTGCACCCGCCATTCGGGTCGTCCTTGAACCTCTCCGGCGCGAACTGGTTCGCATTCTCCCACATGGCTCGGTCGTGGTGCATCGCCACGACGTCGATCCACATGTTGGTTCCGTCCGGGATCATTTGATCGCCCATCTGAATGTGTCCTCTTGCTTGTCTTTGTACATTTGGAGCTGTTGGGTATAGCCTTAGGACTTCATTCATCACCCATCCCATCTGCATTATTTTTGTGAACAAAGACAAATAACATGTTTGAGAGGGTTATTCTTCAAAAAAATGGCTAGAAAACTTATTTATTTACAGGTCGAAATAACATTTGCATGCATTGTTTTCGACCATTTCACGATTAAGTTGTGAAATCCTATGCACTGTAACAATAGAGGTTAAGATAATTACATCTGAAAATCGATGGAATCGTACCTTTTTCAACCCGGAAAGCTTTGCAAAATCGATCTCTTTAACGTTCCCTAGAACTTCTCTTATCTCATCTCTCAATATAGTTTGCCAATTAGGATGCTCGGCCAGAAGTAACATTGTCCAAGTGATGGCCAACGCAGTCGTCTCATGGCCGCCAAAGAAGAACGTCTTACACTCATCGACGAGCTCTCGCTCCGTCAACATCTTCCCAAGCCGGTTGTCGATGCGATTTTCGCGTAGCAACAAACCTAGCAAGTCCATTTGGGGATGAAGCTTCAAATCAGATTTTCTTCTTGATTCAATAATGGATAAGAACAATCTATCAATCTCTTTCCCTAGTCTTCTGGCTTCCAGGGTTTTTCTGGGGTTGAAGAATTTGCTGAAAGGAACTCCCACAAAGCGATTTGTCCTGAAGAGTGTTCTTTGAAGAGCCCTCAATTTTTCGAACACGTTCTTCCCGTTTTCGTAGTCTATTCCAAAGCTTGTTTTGGCTATTATCTCTCCTGCTGTGCTTGTGATTTCTCTCTCTACATCTATTTCTACTGTTCCTGATTTCACCACGTTTTCCCACCTTTCTAGCATCTTCGTTGTCGAGTCCACCATTAAGTTTCCCATCGCCTGATTAACCCACCATTAGTCACACATAGTTATCTTAAAGCTAAAATAACTTCAAACCCTACTACAATAATTAAATGCAAATTAGTAACACAAGAATAACTAAATAATTCTAACATTCCATCTTCACGGCAAGGAGAAACCCGATTTTCTTGAAAAAATAGTCTGATCGCAGACTTGATTATGGAGTCGAAACAATAGTTCAATGTAGAAACTATAGTATTGTTTGAAACTATATAAGAACATGTTATCAGATGACAACATGTAATTCAAACAATACATCGAAACTAACGGTTTTAGGGTTTTCAGAACTAACAACATTACTATTATGTCTCATATTATTCAAAATTCATTAACTTAGTTATCGATGTTGCGAGTGTGACCATAGTGGGTAGAGATTAACCTTGACGTTTGCCGGGTTAAATGCGGGAGCAATGACATGTCGATTGCGGACCCAGTTATCGCCCTCTGCCATGACTAAACCCTTGCCAAACATGGGTTCTCTGTCATTTCTAAAAACAGAAGGTTTTCCCCAGCTCTTAGCCATTACTCCTGCTGATATCTTCTTCAATACTTCTGGGTCTGCGATATATAGAAAAGGCTCTGTGCCCAGCCAGTATATAAAAGACTTCCCTGCAAAGGAGATTAAAAATTAAGAGGCTTTAATTTTTTTATATAAAGATAAGTTTTAGTTCTTTATTCTATGCTTTTCACTAGTTCCTTTTTCCATATGTCCAATAAATAAAAATATGAGGTTGGATATTATTTTATTTTTTCGTTTTCTTTTCCGACTTTTTATACCCTTCATTTATATTCGATATTTCGTGCATGCAGCTGGCCGGTATCAGAATCTCTTCCTTTTTAGATCAGAAATGACTGATACCAAGAAGAGAATTACACGATCGTGTTTATACTTTATATTTCATTTATTTTGAAAATCTAAACATGGCCCAAGTTCTTATTTTTTGAGGTGACGATCATTAATTAGAGTATGATTCAATTACAAAAATTTCTGTAAGATAAAAATATAGCGTGAATATGCCATAAAAGTATTGTTTAAAATAAATTATAAAGAAAAAAATAGTAGAAAAACCGAAGAAAAGGAAGGAAAATTGTTGAAAAGTGAGTGCATACCATAAGATTTTTGCCAAAGAGAGAAATGAGGAAAAGCAGATGAATGTATATCATGGGAAATAGAATTATCAGAAGAGCCCCCACTCGGCTTCTTCTTCATCTCTCTAAGATTGCCCAGAGGGAAGATTGGGGACGGCCCGTGAAACCCATTTGCAGTAAGCTTTTTACGAGCCAAAAATGGAGAAATCCATAAAAAATACACCACTTTACAGAAGAAGAAGAAGAATATCAGCAACGCCCCCAGCGAGAATACGTTAAAACGATGAAGAGAAGGAAACTCCATTGTTTCTCTCTCTAGAAATGAAGAAGAGACTTCTGACTTTGCGGGGGTGATATCAAAACAAGTATTTATAGAACAAAATTCTGAGTTCTGTGGCTACGTTGATCTCGTTTATTAAAACTAAAATATTTTAAAAGTCGGTTCAGTGGGTCCATTCTGTCAAGCTCGTGTTCTTTGTCTTCTTCGATCATAAATTAGTAAAAAAAGAGAGAATTATTTGGATTTTGACCTAATTTTGCAGAGCAGGAAATGTGATGATACATTCAAAGCCGCCAACAATTCGATTCAACCACACTTTCTGGTCAATATTTCAAGCTTTCCCAATTTACTTTTATTTTCACTTTCAAACATGTTTTTCAATCCTCTTCATTATTACATTTATTTTTCTTGAAAACTAATTATTTCGCTAGGGGTGGAATTTATCAACGTGTAATGCAAGGTAAACTCAAGATGAATTGTGTCCAATTCAGCTCGTTTTCAATTTGGAATACAAATGGGAAGTAAAAAAAAAGACTTTCAGTTCGGTTCTTGATTTTCATTTTCAAAATCAGTAGAAAACCATACAAAACATACTTTTGTTTTAGACGTACCGAACCCGGGCTAAGAGAGTCCAAATCAATTCAATTAGAGTATAAACCGAACTAGAACTAGAACTAGAACTAAATCGAGTGCGACTACCGATAATTTAGAAGATTTTGGAGTGACAAATGGGTCAATTTTAAGAGCCTTAGACGCCTTCTCAAAGAATTTAGGAATTACTTACATTAAAAAAGAAAATCATTCTAGTCTTGTACTTAAACTATAGCCATCGAATTCCAAGTCAAAAAATTTGTTCTCCTTTTAGGTGAGAAAGTTTTAGTTTCTCGTTTTCAAAGTTCTTATCAACAAAGCACGACAACAATCCTATCCGTGTTTATACGTGCCCGCGCGAGTAATGCTTAGCTTATACTTTGATTCAAGCAATCACGAGCATTTATAAGCAAGAAAATGTAAATTACAATTCCAAACAAAGATACAATAATATAAACTCGGGTGTCTTGAACTGTTTTCGCCATTTTACGACCAGCACTTAATCGGAGAGAAAGTTGATCATTCTAGAAACAAGACATTATTAAAAGATTTAGGCAAACCACGAGTTGGTGGGCATTTGAATTTGAACAAACAATTTGGATTTTGAAAAAATATCATAGAAATAGAGAACATGGACGAGTTCTAAAAGACCAATTTTCGCATTTCTTGACACTTATTATTAAAAGTAAAAAACCCGAAATTTATCGATTTGATAAACTAATAAATTCCAATCCAAAACAAAATCCAAGTTTCAATTTGTGCAAAGTTTCCGCACAAGTTGTCTTTCTCCAAAATTTCCGGGGATTTAAATTCGATCAAACATTCTCAATAGAGGAAATAACCATCCTCGTCATGGAGTTCGTTAATTTATTAGATGCCTGATTTCATACCTTCAACTGAGTTGCAGGGCAGGGCAACTATAAAAAGTCGTGAAAAGCGTCACGCCGACATAGAGTTTGAACACGGAAAATTCGAGGAGAAATTCAATGCTAAACAAACGATTGTGATTTCCTCGTAGTGTACCGACTTGACCTGTTTTTCTCCTAGAATACTCAAAAGTTGGAATAGGTAAGAAAAATAAGTCAATATATGAGAATAATCATCCCAAAGGAGATTAATGAAGTTTCCTCATAAGTAAAAATGAATTTGCATACATCAAACAAGAATATAAGATTATTCAAATATATTCTCCACATAAAAATACTTTTGTAGTTGCTACTCTCCAAAGAGTTCAAAATCTTAGGGATCTCTCGAATATATACATACATTCATGCATATACATCCATATAAATACATGTATGTGTGTTGATCATAGTTTGATCATATACATCAATACATATACATTCATACATTTTACATGTACGTTAATTTAATTAATTATTTTAATTATAATACATTAAATATAATTAAACTAGACCAATTATAGTTTGACATGTGAGAAATATACTAAAAAGATAAATTTAGAATCACTTTCTTTCAATTGATGAACGTTGCTAAGTAATGAAATGTAAAATTTGGTCCTTTATATGAATGCGGTGTCCATGCTCTTCGATTTGCGCTTGTTACATGCACTGCTCAGATCTGTTTTTTTCTGTAAGTGTAGCATAGATTGTTTTCTTCCTCGTGCTGGTAGATGTATAAATTAGATATACAAAGAGTCCTTGGATACAAATGATCCTAAGTTTCGACATCATTGCTAACAAATTGAAACATATGGATCGATTTGGGTTGACTTGGTCCGAGACCCTGGCCCTCTCCGGTCTACTATCTTGGAGATTTGTGTTTACTCGGCTTATTGATTCTTTGTTTGTTGACAGTCGTTGAACTATTGATTTCAATTCATGCCCTTCATTGTTTGTGATTGTGTTTGGGCAGAGATTTGTTTAAGACTTGCCTGAAAAATTGAGTTAACAAATTAAAATGAATAACTCCACAGTGCCACGTCAGCATTTACTCCTACGTCAGCATCCACCACACTGCGGCGGCGGCAACAACATTCCCTCCGCCATGTAAATCAGCAATCCAGGCATGCAGAAAACCTCGTCCTCATCCATTATCCACCGATTTGGCTATGTCTCCGCCGTCATTCCCCCTAAACTGATCATGTGTCGCTGCATGATTTTGACATTTCCGGCGTTGAACTGTCCAAACTCGGAAAATCGGGCTCCGCCACTCGAAACATCTCGGCCGCTTCGGCTGCAGCCTTTTGTATGTTCTTCGAGGCGGCGGAATCAGGCACCGGGAGCCGCCACACGGATTTGGCAAAGTTCAAACAAGCGGACCCGCCTCTCAGGGCCATCGCCCCCCACGTCATGTGCACGCGGAGTTTCGAAGTCCCCAACCAAATCCTGGACTTCTTGTTGGGCTCTCTCACTTAACCCACCCACTTGCCGGAGTTTCTTCTTCTCACTCCTCTGTAAATCAAATGCCTCGTCTCTTTGAACTTCTTCCTACCAGCCTTCTTCTTCGGATGGTTTGATGCCAGCATCACCTCCTCGTCGGAAAAGTTCGCCCCCTTTGAAGTACTGCTGTCGGCGCTTGACACCTCCGGTGAACAAACCGGCGACCCAGTAATTCGCAAATTGTTCCTTTTTTTACAAACCCAGATATCAAATTAGTTGAGCCCCTCAAAATCTGACAAATTGGAGAGGGTTTAAGTTTCTTCCACTGAGCTATTGAGCTCTGACGTTGCCAAGAAGTGGATGAAGAGGCATCAGCCTATATATATATATATATATAGGAGACTTTCTGGGAGACAGAATGTAGGGCATGGATAAGAAAAGGTTTTGTTTGATAATGGAACATATATCCATGAGAAGAAATAGAGAAAGAGAGAAAGAGACTTGGATGGGCCAGCCCTAAGCAAGTTTTGAGCGTCCGATCCGCGTTGATGACGCTGAAATTTTGACGTTTGGGTTTGACAAAGTCAGCGACTGGGTTTAGTCTTGACACGTGGAACCCTAAGAGTACTTTGAGATTATTAGGGTTTCACGAGTTTAATTCGATCTCCCAAGATTTATCACCACATTTCTATCATATTAGATAGAAAATTTGTAAGGATTAGGGATCGTCTACAATGCATACTCCCCACATTTCTATCACTTTTTTACTTTGCAGTCGTGCACACGGCCCAATCTTTTGTAGTTTCATTTTGGTACTGATCGACGAAGCGATATAATGGAATGAATTTCAAATATTTAGAACTTAGAATTGAACGACTAAATTATAATATCAATTTTCGATACTAGGTGAGATTTTTTTGGATGCTGGCCTATTTTGTTCCGTTTCTTCTCAAGTTCTATAACTAAGATTTAGAAAAATATAACTATTATAATCTTGATTTTGTTTGGATATGATTAAAAAAAGTTATTGAAATTTGTTGAAAGAAAGTTTAATGTTTAAGACGAACGAATTCTCAAAAATTAGGGTTTCATTTGGAATTTACCCTACTTACATAAGGAGTGCATTTGGAACTTGTCCACAAGGAAATTCACGTACATGGAAAGAATAAAAGCTATATTTTACGGGTTTTGTTTTCTTATTTTCTCTTTTTTGGAAAATGGCATTTCATTCTCCAAAACTTGGTAACAATGAGATTGACATTATGTTTACTTTCATAAATATTGGCTTTATGTTTTAAAATACGTACTTAGAATATATAGCAAACAATTCATATGTTTAGGGGTGAAATAGGTTTGGTTTGAACCTGTAAACCGAATCAAAATTCAAAACCAACCGACCAAATTAGGTCGGTTTTGTAAAGCAAAACAATCAAAGTTCAACTCCAATAGACGAAAATCGAAGTTCAAATCGCATAACTATTGTGACACTCATGGTTTAATGCTATAAAATAGGGCTGAAACCAATGTCTAGTTTCTAATAATAAAGTTTCAGGTTTATTTGGGGTATTGAGAAAGAAGTTATAGATATTTTAATAACAAATGACATAAATTATTATGTAAAATTTTAGAAATAAAGAGTGTAAAAATTATTATTCTATTTAATTTCATTTTAATATTATTAATGTCATTTTTATAATATATAGTTGCTGAACGAAATAAAAAATACAGACAAAAGTCCATAGTTTGGTATCTATCACTAGAAATTAAGTTTTTCAAATATTTACATATATATATATATATGATTCAGAGATACTACAAGGGAGAAAGAAATCAAAGATCAAATGATAGAAATCTTTAACAGTAGTTAGATGAAGCTTACTCAAGTCTAGATTTTATAATTAATAATGTTGTAGACAAAATTTTAAATACCGACAAACTAAGTTCCGAGTTTAAATGTTTGGTTTTTATGAGCAACGTAAGCGAGACCCTCTCTCTCTTAGATGGTGAGAATTTGTATCCAGAAGAACACAAGTCCGGTTATTAGGAATGCCCTTGTTGGGAGGACTTGCCATGAGAGCATTCTCAAACTAACCAATTCCAAAATTGATCCATGTAGATCGTTATGGGATTGAAGATATTATTGGTCACCCGAGAAAAGAAGGAAACTACGTCATAATTCGTGAATAGTTCTTTAAAAAAAATTATGTTTACTATCTTATTTTATTTTAATAAAATATTTACTGAGTTGGCAAACAAGTATTGCAATATATCTATGGGCAGAATCAGTTTGGTTAGGTTTAAAACTTTAAGGTGTATTGCAATCGGATCGGGTTTGGATTTAGGTCAAGAAAACATAAATGGAGCCATAGAAAATCTTTATTTTCGAACGATTTTCAGTCTGATTTTGGTATGAGCTTGGGTTCGAACTTCGATTTTCATCTATTTGAGTTGAATTGTGATTGTTTAGCTTTACAAAACCGACCTAATTTGGTCGGTTGGCTTTAAATTTCGATTCGGTTTACAGGTTCAAACCATACATCAATTGCCAATATCATTGTTACCAAAAAAGAAATCAGAATAATAAACAGAAAATAAGAACAATAATCTTTCCATGTACGTGAATTTCCTTGTGAAAAGATACTAGCCGTTGGACAATTTTATCAGAATCCGAACACTGAAAAAAACGTATATTTAATCCTTTCATTTTGTTCCCAAAGCCACAACGAACAATAATCTTTCGAGATTTCTTGTCAAAAAACAATAAGATTTCATCCGCAAAATCTTCGATTCTGCATTCTTTTATGCTGGGAGAGATTTTGTTTCGAGATTCTGACATGATTTCAGGTCGTTGTGCAGCTTGCAAGTATCTGAGAAGAAGATGTCCTCCTGATTGCATTTTCGCTCCTTATTTTCCTTCGGATAATCTTCAAAGATTTGCTACTGTTCATAGAATCTATGGTGCCAGCAATGTTGGAAAGATGCTCCAGGTCTACATTTCTCTTTTACACCCAAGCATATATGTTCATATTATATATATATATACACGTCTTTTTGTAATTATTTTTTCGAAATTTCTAGCTCTGTAGAAATATATAAGCAGATTAACGAGAGAAATTCCTGGATTTACTTCGAGCAGATGGTAGTGGAGATGGGACTTGGCAGAAATATATTTATTATTTACACTCTCAATTTACATATTAATAATACATTCCTTCTGCTCAGTTCTTGTCAAAACTAAGTCTCAGCCTCCCAGTTCCAGGCTTCCAACACAGGCAACAAATGATTACAAGATAAAAACGATGCCTGTAACTATTGTTTTTTTTTTATTTTCTACATTATTTTCAAAATGAACTGATATTTTGTAGGGTTTTCTGTCGATTAGCAGAGAATATCGCAAGAGTCCAGAGCAAAAGCAGCGGATGCAATGTATTTTGAAGCCCACTGCAGAATACAAAAACCGGTTTATGGGTGCGTTGGAATCATCCATCACTTGCATGAACAAATTAGAAGAACACAAGTGGAACTGGCCAGAGTTCAAGCTGAGCTTGCTTCCTTCAATTCTGGTTTACATGTTCGGAGCTCTACCCAGTACTGAATTTAGGGTTTACTTTGAAAAGAACAGCTTCTGAGGAGGTCTTGACAGTTTCCCTAAAAAAAATCTTACCTGTTTCGATAATTTTTTACTAAGAAAGGTCATGTCTTGTTTTTTTTTTGTTCTTCGTCATCAAATTGTAGTTAATTTAAGGATGAACCCTTCATTTCTTTCTGTATGTTGCTACTTCGTGACCCATCTAGATTTATGTGTAAACTCCTAATGAATAAAATCCAGACAAACAAAAGAAATTCATTGCATTATAATCAAATTTAGTCAAAATCAAAGTACATCTTAAGTTTGAGTGACAAAATATATACTCTAGAAAAACTAAGCCGATACGCGAGAGGTATCATCGAATTTAAATCCGCAAACAGAACTAATGGTGTTGATTCGCAAGAGTTGTCATCGAATTTCAAAACTTAATTGATTAAATTTCTTTATCTCGATTTTTTAGATCTTCGTTAGTGGTTTATTATTATGAAAGAAAACTTTATATTTCTGAAACGTTAAATTATGTTCTCAAGTCCATTTTATAATTTTCGAAAGCCGGTACTAGAACAATAACATTACGTGACGTAACCATATAATTTGTCGGAAAAAGGTTAAAAATAAATTCCGACATCTTTATTTTTTAAGATGAAAATTTTGAATTTCATGTTTGTCTGTTTATGAACTATTTAGATAACTTTGACAAGCACTTGAACAAAGACAAGCCAAGAATCAAAGATGGAACTTATTTTTTATTTATTCATGTCTAATGGAGCGATACTATAGTCTAATAAATATGAAGATATGCTAAATTTTTTATCCTATTTTATATTTTTTATATATCTAATCAAAGTATAATTAATGTATTAAACTTTGACAAATCATCAATAAGAAAGTTTATTCATATATATAGCTATTTAAATGGCTGAATTCATATGAAATATTTATTTGATTTTTTTACTAAAATGAGAAAAAAATTAAATAATAAATAGAACGAAATTAGCACTCAAAAAGTGTTAGTCGGTGCATTGAATGATATGTCTCACTATCCAGCATCTGTTGGAGTTATTCAGTCGGTGGGAATCTTTTAAAACAGTCCTATTATCACTGAGTATATAAGGCTTTTAATTTGATACATAGTTTCTTGTTATGATTTTCAACATTTTTTGGAAAGAAAATAAAAAAAACTATTTTTCCTTTGTTTCAAAGAAATAAGTCTTTGATAAGCGAAGAAAACTCTTGCATTATTATTATTTATTAGTTACTATATCTTTTCGATCAAAAGATTAAGATGTAACACGAACTGCTCAATCTCTCACAATCGTTATCACAGAGGTAGAATAAAATAGGCAAAGAATGCATATGAAATTAGATGCAAAATACTGCACAAAACCTAGGAAAACTCGGTAAATGATTCATCAAAAACAGCAAAATTCATATTTTTTCATAGAAAAAGAAACCTTTTTGAAAGAGAATATAACTATTTCTACAGAAAAAGATAAATGAATCCACAAGTTTGAAACCACGAATCAGTTAATTAATTAATTAATAATAATAATAATAATAATGGAGTATGAGCTTGGAATCTCGGAGACAACTTTATTAAATGTGGAGATATTATTAATTGATGGAAATTACAAAGACCTTTCGGAGAAGTCACAAATGGGTGCACCGAAAGCAAAATACTACAAAATAATTATTATTTTCATAAAATAAAATAAAGAAAGAGAGATTGACAAGAATCACAAAACAATGATGGGACTTGAAGTGTTCGAATTGAAATCTCCTTTTGCTGCGACTATTCTTCCCCAAAAAAAACCAAATAATTAATTAAACTTGAATAAATTATTCACAAGCAAAAAAAAGAATATTAAAACGCACTTTTCCTACACGTTTTCAAAGACCAGAGAAAGAGGGTTTGGAGTCAAAACAACGACCTGTTCTTGGATTATCGTATTGCTATCCACTCGGCGCTGTCCAAACTACTTGTTCTTCATGTACACTCACTTTTTCAAGGTCCCTCAAACCGTGTGAGGATGAATTCGATTGATTCGACTTCCTCGATTGATGATTACAAGATATGCAGATTCGATCGGTCTAAATATGCTTGTGTATTCTCGTTTAAGATGATTGGCTGAGAACGTCGTTTTGAAACGATCAAAGAAATTATTTCTTTTCGTTGATTTGTTAGCATGCGAATTAGGTCAAACTTGTATAGTAAAGGATGTAATAGAAGTTGCCTTCTTTTAGATTCGAGTCGAAAAGCTTATTTTCATTTTCCGCTTTCACAATAGCAAACATACAAGTTTTTGATCGTCCGTTTCTTAATCGTTTTGAGACCACAAATTGGTTGATTTGGGAGTAAATGCAAGCTGTTAGATTGTTCGAGGATCTTCCAAGATACGAGCATGGTCACAACTTACCTGACAAGAAATATATGCATCGGAGTCTCGTCACGAAAATCAAAATAACTCATCGATTTCACAATCATTAGTGTCACTATCCGATCTAAGCTACCCATGAGTTCTTTTTTTTTCAATAATTTCTTATCTTAGAATCAAACTATAATGCTCTAGTTCTATTGGGCAAAGTAAGACCATGGATTGCACGTTAAAAACTTCTTTTTTTAATTGTTTTTTGATACTTAATCAAGCAAATTTAGTCAAGTGATTTAGGTTTTTCGCTTTATAACCGGGAAATTTAGGGAAAATAAAGCTTTTTGGAAGGGTATAGTGATTAATGGCACTGTTTATGTTTAATCCATGGAATAAATCAGTGGGCTAAGTGGGCTTTTTTGAGTTTATAGAAAATAAAGCCAATAATCTTGTCATTAATCCTGTTTCTGTTTTTTATTTCTATTTTTAAAGAATCCACCGAAACTTTTTTTAATTTGAATGTCTGAAATTGTTGAAGAAACTCTGGTCTGAAACAGTTTTTTTCCATAAATTGAAGATGAAAAAACAGTTTCAAAAGAGAGATCCAAATAGGTTCTTAGTTGCCGGTCATTAATCAGGCATAGTTCTTACATGTGAAGGAAAATCGATCGAGAAATAGGATTGTCTTTGAATCGTATAAGGCGGCTCTGTCAGAATTTCTTCCTTCGCGATATCGTACAATCTAAACGAACAAAATGCCTCCAAAATAAACGAGATAACCGGAGAAAAAGGGATGAAAGTAGAGGCGCTTAATCATGTTTTTCAAGCGGGTAAGATGGATTTAAACAGTAGATTAAACTAATTGGACAAAAATGACATTCTTTTAAGCAAGACTCGGCTAATAAATACGTGCAAATTTCAACTCGGAAAGAACAACATCATGTTGATGACAATGCATCAGTACGTTTTTAGACTCGAAATCACGATTGAGTAGGATTCGCAGTGGTTTTCTAATCTAAATATTATTTTCCCAGTAAATATGGCGAATAAAAAGATGGATAAAAATTGAAAAAACATTGAAGTATTAGAAAATAGTTTTAAAAACTCTAAATTTTAAAATAAATTATTTAAACACTGACGAAAAATTGAGTTTTGAAATTACCTGCACGAGTCTTCCAGCGCGTAGGTCATTCAGAAATATGACCTCACGTTAAGGTTGAATTGACCTATTTCAATTTTTGCTTATTTTTGTAATATTTGGAGCATATTTTTTCTATTTTTACCCTCGAAAGATTTAAATCTCTAAAATATCTTGAAAATAAAAACAAAAATAAAAATAAAATAAATAGGTGTGTAAAATGGAGGGAGTTTGGAAGGACGGAAAAGGCAAGAAAGCAGAAGCCATTTGCCAAGAGAAAAGCTCGAGTAAACGACAGAAATGGCAAGCCTATAAAAGCCCTCCATAGAATTCCATTCGACCGAACCAGAGCCCCAACTGAACATCATGTGTAACATAACTTCCTCCACCTCCCATTTCCATGGCCATCTCCAAGCTTACCCTTCTTTCATTTCCTCAAACCCAGTCGAAAAAGAGGAACACACAACGACCACCCTGTCTTCTTCGTTGATCCCCAAAACCCCAGCACCACAAAAAAAACCAGAACAAACCAGAGAAAAAGCTCCGATTTCCCATCTTTCTCTCGCCGTCGATGAAGCTCTCTGCATTTCGGAGATCGCTTTTCCGATGATCCTCACCGGACTTCTTCTCTACTCTCGCTCGATGATCTCCATGTTTTTTCTCGGCCAGATCGGCGAGCTCGCCCTCGCCGGCGGCTCTCTTGCCGTCGGATTTGCCAACATCACCGGATACTCGATCCTATCCGGACTCGCCATGGGAATGGAGCCCATTTGCGGCCAAGCTTTTGGAGCCAAAAAACTAACCCTTCTCGGCCTCTACTTGCAGAGAACTGTGATTCTACTTTCGTTTTGTTCCATACCCATTGCTTGTTTGTGGCTGAACATGAAGAGAATCCTTATTTTCTTCGGACAAGACGAGGATATCGCCATTGAAGCTCAATCTTATCTTCTTTTCTGTCTTCCTGATCTTCTGGCTCAGTCCTTTTTGCACCCTTTACGTATTTATCTCCGAACCCAATCCATCACTCTGCCTCTAACTTGCTGTGCAGCTTTTTCGATCTTTCTCCACGTTCCAATCAACTATCTTCTTGTTTTTCATTTGAATTTCGGAATCAAAGGAGTCGCTTTAAGTGGGGTTTTGACCAACTTCACCCTCGTCTCTTCTCTCATACTCTACATAGTGTTCTCCGGAATTCATCACAAAACCTGGGAAGCCATTTCCATGGCGGAAAGCCTGAAAGAATGGAGAAATCTTATAAACTTAGCCATTCCCAGCTGTGTTTCTGTCTGTCTCGAATGGTGGTGGTACGAAATCATGATTCTGCTCTGCGGATTGCTCGTGAACCCCAAAGCAACAGTTGCTTCGATGGGGATTTTGATCCAAACTACTGCTTTAATCTATATTTTTCCATCGTCATTGAGCTTCAGCGTGTCCACAAGAGTAGGAAACGAGCTCGGAGCGAACCGGCCTGAAAAGGCCAAGCGATCAGCCATTGTTGGCCTTTCTTTGAGCTTCATACTCGGATTCTCAGCTCTGGTTTTCACAGTCCTCATAAGAAAAACCTGGGCCACCATTTTTACCGACGATAAAGAGATTATAGCTCTAACATCACTGGTTTTGCCTATAATCGGGCTCTGTGAGATCGGAAACTGTCCTCAAACGACAGGATGTGGGGTTTTGAGAGGAATTGCAAGGCCAAAAATTGCAGCCAATATAAATTTGGTGTGTTTCTACTTTGTGGGAATGCCTGTGGCCTTGGCGCTTGGGTTCTACTGTGGGTTCGACTTTGAAGGGCTGTGGCTCGGCCTTTTGGCCGCGCAAGCCTCGTGCGCGGTGGCCATGGTTCTGGTTCTGGCTCGGACGGACTGGACCGGCGAGGCGGCGAGGGCCAAGGAGTTGACCGCCGGCGAAGGAAATGAGGAAGAAGAGGATGAAAAACAGCTGCTTGGAGGTGAAATCAATGGAGATTGTTGATATTATACTATGAATTAGGTTATTAGCCCTCTAATTTAGATCTGATGACGGTAATCGTCAATCTAATCCATTTTCTTTTCTTCTTTTGGTAATTCTCTTCTGGTTCTGGGTTTGGTAGAGAGAGAAAGAGCGCGGGTAGAGAGAGAGAGGAGGGATGCTTTACTAAACTAGATGACTGGGATAAGTAGTGTACT
>QAOC01015166.1:351032-380793 GCA_003255005.1 Begonia fuchsioides
TGCCTTGGGACGAGATTGTATAGTGTTTTCTTAGGACTTAATACATAATCTTCAATCTTCTTAGCATATTCTCTTAATTAATTTTTTGACGTATCTAGTTCTGATTAATACAATAAATATTATAAATAATTATCTAATTAATATATTAAAAATACTTTAATTAGACAATGAAAAATTTGACACTTCAAAAGGTAAATTAATAAGATATACTAAAAAAATAAACATAATATTATCAATTATCTCTTATCATATTAAATGTGGTTTTCAAATTATGGGAACATTTGAATTTTCAAAAAACATTTACCAAAATTCATGTTTAATGACAAATTAACATGTATAAAACGTTTAGATCTGCACGCTGACGCGTGATTATTTATATGATAGTAATCATTAGAATAATAAATCACTTGCATCAATGATGCCTTAATTAGTAAACTAAATTAAAAAGTAAATATAATATACAAGTACGAAAAAATAATATGAATAGAATAGAAGAAATTAATTTAATTCGACTAAACTCCAAGCTCCAAAGCATGGGAATTGTTGAAATAATAATTAAAATTTAATGATTTAGTTCCCCAAGAGATAGTTAATTGGAGATCAAATAATGTTGAGCTGGCATCATGTTATTGGACAAATAACAGGATGTATAGCCCCCTATGAGGAGACCGTAGGCGTAACAATGGTACAAACCTTAATTTCAACCTTTTTTTAATGAAGCCTACCTTCAACCATTTATTATAATACTTATTTTAATTTAACGATCACATTAAATTGAAAATATTCATTAGTAATTAAAAAAAATTCAAGATATTTAAAGTAAATACTCTCATACTTAATAGGATTAACTTATATTTACTATTTTTTAATTAATCCTACATTTAACGGGCATCCAAGACAGATTAATTCTCGATTTAGCATGCAAGAAGCACTACCGAATTTTCTCCTAATGAACTAAAATGGGAAACTTGTATTTTGTTCGATGAACGAGAGTTAACGAATAAACACCTCGTATTATTCCGAGTCACATTATTCAGAAGTAACCAGAAGTTGGAATTTGAAAGGGGCCGATATCGAGTTGGAGTACAGAAATATATGATTGATGAATAATGTTATGCAGATGATATCCAATTTTATAAAGAATATCGTGAGGATTGATGGGGACAGAGGCAGTTCTTGATCGATGTGAATGGCCGCAAATTTGAATGGAGAACTCTTGGCCGCCATGAGAGGCCAAACAAGAACTTGGATTTCAATAATTATTTTATTTATTTCTTTATATATGTATTTAATAGTGGACGTTATGGATCCTCATCAGATTCTTTGCAAGTGATTAGGTCATGTCTTTGCTGGATGCCTTTCAAACCCTTTTATTTTTATTTTTCCAAATAATAGATTCAATCAATAATATATATACCTCTATAATAACCCCCAAGTCTCGTTCGATGATCGATCATCATTGTCGTTCTCGTTGAAATAAAGCGTTACATGTAATTTATGAAAATAGAACAAAAAAATATAACAAATATAATATTTCATTTTCAATTCCTACCCGAAAAATATAATGAACCGAAAGAGAAACAAAGACTAAACCGAATTATACGTAAATCATCGATCCGATCTAGGGTTTTAATTTTATAAAGATCTAACGCTTCGTTACACTATCTTATATTGCATGCATATAGTATATTTTATCGAAAATGGAAGAATAAAGTTTCATATTTTTAAATAAAAGTTAGGAAAAGAAAAGGGTGGTTTGAAAAATGGAAGCAAAACAAAGAAAACAAACGTGGTTGATTGATTCACTAGGAGGAGGTCAGCAAGTGGAAACCACGCGTAAGGGAGACGTGTGGAGAAGCAAGGCTTTACACGTTAGACTGGTCGTGTACAAATTAGAGTTTGAAAGGAGAATAAACAAAATACGGCGTCACCCACCCACTTACACACTTTCACTTTCGAATGTTCCAGCAACACGCGCCAAACTAGAAGCTTTCCATATGGCCCCCATGGTGGTGGCTACCCAAAGGACTAATCACATTCTCCTCATTAATTTTTATTAATTAATTGATCTTATTTACATCATTCTCTTTATGCCAAGGTGGGTAATGAGATTGATGTTCACTCAAAAAAATTCTCTAAGTCAAGATGTGAAAACAAAACAGATAAAGACTATGACACGAATTACAAACACGTTTTTGTATGAATTAAAGTGATTAGCCAAGATAAATATAATTTATCCACGAACAAAAAACTCTAAACTTGATCAGGTTCTTCATGGTAGTCTGATTGTTGCCGAGTATCATTTTTATTTGTGCGGTCTATATCATAGTGTATCTAGATCATTTAGGGTTTTTGTCATTTCTCGCTTTTTAGGGTTCTCGTCATTTTCTAATAACGTTATCCTCACACCTCGGAGTCTAGCGGTTCATAATCGTAAACCGGCTTTACATCTTGTCGAAGAAAGATCAATATGCAGGAGTTGTACTCCAAGCATAAAGCATGACTTATCCTAAACTCAGAGAGGGACGTGTTCTGTCTGATCTTGGACAATATTGAACTCATAATTTTTTAATTTAATATATATATAACTCATAACTTATGAATTTAAATATATATATATATTAAATACCAAAACTAAATGATGAGAAGAGGATAAGAGTTGGAGTGTGCCCAACAAGGAAACAAAAACATTCCGTATGGAATTTGAAAACCCACCATTTGAAGCTTGGTCCAAGATCTACCACACTCTTTTTCCACTTTTTGGTCAAATTTTAATCATTTCTCCATTAAAATCATATATTTATACAAAAAAATACACATTTTCGTGCATTAAAATGTTCAAGTTGTTAAATGAGTCTTGCTTGTTCAATACTATCTTACAAATATAATTCTTACTCGATTATCAACATAGTGAATTCCATATGACACGTTTTGATCCGGCTTATTCTCCTACATGATATCGTGAATTCCAAAAGCTGAGTCTAATGCAAGATTCATACCCACCATTTATGACTCAAAATCCTTTCAAACAAAGAAAAACTTTAGGAATCTCACGTCACATATAGATAAATGACAGAAAGTAAAGTTAGCTATCCGAATTCTTCGTCACTCCAACGAACGAATAAAATAAACTTATAATTTTTCTTCGGAAATCTAGCCTGTAAATAATCTTTCATAATCGATTTTTCTGTAATTTCGTAATTTACTCACTATGTTTCTCCTCAAAAATATCAGAGTTTTTGTATCGTGTTTGTATTTTTTGTATTTTCGTATTATTCTCGTTTAAAGTGATTACCAAATAAGTGTTTTCAAATAGAATTCTTCCCCTTTTCTCTGTCAAAAAGCTACTTTTTGTGTTTGCGGTTGTTCTTCTAGTTTGTGAATTCTATCCACTCCACTATTGAGATTGGTCAAATTTTTGTACCCATTTTCAACTGCAAGGAATAAGATCTACCCTTTTGAAAGTTACATTAGATGTATACAGCAAGGTCAGATTTGGGAGAGATTGGAGTTTGAATTTAAGACACTAAATTTCCCTTTTCTCGTAATAAAAATGTTAAGCAGATAATTATGTTCTAGAATTTGGTGGATGTAGCAAGTGGAAGGCTTTACTTACATAATATATAGTTCTTTTTTCAGTTAAAAATAATAACTTGTTACATGAAGTTGCTTTAGAGAATTTATGAAGATTTTAGGTTTAGGCCAAAAATAAACCTTTAGGTTGTAATAATAGACATCAAGACCATTGTGTAAATTACCAAATGAATGTAAAATCATGTTATCGTTGACAAATCGAACCATGCTCGGCCAAAATTTACACTGTTTGATTGATTTAGTTTGTTTCTATCGTAATCACTAATGTCTAAAATCGATTGAATCAAAACGACTTATCTTTTAACATAAAACTCGGTTAATCTAAATCAAATTAGACCCAAATTTGATTATAGCTCGTAACAATGGACCGAAAAAACCATGACCCAAAACCTTAACCCCCTAGTTTTGAGTAGCAAAATTAAAAGGGTCTTTTGGAATTTTATAGGACAATTGGTGGAGCGGCCTATAGGTTTAGGCCAACTCCTACTTACCTCATGCAAATAAATAGGTTCGGCCAAGCATGGAAGCCCATATGTTGTATTATATTTTAATCTTTTTGCTCCTTTGTTATTTACTATTGCTCATCTTCCAAATTTACTAGTAATAATAAAATTATGATATTTCACCAAATTTAAATGCAAGGTAGCCATAAATTAAGCTTGAAAACACGGTTTTCTGGATAAAAAGTACAGAATTTCATGAATAATCTCCTAAATATTATACTTTTTAATTTAAAAAGTGAATTAAAAAAAGTAATTAAAAAAGAAACAAATGAAGTGATTATTTCTTACCCTTCACTCAAACTCACTCCAAGTCCAAATTTCATGCAGACATCATAGTAGCCGGCAACACGAAAGAGGGAAGTTTCTATATTAGGAAAGTTTTAGTTTACTACAAATAATCTTCTGCAATCATTAACAAATTCTAGAGAGAGAAAGAGATACAGAGGAGGGAGAGAGATGATCACCCTTTCTCGTCATCTTCTTTATTTCTAGCAAGCTCAATGACAACAGAGGCGGAGAAGGCGAGACAGATTGTAAATACAGCCAAAGAATGAAGAACAGATAGCACCCAAATTATAAATTCCACACACACAGCAAGAAAAATATTCAGGAGCTCAATTAAATAATTCCCAGTTGAACCTTGGTTGAACATTCCAATTCCGGGTTGAAGAGCTTGCTGGGATTGGATCAAATGTCTCCCATTTCGTCGTCACGACTGTTCCCGACGATGACGAAGAATTCCTCGCCGGACTCGGGTTCTCCAATGGCATGAGGCCGGTTGAATGCCTGGCCGGAGGTTGGTTTTTGAACGGCTGATTGGCCGGTGAATGAGCATCGGAATGCCTCGCCGGAGGTTGGTTTTCAGGTAGAGGGCTCGTCGGCAAAGGCTTCAAAATGTGCTCTAATGGTGATAGTCCATTAACGTTTTCAATTGAGTTATTTTTGGGAGTTTGAAATGGTGGTTGGCTATGGCTTCCATTAATGGCGGATTTGGAGGTTTTCAACTTCAGCAGATCGAGAGCTTCAACATACTTTTGTACTCTTCTCACCTTCAAAACAGCAATCCCAGAAAATCAAAATCAATGAATCATACTTGTTTTGCAGTTCCTAAAATGATTTGGGGTTTTAAAAAATAAGAACAACCTGCATTTTTCTCTGCAATTTTACATCTCCATCGCCCATTATCCCATCTAGTTTCAGCAATTGGTTCATCAACAACTCGATCAAATTAACAACATTCTTCTCTGGAACATCGCCTCCTTTACTAATGATTGATTCAAGCGCAGAAACCTATAAAATCCAACCAAAAATCGATTAAAAACTTACCCAAAAAAGAAAAAACTGTTTGGGGAATTTGTTAAATCACCTGGCCTGCAAGTCGATCGACCTCCAAGCTGATTTCTGAAATGGACTTTGAAGCCTTCTCCATTTTAGCATTTTTTCTCATCTCAACTAATCTCTTTTCTTGGCTGATCGGGTCTTCCACAAGAACAAGTTTTGATCTATCTTTCACCCCTGAAATGTCAAGGAAAGACCTCGAATCTCTCTCTTTGTCTTTGAACATGATTTTTTGATCTTGGTGGTGCAGACCTGTTGATCCGACCAACATTTTCTTCAGTTCTCCTGAAACCGAATTAAAAAAACCATCACATTTTCCAAATTCAAGACAGATTTTTTGTCATTTTGATTCCAATTTACTGAAATCAGAAACCAATAAAACAAATCTGACTCTAACTTGCTGATATTGAAGAGAAACTTGAGAAAAATGGTGAGAATTTTACCAAATGTAGCTTGAGAACTGATTCTGATTTCGTGGTAAGACGAGCCATATTTGACTCTTACTCTAATTGTCGAAGCCGACCTGGCATCTTTTTCAGATTCATCGGCACGTCTCTGGACTAACATTCCACCTGGCCGGAGCTCCCACTCCGGCGGCCGTTGCTCCGCCTCTCCTCCGCCGATAGTGGTTGCCGGAGTCTGCTTCGCTCTCATCATCTTTCTCCGTCTCAATTTCTTCAGCTTTGATAAAAAAAACCCCCAGATCTCTGCGATCTGCTTTCAAAAATCATAGACGCGCAATTGAGAGGCAAAGGATGTTTTTCCCTGTGGGAAAGCAATGGATGGAGGTTCAGAGAGAGAAACCAGAAGAGAGAGAAAACCCGAATGACCAAACTCTGACTTTGTTCCTTTACTTGGCAGAATCAATGGCGTCTGAGAAAAGTAAAAGCTCAACCCTATCAAATTTTCCTAAAATCTTATGGAAGAAGACAATCAGATCAAGGGAATCTCAACGAAGACAGATGAGCCAGTGAAGGGCCCCGAGCTCTCGCACATTTGACTTTCATGAGAAAAAGTTTCAAGGAAAATGAAAATCCTCGCAACTTTCTCGGACGGAAAATCACAAACCAGAAACTTATGAACATATGAGTACGACCCAAATCTGAATTTACGAACGAAATTATCTCCTCTCGCTCTCGCTCTGAGAATTGGAGCTGGAACAGAGGGAGAAAAATGAGAAATGAAAAGAAATATATAAATCCAGTGGCCAGCTACCAATGCTGTCGGTAGACTAATAATTAAATATCATTTCTCAATAATTAAAAAATTAAAATTACACCATTTATAATTATGGTCTTTGAATTTTCATCCCTCATAGTTGAATTTATATTAAATATCAATTTACACTCTAAATAATAATTATTATTAATAAATATCTTAAATTTTTAAAATTATCAATTTGAGATGCATTCAACTTTATTATAATTTAATGAACACTTTCTAATTATGTTTTTCTATAACTTTATATTTAGTTTATATATTTCATCAATTAATTATGGTAAAAATGTTAAAAAGCAAAATTTTAAATTAACTAAATTGATAAAAAAAATTAGTAACCAAAATAATGAACATATAAAATAAATAAAATAAAAGGCATAATAGCATTTTAGGTCAAGAGATAATAGGTATTTACCCTCAAATATTTAATGATATTTTGCACTTTTTTCAGCCATAAATATTCCTAACTGTATGTCATATTGGATTTTGTTAATTTTTTTTTTACTTATTATATTGTTTATACAACTCATCATAAAAGAAATTCAATATAATAAAGAATGAAATTATATAATAAATTGTTATCAAGTAAATTATTGGTCATAACCCAAAAAAATATACTTTATTATTAGGGGAAATTTTATTTTGAAAACAAAAAAATAAAACTCTTTAGGTTTATTCTTTATATATAAAACAATTTTGATTTGACCGTACATTTTATCTAGTATAATTCATCTTTCCTGCACTAACAGTACTTAAAATGGGTGAAAATCCATCGATTATTTAATTCCCCACTAATTTCAAAGTATAATTTTTTGTTATTGTGCGTTTAGAGAATATTAATTATAATCTAAGTTGATATTGTATTTATTTAATAATCAAAATTTATATTATATTATATTTAATTGTAATTAATATTATAAGAAAAAAAAATGTATATGAGTCATATGGTTTTGGATGGAGCTTTCTTTGGTCTAGACGAAACTAACACTAACTTAAAATTGTTTAAAGATAATTAAAATTAATTTTTGGTAAAACAAATTTGGATTCTCTGTCCTCACTTTGAATTTTATTCACAGGAGTGAGAGTAATTAATTAGTATGATTAAACCTCCTAATATTACTTAAAATGGTCTATAATTTTGGGTAACATCATGGCATTAAGTAATAATTAGGATTAGCCCGACGAACAAATGATTGAGAATAATGAGATTTTTATATGATTTTCGGATGTACTAAAATTATAATTATTGATTGAAATTTTTAATTAACCAGGAAGAGAACGGTAGTTTCATTCATTCCAAAGTAATCAATGGACAATGATAACTCCAGAGCAGTAGGTTTGGACCACCAAGGAAAATGGCTGACGTCACAATCGAACCCTGACACGTGGTTTCCATCTTGCCGTCCATTAGCTTTCTAAGTGATTTGACTGGCTAGAGTTAACCGACGCCGCTACTCGTGCGAGATATTACACGTGGTTAAGTAGGGTTGGTTTAAACAGTCGTCCCACGTGTGAGGGAAGATTAAATACAACTATGCTTTCAATGAGAACCGTGCAATCCACTAAGAAAATAAAATGATTATTTATTTTAAAAAAATATTTATATTTATTTTGCTAACATATTAATTAAAAAGGAGCACTATGGGAAAATGGATGACGACTAGAAATAAAAGAAGAAGATTGAGTCAATTTAGGGTCGAATAAAGAATTTAAGAAGAATAATTTAACAATTTTGATTTGAATAATAAATAAATAGAACTTTCAAATATCTTAAAATCAAACCTTAAAATTTAAAAAGAAAAATTACACCTTACAACCACATATAATGACCGAAATTACACCTTACACCTTAAAACTTGGTGTAATTGACAACGACGATTGAGTCAACTTGGCATGTCGGCCTAAGCCCCACTACGAGTCGTGACGGAAATTAACTATGGCTATAGAAAGTATTCCATGCATTTATCATTCAAATGTCATAAAAGAAAAGAAATATCACCCTTTAAAATTTAAAAATTGGAAATTAATCTGAAAACCCAAAAGAAAACCTTATCTCAAATATAAAGAGCTGCAAACTTGGCAACCAAAACAATGCCCTTATCTTCTTCTCTGCTTAGACAGTACTGAAACAGAATTAGGAAGTGTGAGCAGAGCAGTAATGGCGGCTCTGAGTTGCCATTACCACCCTACACCGCACAAGAGCTTTGCAAAATGCCAGCCAAAGCCTGCCATTTTCTGCGCGGTCCAACCCTCTCCCAACTCCATCAAGGTACCGAAAACAACTTCGATTCTTCAGAAAATAGCTGGGGTTTTCTTATTTTGGTCGAAATGTTTCTGGGTTTTGAAGGTGGTCGTCAATGGAGCTGCAAAAGAGATCGGAAGAGCGGCTGTTGTTGCAGTCACTAAAGCTAGAGGAATGGAATTGGCTGGTGCTATTGACTCTCATTTTGTGGGAGAAGACATTGGAAAGGTGGTTTTCTAGTTTCGATTTGACTCATACCGATTTCTTTAATTTAGAACGAAAGAGAGAACTCGTTCTAATTCAACTGTTTGGTGAAATATTTTATAAAAATAGTTATATAATTTTTTTTTTTTTTTTTGTATTATTTGGGAAATAGGTGTGCGACATGGAAGAACCCTTGGAAATACCAATCTTAAATGATCTGGCTATGGTTTTAGGCTCCATTTCGCAGGTACATTTTCTTTATTTTTTCAAAAATTGATTAATTAATAATAATTGGCGACTGTGTTCTTGAAAGCGGAATGATTAGCTCTTCTTTTTCAATTTGTAATTTCAGACAAAAGAGACGGGAATTGTTGTTGATTTCACAGAACCTTCAAAAGTATATGAGAATGTAAAGCAGGTGATTTTATTTTCTCAATTATTTGCTCCTCACGTTCAATGCACATATCCACTGATTTCAAGATTTCTAGATGATACACTTATAAAACAATCTACAATATTTATGAAATATAATTACATCAATTATTAGCATGCGGTCTCGCGTTGTGCCAGCGAAACATATTGTGGATTTGTCAAGGCTGAGTTACATTACTATAAATTAAACGAAGAATGTTTACTAATAACAGACCGATGGTTTTTGTGCATTTCAGGCGACGGCATTCGGGATGAAGAGTGTGGTGTATGTTCCAGGAATAAAGCTTGACACAGTGACTGCCCTGTCTGCTTTCTGTGAAAAAGCCAGCATGGTGAGCTCAAGCACATGGTGAGATTTGTGCTTTTTCATAACATCATCTTTCTTTCCTTTACACTCTGCTCCACAATCTACACTTCCAAATCATTTCTCCTGCAAAATAATCTGCAGTCAATTGTATTTCTATTTTTCAAAATATAGAAACAATTCACAAAAGCTTCAATTGATAGAAGACGATCAATTCTTAGAGCAGATGATTTGCTTCGAAATCGAAACAGAAAAATAAAGAAACAACAAAGAAATAATTCTTAAAATAAGAATAATTACCAGTCCAAAATATTTTAAACCCACCATTACAATAAACCCTTCTAGAGGTTTTTCAATGATACATAAACAGAGATAACTGTATTGATAGAACACTAACAAACTAATAAAATAAGAAATAAATGAAATAAGAAATTAATAGATCATTGCACCAATCATCTACTTTATCACGTAAAATATGTTCAATTGGCATAGATAGATTCAAATTCTTATTAAACCCTGGTGTGATAAACTGATTGAATTTTTTGTAATTTACCTGGGGAATAAATTGTGCTTTGGCTGATGGTTTTCAGGGTTGCCTTGTGGCTCCAACTTTATCCATAGGTTCTATACTTCTACAACAAGCTGCAATTTCAGCATCATTTCATTACAGAAATGTAGAGATTGTGGAATCTAGAGAGAGTGCAGAGGTAAGAAAACACCTTTTTTTCTAGTTTCAACATTAATGATCTCTTTGGTTGTTCATGAGATTCCACATTACAACAGTTCACAGACTATGTAAAATATGTATGAATAGAGATTATCTACTCTTAAATTTCAAAGTAGTACGTGTGGACTTGTAAAAACCAAGTCATTAGTTGAACAACCTATATATAGGAAGTAATGATGAGGAGAATCTCTGAGTCCCAGCTCAACTGGTAGCTCTTGGGTATGTTGCAAAATGACTTCTTAGGTTTGAAGCCACTCAAAATCATCAGTCTTTATCTAGTTAGCTCTTGAACAGTGTCGGATACCAACATATATCAAAGGATTACGGGGCTATTTATAGATAAAATTCTAATGGACCAATTGATTGGCAAATTATATATTGGTTTGATGTCTTATAATTATGATGGGTTGATTATAAGAAACAAATCACATAATCACTTAAAACTTAGTCCGTCTAGATTAATCCTCGTATGTTTATACATAAAGAAAGAAGAGGGAGATTTAAATACTAACTTTGAATTTGAATAACAGGATCTTCCATCACCAGATGCCTCTCAAATTGCCAACAACCTCAGCAACCTTGGTCAGATCTACAATAGAGAAGATATTTCAACAGATGTACTGGTAAGCATATATACTTCACTCAAACTCTGTATGATATTACAATAGACCTTCATAGATCCAGAAAGAAAAAAAAAAAAAATTAAACTCATGGCTGAGACATGTTTTTCAAACTGATAACAGGAAGAAAGTAAAGGTTTCAATAACTAAATTTGTAGTTGGGAATGGTCTTTCATATTTGTTGATGAGACCAGTAAACAAAAAATGATGAAATTATCAAATTTCATAATTAATAAATGAATATAAGAAAATCAGTCTTATGTTTGTAATTCAAGGCAAGAGGTCAAGTTCTTGGAGAAGATGGGGTTAGAGTGCATAGCTTAGTTCTTCCCGGCCTTCCCTCAAGCACAAGCGTCTACTTCTCTGCACCAGGGGAGGTCTGTATATGGGCTTTTCATATATATATATATAGCTGGACAGTAAAATTTGTCACATTTGGCTACAGAAAAAAACTGTTCAGCACTTGATCTATTATAAAAGTTCACTTGTTTCCTTGAAGTTATTTACTTCTATTTTGTGACTAATTAGAAACAAATGAAAGCAGCAAAAAAGCATGGCTCATTTGCTACTTCTTCACAGGTTTATACTCTCAAACATGACATCACAAATGTTCAATGCTTAATGCCAGGCCTTTTACTGGCTATTAGAAAGGCTGTTCGCCTAAAGGTAACTCAAATATGGGAAAAGTTTTCCTTTGATTTTCTAAAGCATATTCTACTTCAGCTTCGACAAAAATCAACACTTCCCTCTCTTTGTATCCCTGCAGAATTTAGTTTATGGATTGGAGAAGTTTCTGTAGAACTTCAGTCAGAGAGAGAATATCAACTATGGCAAGAGAAGCATGAAAGTGACAATCTATTTCTTTGTGGTGATACAAGATAAAGTGTGTTTGATAAGTTGACAATCAAGTGAAGAATCAACTTTTGCTCTTTTTTTTTAAAACATTTCTATTAAGAGTAATGTTAAATTTACATTCATAGCATATTTATTTATTACGCACGCTGACATGTCGAGCTGTGATTGATTTAGTAAAAGTGCATTTTGATATATTATAATTAAAATATTTATTTATTTATTTATTACACAAATTAAAATTTAACATATCAACATGAACAATAAAAAGATATACTAAGAAGATAAACATAGTATTAATTTTCTATAAATTTAAACAATAGATTGAATTAATCCGACATCTTATTTCAACTGCATCCATGCCACTAAAAAGATATTAATTGAATACACTAAAAATAGCAAAGCACAATACAAGATTAAAAGAAATAATTGAATACTGAAATCCACAAAACATAAAAATTAAGTTCCTACCATCCATTGAGCATAATCAACTACAAAATTTCTTTGCAAGAGCTTGTATCCAAGCTCTATCTTTATCATTATATGCATATCTGATACTTGAAGCCAGTAAGATAAATCCTTCAACATTTTTATTCTCATCGAAGCTTAAATTAGAATATTGTACGACTGGCTGTAATAGAACTGAACGAGTACCCCTAGGCAGCATTTCCCAGAGTCCAGAATCTGTACAAAGAAACAATTAAGTTTACTCAAATATACTTTCAGCATTATTCATCATAATTTTATAAATAAAATCTTTTCACTATCTATAATGAAGCTCTGTTTTAAAATGGAGAAATTTTGACGGGCATAATCTGACTAGCATATTAAACTCAAGTTTCTTCCATATTCTTTTTTTTTGGAACGGATAAAAACATTAGCCTACAATGTTAGTAAGAAAAAAATAAGAGTAATGTAAGATTTATTTTCTTAGCATAATTTTTTATTGTATACACCGACATGTCAAGCTGTTATTAGTCTACTTAAAGTACAGTTAATGTATTACAATTACAATAGTCAATTAATAATATTTATTGCATCAATTATATCCCGACACGTCAGTATTTAAAATAAGAATGTATGCTAAAAAAGTAAACATAATATTGCCTAAAAATTAAATTTTTCCTTCGTATGATAGAAAAAAAAAAAAGAAATCTGTGGATAAAAGATCAAAACTTAATAGATGATCCTCAAAGACCATGTTATAACGAAAGCTATTTCTGAAATATAAAGAAAAATTAAGGAGAATATGACAATTTCAAACTTTCTAATATCGAACTATCTAAGGCTCTGATAAGTTTAATCTAGTATCAAATGTTCCCATCTTATTCCTTGATTTAATCATTCAATTGTTATATTATAGTTTCAACCATACATGTTTCACATTCTTCCAACATGTAAGCTTCGAGGAATATCACATTCATTCTGCATTGGTTAGCATATGTAATTTTACCTGAAACTTGTGGGAAATAAAGGGTATCACCCATCTCAGTTAGGCCGTTGCTCTTGATCTGTTCTTTAAACCAATCATGTGCCTCACTTCTTGATGTATTGTCTGCTATACTCCAGTACCCTCGTACACATAAACTATCACGAAGCTGTATCATCTGATTTCAACAACAGACAAATAATTAAAAACATATATAGTTATCTATATAAAATCCCCTTTCTCATATTTGGGCATTCATCTCAAAATAATCAATTGGAAGGTCAAGATCAATTGAATAATTTTAATTACTTCTCAGCTTTTTTCTTCAAGAAGAGAAATAATTTAACGGTCTCCAAATTACAGGTACATTTGATTTCAAATGTGAGTAAAGAGATGGGAAAAAGAAATGTGACCTTGAGAAAATTAAATTAACCACATCTTACCATCTTAACCTTTAACAAAGAGTAACAATTTAACATGACATTGGAGAAGAAAACCAAACGTGCCAACTTTTTTTTTTCCAAAACCAATACGAAATTGTGAGGTATACCACGGCTGTAGTTCTTGTATTGCGAAGCAAGATATATGTTGCCCACGCCAGTTCCTTTTTCATACTGTCAGAAACATTTTCGGATACGATGAATACTTGATTTACACCTTCTGGAAGAGAAATTTGATCTGAAAATGTTGAACCCTGAAAAGATTAGCGAAATAATTAAGGATAAAAAATATAAAGCAAAACAAAAAAAACCATGATCTTCCTTCCTTAATCGGGGTGAATCCAATATCCATATTTACTCTAATCTTAAAGATGAGAACTGGATTTTTAAAACTAGCAAAAATAGAGAATTTTTCTTAAACTGGTATCTGAAAACATAAGGATCGTAATTACAGTGCAACAACAACATAAGATGTGCAATTAGATTGTCTATTAAGGCAACAATTTTTTTTGTGCATATTTTCTATATTTCTTTACAAAATTTCTTCTATCATACTCATCAGTTATTATTATAAGAGTCAGTCATGCAATAGTTAACACGCGCACTTTCTGCAACACTAAGCACGTCGCGTAGAAAGTCAGAGCATAGCAACTAATAGGCTTAAAAAACATATTCAATTTGTAGTTTCATTAGCTAATTAGTTTATTCATCATGAAGAAGTATAACAGGCAAAAAAGGCCAACAGTGTAAGAGATGGGGAAATGAGACCTAAACAAATGTTAACAAAACAAAGAACTGAGTAAAAAAATTAACCTTGAGAAATTTTCCCAGGTAAGGAAGTGTTACAGAGAAGGCAGCCAAAGAAATGCCCAAAGCCTCGGTTCTCTACGGAGACACAAAACCAGATCAATCTACGAATAAAAAGAGAAAAACCTAATAACGAGTAACAAGAACGGATAACGTAAGAATGATTTCCTCACGTATAATGCGGCAGAAGACTCAGCCACTGAATTCGAGCTCAAAAGGTGGTTCAATAGCAAAAGTGAACCGAACCCGTATCCAATCCATCTGGGTAAGTACGATTCATCCAAACCAGGAATCCCTAAACACAAATAAAGACCAAAATGTAGAACGAAGAAAATAAAAACTTCAAATTCAGGGACAGAGAGAGAGAGATACCGAGAGTGAAACGAAGAACAGAGAGATTGAGCTGCCTATTCGATGCATTTTCAGAACTATCGGAGCGAGCAGAAAGCACAGAGAACTTCGACCCCCATGTTTTGGCGCGAGGCGATGGGCACCTCAATGGATGAAACGAATAGAGAGAGAAACAGATGGTATTCATTTTCTTGGCTGTGTATGGATGGACTCGCAAGAAAATTGGAATGTATTTCGAGTATCCTTGTGATTGATTTAACATGTATTTTGCATTTTAAGTTGTTTTCAAACTCGTAATTATAATATTATCCTTCTTGAATTTTAATAAAAAAATTGTATTATCTTGTTAGTGAAATTCAAAGTTATTTTTCCTTGCAATTGCGGGTGAACAGTCCGATCAGATTTACCTAAGTCAGATCGAATCGATTGTTAATTCTTTTAAAAATTAATGTTAACTCAATCAGAAACCAACCCAGAATTTTTATTCAAATTTAAATCGAATATATGATCAAATAAAATTTAAATTTAATTTTGTAAAAACCGACCTATTGGATCAGGTTAGTTAATCGACTAAATCTAAAATTTACAAATAAATAATTAAATTATAATTGATTTATGTCGAGTACAAAATTTGAATTTTACAATACTATATGTAAATTCAAACTGAAACTAACTGTAATAGAATTAAATATATGATTGAATCTTATTTTATTTTACCCGGCCCAGTGCTAGACCTAATTTTCTTATTTTGAACGTTGATTTTTGAAAATATAAACATAGACAATTCAAATAAATGTACAATTATTTTCATTCCATTCTCTATTTTACATCTCACCTAAAAATACTGATTGATATAATTAAATTAGTCGACAATTAAATAAATCACTAAATGACACCAATCTGATACTGGATATGTCATGGTATAGGTTTAGAGAGCAAACAAAATATCATTCTTCATAAAATTCTAAGCATTCCACAATAACACCTTCAAGAAAGATATTGAACGGAAGCTGAAACTCACTGCCGGTTGATCAATCGCCACCCACTTGTCTCTTCCATGAGTCCTCCACAATCAGTTCATCAACACCCCAGTCTTCATAACTATGGAATGAAATCATTAAAAATGGAGATAAGTCGATAGTCTTCACACAAACTAGCCATCTCTACGTGTTTTTAGCTATCAAACCATGTTACTTTCCATTAGGACTTAAATTCTAATCAGCCAAGAAATTAAGGAGTGAAAATTTTCACCTTCCATCTGGTAGATATCTCCGGATAGTGAATGGTATCTTCCGCTCGCGAAGTTCTTTCATTGCAATCTAAAAACAATACTCAATGTGATATCATAACTTTGCTACGACCAAAGAACTATGTCAAGGATGTACGATTTGAATCACGCAGAGATATAACCGAAGAAATTTATATAACCCAACTTAAAAACAGCTAATACAGCCTTGGACAACACAATATATGGTTGTAATGCACAAGCAGATATGGTTTTTGGAATAAGGCAAATCTTATGTATCCAGTTTAAAAACATTTCTTCAGCCTTGCATAGCATATTTTATGATTGTAATAGATCAGGAGATATGGTTCTACCAATAAGTTTCTGTTCTAATGTAGCCTTGACATCAAGCGTTTCTAGACATTATTATTATATCACCAGAGAAGTCCAAATATAAACATATCAAAACTTATTATTTTCAAAGAAATGAATGTGTTATCATAATTTTCATGCTTATTATGTTTTTCACTATATGGAAAAATCTAACCTCAAGAGGGTCAGTTTCCCCCTCTAACTCAACCATGACTGGTGCGTTCATGCTGCAAGATCAATAAGAGCTGATTTCAACTTTAACTTACAAGATAATTTAGGAATTCAATGAGAGCGTTTGAACCAAAACCTGATCTGGAGAGCACGAGTACCCAATATTCTAGCACGCTCATATTTTGTCATATATTTGGAAGTTTTACGTGGGCGTTCAACTGACCGCTCTTCATCTTTATCCACATTTTCAATGGGCTCTCCCAGCATATCATCATTGTTGTTGTTCTCTAAATCTTCCTCTGCGCCTTCCTGTTCATCATTCAACCATTAAATGGTAAACCAGTTGCAGGAAAAAAAGGAGGGGAAGAAGGAGAATAGAGAGACTCTTTACTTCGATTACAGGCTCTGGTGGTTCATCCTCGTATCTGAAGCAAGTAAAAGAACTCTTGTCAGGAGCTACTAGGGAAAATTTATATGTTTTTTTTTATTCAAAAGCCAGGCTCACTACTCAAACGACTAAGAGAACAAAAGAGACGGAGTCACTTGTAACAACATCCACTCTAAATACTTAGAATAAACCTAATGCATCTCGAAAATAATGTCCCTAATCAACCACTAAACGGCCTTTATTCTTCTCACATCAATTAATTGACATCAATTTATTGACAAAAAATTCAGAGCATCTATCCAATACAGCCACACTCGACTGTATCGGAACATCAGTATCGGTAGTATCATCTACTCATAAGATCCTCAGGAGACGATGGTCCTAGGTTTCCGAGTAAAATAGTCGAGCATACTGACTCTGATAAGATTAAAGCTATATCAGCTATTTCTAGCTCTATACAACAGTAATTCGTTTCTCTGAAACATTAGGGGCTAGTCAGACGGCAGAAGGAAAGTAACCGAGAAGCGCATACGAATATGCATCAAACTAAAGAGGCAAAACTTGACGAAGTGTAAAAAAACAAGGAGAATGATTAGAGAGGAAACCCCATATCCATGTCATTGTAGTCGTCGTCCGCCATAGATGACTGCAGAAGAAGCTTTCTTTTTTCTGTCGCCGCCTCCGCTCAATTTCTCGCAGATCAACAAGAAACTCGAACACCCTTCCCTCTGATTTAACCTCATACAGTTTAAATACAGGGCAAAATGATTTTAATGGCATGTACTATAGGGTAAATTACAGATATTAGAACGAATTAAAAAACGTTCAATCCAATACCTTGAACTATGAGGAAAATACGATTTTTATCTTTCGTCAATTATTCAAGTTAATTTTAACCTGAATCGACCACGTGCAAAGCACGTTTAACGTGAAAATACCTTGAACTATGCAATAACAAACGTGTTTATGCTTTAACAATAACAAACGTGCTTTGCACGTGGTCGATTCGGGTTAAAATTAACCGGAATCATTGACGGAAGATAAAAATCGTATTTTCCTCATAGTTCAAGGTATTGGATTGAACGTTTTTTAGTTCGTTCTAATATCTGTAATTTACCTCAGAGTACATGTCATTAAAAACATTTTTCCCTTAAATATATTGCCCTACCCCCTTCTAATTTTACAATTGAAGATTGGCCCTTTCTATTGCCGGGTTTAGCTATAAATAAATATGATAATTTATCACCGAATCCCTAAAGTTAGATGTACTTTTGTAAACACCTTAAAATATTTTTATTTTTCCAATAACACATTAAATTTTTAATTTTTGAATCAACACTCTATCGTTAAATTTAAATTAATTAACCTCTTTTTATAATTTAATTATAATTTTTTTACTTATTATATATTCTCGATTAAAATACTTAAGAAAGAAAAATTAAAATGAAAAAAAATTAAAATTGAATATAAAAAAATACATAATAATGAAAATTTAATGTTACAGTGTCAGTTGATAAATCTTTCAAGTTTAATGTATCAATTGAAAATACATTAATACTTTAAGGCGTTAATTCATAGAATTAAAAGTTTAAGGTGTCATTTGAAAAATATTCATAATTCTAAGTTCAATTGATGTAGTTAAAAATTTAATATATAAGTTGAAAACACTCGTAAATTGAATATGCCCATTGATAATAACCCAAATAAACAAAATATTGGTCGGTCCTCCTAACAGTTTTGGTAAAAACAAAAAGAAAATACATTCATTTTTTAATTCGTTAAACCCCCATTATTGTTTTCCATCTTGTGGTTCTTAGCTGAACAGCTCAAGTGCAATGAAAATTAAATTTCAAGTGATTAATGTAATTTTATTAAATAAAATTGTGACCACAACATCTTGAAAGTCTATGTATGCTCGAGTATACACGATGCCGAACATAACATTGATGACGTGACAAGAAAAATCAGACTAATCCAAATAAATACCACTAAACAAATTCATACGGCTTCTTACTTTTCTAGCTCTGTCGCGCGATTAATTGAGAAATACTGTTGAGCTAGAAATATCCAGTCATCGGGATTTCCACAATGTAAACGGGTAGTTCTACTTTCTAGGCTTTAACTATCTCCCATAATGACTTCTTGAGGTTTCCTCGCTTTTGTCTACTCTTATCCAAGTTCATGCACTGGGGGTTTCAATGGCGAGCCAGTGGAATGAAAAAGAAGAAGAAGAAACCCATTTTGGTGCTAAAACATGACATGAACAGCCTGCAATTAACCATTATTCTGACATGGATTCAGAAACAACGTCTAAGGATCAAGGAGAAGAACATTTAGAGAAAGGGAGAGAGAAATGCAGTTTCATGCCTCGCTCTTAGAGCTTTGGTTTGGAGGAGTTTGATGATGCCGTGGCGGCTTCTTCAATAGCTCCTGCTGTCAAATGAACAAAATTTAGAGAGAGATTTCAAAATAATTCCAGTGTGAATACAAAATAAAATAAGAGCAATGCAAAGTATATCTTCTTAGAATATTTTTTTATTATATAAGTTGACACGTCGATTCATGATTAGTCTAATAAAAATCATTTAATATATTATAATTAATATACAACATGTATAATAAGAAAACATGTTAAAAAGATAAACCTAGTAACCCAGGGAATAATGAATCTTTGTATTGAAATTAGTAGATAGATAGAGAGAGATCAACCTTGAGGCTGCGTTTCTAATTGAGTTTCTTCTGGCTGCAACTGTTGTTGTAAAGCAGATGCTTTAAGCTGCTCTTCAGTTATCTTTAAGTACTCTTCCGAAGTGTATTCACGACCCGTAGAGCTCAACCCATCAGCTGTTTTTGACAAAAAACGTATATTTTGATGTTAATAAAAATTAAAATAGACGATACCGAGAATGTGTGCTAAAATACTTACTAAGATCAACAGCTGTTCGAGAATCTTCTGCTGTCGCAGTGGATGATGACGCTGAAGTGGATGAAGATGGGTTGCTTCGAATTTGACTATTATATGTGTTTACCGATGAGTTCGAAATTTCATCGAGACCAATTTCTCGTTCGAGGGAGCTTTTAAATTCTCGTGAGACTTCCTGTGAAAAACAAAAGCGGGAAACCATGAAAATAGCAATAACATTTCATGCTTTGAGATATAGTAGAGAGAGATTAAAATTAAGGATTTCACCTGAAGTTCCTTAATGGTCGGTTGAAATGAACGCAAAGTCTTCCCGAGATTTCGAGCGACCTACAGACCAAAGCTTAATCGATATATTTCGAAGACAAGCAAAACTACAACTTTTGCCAATCAAGTAAATCCATTCGAATTGGTCTGTTAAGAGTTCGATAAAGTAAAGAAATGATCAGTAGATCTACGCGACAACATTGAAGAAGGATGCTTGAAAAATAGTAGTGGCCTTCTTATGTCTAGAGCTTGTTAACAAAACAAGATTGTCTTTTCCCTCTTTTTCAAAATGATGCAGATTACAGAAGAAAAAAATAAAGATTAAGGTTAGTTTTGCAAATCATTATAATATTGAACATGGTCCAGCTCAGCCCAAATGAAAAGTTTCTCTATATTGTGCAAGTTTTCTCTCTTAGGTTAAAACACTTCCTAACACTTGCACATACCCACTCTCTCCAGAAAGATGAATAAAAGGTCTTGTTATGACTCCTATTTTTTAGATTGGTATTAATGTGTATTGATGACCCAAATTTACATTGAAAGAGCTGATTGTTCTAGCTTTTCCCGACAAATTAAAAAAATTATGCACAATCTAGTGCACGTCGATAAGCTTAGATCGATGTTCCTCCTCAAAACATATAAAAACTTCGAGATGTCCATGGGAGTCCAAGCAATTTCTGAAAAATATATTTTCTTCAACGAATACCATATCAATTAAGAGATTATTCCTTGTATACAAATAGCATCCAATAATGAATAATCCGGGTGTAAAGCCACTCTATTCACACGCACTTGTATAAAATACGTTTAAATGTTAATGTTACTCTGTAATGAAGCAGTTATACGGCATGGATTCACTGGTGTGATCTTATATAGAACATAGTTGCTTTATGTGGATGAAAATTTATGAAATAAAGGCAGTGAAGAGTTAGATTTCATATTTATCATTGTTATGTGTAAGAACTTTGAGTTTAAATCTAAAAATCATAGAATAATAAGGTATCTAAAATTCACCTCGGCAAGACCTTTGGGGCCAAATACTAGCAGAGCAACAACACCAATAACCAGGGCCTCTGGAGCTCCAACTCCAAATAACGACGCATAAATCGTTTTCCCCCTACTTCTCCTCCTCTCTGCACACAATTTTAACAAAATTGAAATGAACAGGCAAATCCACATCCTCCAATTAGTAAATATTACAGGCCCATAAGGGAAACAATACCTATTGTGAGAGACTTTGGCTTGACTGAGATACCCAGATGCTTCAGACCATTCCATGGCGAGAAAGGAGAGAGATCCAGAGATGAAACCCATGTGGAGGGACTGAGTTTGGGGGCTTTGTGAGATGAAATTGCAGAGAGGGAAAGAATGGAGCTTTTGATTATGGAAGAAGAAGAAGCAGTGGATGAACATGACATTGTTGGAGAGGATACGATTGAGGCCATTAGCAGAACGCCACCATGAAAACGTTCCCCGCCTACTTTTGACGAACTAGAGCCATTTGGTCAGTTGCAGTTCTGAAATTATCCTGAAAGAGTGAGAAAAGCAAGATCCGAGAACATGTTTTGGGCCTTCCAAGCAGTGACGGAAAAACATCCTCAGCAAATTGGATTACCATTGCTGGCATGGCCCAATCCAATTCATCTCTAACAAAATCTCTTTTCTATTCACCACCTTGATATCATGCATGTATGCATATCTTACATTTTGAGACTTGAGTTTTATTGACTGAATTTACTTGTAGTTTTCTAGAATGGGCCGAACAAGACTGGGATCTAGGTTTGAACCAGAATCGTCAGTTTTAACCGGGTATCAATCTATGTCATTCAGATACCAAAATACCATAACTGAATCATAGATAAAAAAATAACATAATTTCAAATAAAACTTGAGATAAAACTAACAAAATCATATATAAATTCAAAAACCGGCTCCAAACACAATAAAATCATTAAAAACCCGACCAACGATGATAGAAAAATATTTTTTATTTTTTTAAATATAGAATCGAGCCGACATCAAACCCAATCGCATCGTATTTCACGGTTGCAATTCTAATTCATCTAGAAACATATTGTATTCTACGATTCTAATTTTGATTCATCCAGTAACTGGTCCAAAACAGTGTCATCTATAATAATTGTGCTAGGATTTTGAAACTTTCTAACGATACTCTTACAAACTTTTTGACGAAAAATCTCTTATATGCCGGTAACTTTTTTCACGAAGCGAGTAATTAGAGTGGTATTGATAATAGTCTTTGACACGAATAATAAAGGTTATTAAAAATGATATGTGATCCACCACCTACTAGATAAAATTGAACATGTGATGTGCTGGTTCGGCCTTGGGCTTGTAGGGCCATGCCCATACTCAGCCACCCCATCCCACGAGAAAATATCCAGTAGTTGCACCTCCATGTGGACCCCATTATTACTTTTTTTAATTTAGAAAAACATTTTTTTAATATTTTTTTTCACTTTTTTAATCATCTCAAATGATTTTCTGCATAAAATAATCGACGATGCCAAACATGGGTGGGCCAAGGAAAATCAATAATTAAACAATACTTACCCAATTAAAATAATAAAAACAATGGAGGTAAAAAAAGTTCCCTTTTTTGTAAAATGATGAGCCTTCGTGGTTCCCTTTTGGAGAGCCTAACCCACTCGTGCTAAGTTTAATTTAGTGAAATAGAGAGACATGTACCCTCACGTGCATTACTCTTCTTTGGTAAAGTAAAAGGCTTTTTCATACTTTTCCCACCAAGATCTTATTTTTATTTTGGATTAAAACTCATCATGCTCAATACATGAAACTTTCCCAAAGAACTAGACAAACACTACAGTTTGTATTAAAATCGTCGACTTTAGTCTGATTTTGATCTTGATTTTTCAAAAATCTTAATTATTAGTTTTGTTATGGTCTTTAGCGGTATTCACTTATGAAATCAGAACGGAACTTAATGCAAATAAATGATTAAATAGAGTAATATTTGATACAAAATTAAATAAAACTCGATATACATAATAAAACATGTTTTAAATCCAACTTAATCATCCAAAACTCGACTAAAATACAATACAATAATATATGTTATTTATACATCTTATTTTATAAATATGGAACCACGACCAAATTGAAAACTGCATCGTTTTTTATGATTTCAATTTCAATTCTATAATTTAAGAACTTCAGCAATAGCAACCTGTGCCAATTCCATTTTAGAATGGAACTAGACTATAATTGTAAATGCCTCACCCCAACCTTTGTTGGTAAAATTTGTTTAACGTCTCATTGAGTACTGACATATTTAGTCGCATGATCAAATTAATTAAAGTAGTAAATAATTATTTTTATTTTATTTTATTTAAATATTTTTAAATTAATTTAATTACGAGATTATATATCAGAGAATATTATAAAAATATAATGAAATGGTAAGCGAGGTAGATCTAATGATCAGGAATCCTACGGTGAGGGATTGAGCGACGTGCAAAAAGCATTTACTAGGATGAACTCGGAGTCGAAGGGATGGAGCCCACAGAATGAGAGTCACGAGGGCCACGTGTAGGCTCCAGAAACATATTAAACAAATATTAACTGCGGATCCCAGTCACGAGTATCCCACCGCAGCCGTCACATCTCTCCTCCTGCATCAAACCCTACACCACTCATCGCTTGCCACGTGTCATTCTAGGATCATCTTGCCCGTCGTCTTAATTATTTTAATTGCTTAATTATTTAATCATAAAGTATGAGATGTTTAAGAAGTTAGCTGGATAGTGCATCAAGTCATGTGCGACATCTGGAAGACTGACCCAAGTAAATTACTATTTTAGTGTTAGTCAGAGAATATTTAATAAGAAAATAGCTGTATTGTGACAAATTAAATGAGAAATTAATATATCTTTATTTCAATGAAAATGTAGATAAATTCCAATTATTGATGCTATCATTGAAAAATACTACTCCAACAAAGCTGTAGGCCTTTATCTTCTTTAGCTGACGTGGCTTTATTTTGATTACAAAAGGTACGAACCGCCGAACCGGAGGATATATACCGGACCGGCGTTGAACGGTCTGAAGTTTTGTTGGATGAGTCTCCAATCTCCATCTTGTGGTTTCCTCATCTTTTCTCGGGTTTGATGTATCTTTCTCTTCTTTATATACTCTTACTTATCAAAAAAAAAAAAAAAAAATCACAGACTCTCCCTGGTTGTCATCGTTGAATCTCCCCAGAAGTTTTCAGGTGAATCTCGGGCATTCATTGTCGGAAACAGAGGTTGACGTTACCGGAGAAGAAAGTACTTGTGGTTTCTGGATTTGAAACGGTCGATGAGAATTGGGAAGGATGAATAACAGCGCCGAGATAGTGAATGCCGCGGCTACGGCGATCATCTCAGCTGAGGCTCGAGTTCAGCCTGGCACAGTTCCGGTGAGTTGATTTGATGAGTTTTCTGTTTCGAAGCTAAGCAATTAAACTCGAAATGGAAAAAAGCTACAGGAAAATGAATTTGATTTATATGGTGCTTTGAAATTGTGATGTGTGAATACGAGTAATTTCTGGATTTACAGATCTTTGTTTTGAATTTTTGTGACCGTCTCTGCGGATTTTAATATATTACGTTCGTAAATGCTGAATTTAGATCGTTGGATTGTTTTTCTATATTTCTCCTCGTTTTTCTTCTTTTTGATATTTCTAGTATGTGTAAATTGAAGCAAGGGAGTGCTGATAGAGAAGAAACCAATTAAGTTATTGGCGAGTCGTGCTGTTGTGTGCATCACAGTATATTTTATTATCTATTTTAAGGCGGCGTTGTTCCTGTAGGTTTATACATTCTTTTCTCATTTGACAATTGAATCCTAGAAGCAAAGAAATGTTTTCATCGTTAATGTATATCAATAGTTAATCTCTCTAATAGCATGGCGGAGTTTCCTCACATGAAAGCCGTTCGTATATTCATCAATTGTGTTGTGTAAAGCTTATCTTTTAGGTAGAAAAGAACCAAATCAGATTGTATTTCAATTATTCTCTACTAATTTCATACGTATAACCGCAGAAAAGAAGATGGGGAAGCTGCTGGAGCTTGTACTGGTGTTTTGGATCTCACAAAAACAATAAGCGAATAAGCCATGCTGTTTTAGTTCCTGAAGTAGTAATGCCAAGAGAAACAGTGTCTGCCTTTGAAAATTCAACCCCTCCTACTGCTATTGTAATACCATTTATTGCTCCTCCTTCGTCTCCTGCATCTTTTCTCCAGTCTCCTCCATCTGCAACTCAGACGCCTAATGGATTACTATCATTGTCTGCCCTCTCTGTCAATACATACTCTCTTGGTGGACCTGCATCGATATTTTCTGTTGGTCCTTATGCATATGAGACACAGATTGTCTCACCCCCCGTCTTTTCTGCCTTCACCACTGAACCGTCTACTGCTCCTTTTACTCCTCCTCCTGAATCTGTGCAATTGACCACACCTTCATCCCCTGATGTTCCATTTGCTCAATTTTTGGCTTCTTCACTTGATCGTACCCGAAGAAACTTTGGGACCAATCCGAAATTTGCTCTATCCCATCATGATTTCCAACCTTATCAAGGATATCCTGGAAGTCCTGGTGGACATCTCATATCACCAGGATCAGTGGTTTCAAATTCTGGCACATCTTCTCCTTTCCTTGATAAACATCCCATTCTTCAGCTTCGCATGGGTGAAGGTCCCAGGTTCTTGGGGTTTGAACATTTCACTGCTCGTAAATGGGGTTCAAGGTTAGGATCTGGATCTTTGACACCAGATGGTGCAGGGCTAGGCTCACGGCTTGGTTCTGGAACGTTGACACCTGATGGTGCAGGACTAGGTTCCCGATTAGGCTCTGGATCTTTAACTCCAAATGGGCTGACAATAAATTCAAATGGTTTAACATCTGCCTCTCAAGATGGTTTACAGTTGGAGAATCAAACATCCGAGGTTACTTCTCTTGCTAAGGCTGAAAACGAACTTCAAAATCATGGAGGCATAGTCCAGCACCGGGTATCATTCGAGTTAACTGGCGAAGATGTTGCACGTTGTCTCGCGAGTAAATCGATTGGATCAAGTAGAAGCATATCGGAAGCTCTGATCGACTTGTCAGCTGATGCACAGACTGAATTGAACAACAAGAAACTATCGAAAGAAACCCTGGAAATAGATAAAAAAGAAGCAGATGATCCATGCTATCAAAGACAACGATCCATCACTCTGGGACTGGTGAAAGAGTTCAACTTTGGGCCTTCAATTAGCTCGGAATGGTGGGCAAATGAGAAGATGGCCGCAAAGAAATCCACCAAGTCTAGTAACAATTGGCTGTTCTTCCCCATGTTGCAATCAGGAATCAGTTAACGTCAAGATTGATCAGACATGAAGACGTGAATTCCAAGGTAAACAGTGAATTTAAATCCAAATTAGGGAGGAATGAAGAGAGAAAATCAATTTAAACCTATAAAAGTGAACACGACCAAAGAGAAAGCAGTGGTTGGTATTGCTACTTGCTAGGTGGGTTTGAAGATTGAACAGAGATTCTAAATATTAGTTTGGGGTCGATTCAATGATAGGCTTAGGATAGCATTCACGGAATTGCTATATTTGATCCTTATTATGTGTAATAAACATTCTTCTAAGCCCTACTTTGACCCAATTAGCACCTCCATCTTTCTTCTCCTTTGCAGCTCTAAACCTGCTTGCTCTAATTTTTCTACGTTTTGTGGTTAATTGCACGTTATTTCTCCACAAATTTGTCCACTCCATTTTTTTTCAGTGTGGTAAGTCACCATCGTACAAAATTTATCCTTAAATTTGTAGTATGTTTTATTGACGCAGATTTTTAATTGAATATTTTTTATTTTTTATAATTAAAAAAATAAAGTAAATCGTATAATTATTAAAAATTGGTAAAACTTTAAAAAATATTATTTTATAATATTGTAAATGTGAATTAAAAATTTCAAATTATTTTATAATATTTTTTCAGTCAAATTAAATAAAAACAAAAATTTTAATAATAAAAAAAAAAAAATCAACCCTCAAATGGCTTGACTTTACTGTTGGATAGTATTCCGACAGGGTTCCCTTTTTAAAACTCAAGGTTCTTTCCCTATTTCCTCAAAACCTGAGGTTTTAAATTTTAACCTTAATTTCGACGCTCAGTTATCTTTTTCTCATCGCACTGTCTCGCTCTCTCTAAATTGCTGAACCTGAATGTGTTGGCGAATTTGTTCGAAATAGTTGTCAAGTTCTAGTGAACCATCTTACTTCATTCCTTGCAATTCTGATTTCTAGTGATTTTTTCCTGCTTCTTTACTCACGATTCGCAAGCTCAAGTAATCAGATTGCCTTAGTGGCCTAGTGGGTTCAGCTTGGGATTCGCTTGCTCTGAATGTCACAGTAAGTATCTTAATAATCTCCTATCTGATATTAGAAACTTATTCATAATTTAGTTCACTTCTTTTGATTTGATGCTTACTAAAGCTTTTTAGTTCTTTTGTTTTCTTAGATCTGTAGCTTTGTTAAAGTTTTTGAGCTTTCTACAGTCGTCCCCGTTCTTTGGTTCCTAGAATCTCGGATTAATTTCTTGGAAATGGACGGTTCGACTCTTGCCGATCATCTTGTTGTTGGATTATGTGTTTCCAAATATCAGTTAATGTTGGGGTTGTTCTAGATCATTAAAGAGTCTAGTTGCTAAGATGAGCAGAGAGATTACGAAAAATTAAATTTTTCGTAATAGTTGTTTACTTAGCAAGCAGTCATGAGACGACAACAGTTGTGAGGAAAGTTGGCGTTGATGACTGATATTGGGAGAACGGTGAAGTGGACATTGTTGATGATCAATTATCTTAATTGAGGTTCCAAGATCCCCTTGTCCTGAATTTAGTTTACACCATAATATCCTCAAATATTTAGTCTTTAGATCAGGATTGAATATTTATGTCAACTGAAAAATTTGATTATGAACTTTAGGTGATTTCCTTGAGCATATGGTAGACATATTTGGTGCGTTATATATCATTTTCTATAATCACTTGCTGGTTCTGGACTCATCAAAGATCTTACTTTCTTTTCTAAGCTTATTTTAACTTTCTGAATGGAAACTGCTTCACTTCTTCTTCATTTCGTTTTTGGACTAGATTCTCCCCAGAATCATTTTTCTGCCCATTATTCGAGTTTGGGATTTTCTTCTAGATCTTAATTTGCTTGTTTTATAGCATATTCCATGTATGCTTTCTTTCAAGAAAGTTAATGAAATTGCTTGCATTTGTATGTGAAATAGAACATAGTGATCTTGCACCTGTGGATCCATCTTATGATTTGAGACCTACTCTTTTTTAGTGGATGATCCTTCTTTCCTGTTTATGTTGTAAGTTTCTGAATCTTGTACTACTTTCCGTCATCCAATTTGCTAGTTTGGTATTTAGCTTTGACTTTTTTTATTCAGTCGCTATACGGTTGCTAAAGAGGATGTTTCCATCTGAGAATGTGTGCATTATATGACTTCAATGACATGATTAGAGCATATACTTTCTAATTACACCACTATTAAGTGGAAAAATGCCTTCATGGTGGGGGAGTCATCATCCAAAGAAACAAAGAAAAGGCCTGGCAAGGAAAGTTTTATCGACTCTTTACAACGAAAACTCAAAGGTCCATCTGAAAATAAAGTATCGGAAGTATCTCGGAGGCATTGTAATGATACTGCGTCTGAGATTGGATCAAGTTTGCCATCTCCATCCAAAAAAGTTTCAAGATGTCAAAGTTTTGCTGAAAGGCCTAGTGCTCAACCACTTCCTCTTCCTGGTCTTCGCCCTGCAGTTGTAAGTTGCACAGATTCTGGTATGAGTGAATCTACAAAGCCTAGATCAGAGAGAAACTCCAAGCCTTCATTGTTTCTTCCACTTCCCAGGCCTGCCTGCATCAGTAGTAGACCAAGTCCTCCTACCTTAGATGGAGATTTGGTAACTGGTTCTGTTTCTAGTGAGTGTTCATTAGAGAGTGATGTTCCTACTGATTTGCGCTGCTGCAGCCTTCAGGAAACTGTTTAAGTAATGCTTTGAGTCTTGGTTTAAGTAATGCTGCCTTTCAGTGTTAACTGTGATTCATGTATTGTTTAACGAACTTGCATCTGACCTTATAGTTTTTTTCACTTCTTTGTTAAGTGTGGGTCAGGCTACTGCTATCACTCAGCTGAATTCCAGAGATAGAAAAAAACCAGAATACGTTTCATTCAATGACAAAATATCCTCGACAGCGCCTAAAAGGAGGCCTTTGGGCAATAATGTGAAAAATATACAGGTTCCACCCCCTGGAGCATTCTGTAGAGCTCTGG
>QAOC01015184.1:0-26897 GCA_003255005.1 Begonia fuchsioides
CTGCATTGAACTCACCGGTCCGATTATAGCTTCCACCTTCGTATTTTTCATAAGATCTAGACCTGTTTCAACAGAGAGAGTGAGAGAGAGAAATAAGGCCCTTGATTCACAGTATAAAATGAAGATAAGAAGTCCATTTATTGAGAAAAGACTCCGCCTTGTGAATTCGAGAGAGTTTTGATTTGTTTATGGACGGACACTCGACTAGTGGTCAACTGAAGACTAGTCGTTGGAGAAAGTCAACTATCTGGAAAGATGGACGGTCTCAAATGAGTATGAGAGTTTTGAAGATGAAATGTACGGATCGAACTCCGCCGTCGGACGTATAATAGAAGATGAAGCTCTATGGCTGATGGGTTCATGGAGATGGAAAAACTTGAGAAACCCATCCCTGGAATCGAGAGAGAGAGAGAGAGAGAATGGATAATGAAGAAAGAACCTGCGGCAGCAGCTCCGACAACGTCTTGCATGGAGTCTCTGGTATTAATCGCAAGCCTGGTTTTGAAACCACCATGGGAGGAATAGAAGTCGGAGAGAGCAACTTGGATACAGCTCAGCGCCACCCTCCCAACTTCACCATCTAAATCAAGCACCAACCCCACATTCACCGGCGTCGCCGTCGTGTTCTCCGACCCTCCCGATGAAAACCCAGAAAGAACAAAGACCAAAATCCCCCAGCAAAGCAAAGAATTCATCTTCACCATCGATGAACATCTACAAATTGATAAGCAAACTAGAAAAACTGTGACAACTAAGGATAAGTAAATATCGAATTCGAAGCAGCTATTTATAAGAGAGTCCAGAAAACGAAAGCATACAGTTGACTTAACTCTCATTCTTATTCATCACTGAATTTCTCGGAAGCATCCTGGGTAGCGTGTATCCTAGAAACATAATACTTTACCTTAAATATTTTCCTAAACAGTTCTTAAAATCAAAACTGATTCTCATATCCATAATTTGTTCATATTCTACTATGAGTCAGACAGGTTGAATTACAGAGGTCAACGTCAGTTGTAACACCATTAACCTCAGAAATCGAATGGATTACAGCCAACGCCATCCTTCAAATCTGTTCTCGCTCTGGTTTCGCCATTGATGGCCATCATCTTGAAAGTAGAATCAAGTCATCAACAACGTCACGGTGCGAGCACTCTCCAACATCAGTCAAGGCGACCTCCTGTAAGTAATCTTGCTTCCGGAACGCTGGGCTGTTTGACTTTGTGGGAAAATTCTCGGTGAATTTCTGGGAAAATGAAAGACGTACAAACAGAAATCTTAATGTTTGTTTTTGCGGCGACTAACGTAAGTCATGTCGAGAACCAAGCATTAAAAAAAAACACGAAGAACATGTAAACCCTAGTACAACTGCTCGTGTTTCATGTTCGATTTTTATATTTATCCAAAACATCGATATCACTATTTCAATCAGTTGAATATACGCATATTTTATGACCTGAGAGCGACAGTACTTGATCTTGAAGACAACGAGAAAGCAGCGATAACAGATGGCAGCTTGAAATTAATTATTAATTATTAATAGATTGTTATATTAATTCTCTATGATTAAACTAACTCTCAAAAACACATCCAACAGTTGAAAAATAAAAATAAAAATAAAATATAGGAATTTAATATCTATTTAAGTTTGATAACTTCAAAGCATTTCCCATTGACAGTAACGGTTGAATTTATCATATCCTATCCTTAGTAGAGTCAGTTTTATGTAAATACAATCAAAATTGAAGCATAGAAAACTTCAACTATCGGTTCAAATTTTGATCATATCGGTTTGGCTCATAATATGCATGGGGTTTAGCTTATTTTGCTTTTGGGTTTGTTTGCATTTTGCTTGTGTAGGTTTGGCTCATAATGTATATAGTCTATAATTTGGTGGTTGTTCTCATTGAATCATTGTACTATTGACTTCCTCACATCAAAAGTACGCGTTGAATATCATTTTTCACAGCTAAAGATCGTCCTCTGATACAGTCACATTAAAGTTCACGCATTTGGTCTAAAAAGTTGTTTTAAATTCTCAAACAAAATACATGTGATTGTACTTTTGAAACAATAATGTGTATTTGCCTAAAGTAATATAAAATGATATAGTCACAACATAAGTATTCACGGTATATTTATATTTCGTAGCAGATCTTGATCGTTAATTTCCCATCTAACATTTGTATATTTGATTATAATTATATTTTGACAACATATACATATACACATATATATACATATACATATACATATACANTTTCTCTATAAATTAATGTAAGTTGAAGTAAAAAAATTTACAATTTTATTTTAATATTAATAAGAAATTTGTTTTTCTCCACATTGTTTTATACCATAAATGTATTTCGGCAAGAAATAAGAAAAGGTGGGATCCAAAAATGTATCAAGCGTTTATCCTTAAATCTGTAAAAAAAAATTTGCATGCACATTTTTAATTAATTTTTTTCATTTTCAAAATTCAAAAAATTATAATAAATCGTACAACTGTGAAAAATACCTAAAAATTTTAGAATATTATATTACAAGATTGCAAATGAATGGTAAAAATTTTAAGTTATTTATATAATTTTTGTTTAAGAAAATTAAAAAATAATAATGATTTAAAAAAAAATTAGCTTGTTGCGAGCGCTGACCAATCTGTCACTCCTCAAGCTGGAGCGGCAGGTGCCACTGACATGCAGACGTCTTTATGCCGTGGTTTTTGGGTAGTTTGACTAGTGTGACATGCGTTGCTGATTTTATATATTTTTTGAAGTTTGATGATCAGCTCGTCAAAAATAGCAAAATTAGTCTTAGCCCAATTTTTATTAAGTGTGCATCAGTTAAGGAATGTGAATTAGCATTTGACATGGTGGTTTGATATTGAGTTATTTAAGCCTTGATGCATTGGAATTTATGTAATTAAATTTATTTTATTATTTTATAATTCATTTTCAACGGAAAAGAATAACGGAAATGAAGGTTGTGGCGGTGACATGTTCCCCAAGAAACCTACTTTCAGAATCGGAGATGTAATAGGAGAAGCAATCGAAGGAACGTTCTAAACTGCTGAGCATACGAAGCGAATCGGAAGAAGATATGGAATCGGAGGATGTAGTAAAGCGTGAATTGGAGGAATTGCAGGAACATTTGGGCAGGAAGCTGAAATTCGAAGATGCCATCGCGTCCCTCTTTTCTCTGTTTCGTGATCGATATCCATCTGCCTCTCCATCTCTCCGAAAATCGGTGTGTTCTCTATTTTCTATATCGTTTTCATTTTGCTTTACTTGTTTAGATCTCGTTTATGGTGGTGTCTTTCAGAATCAGGGATTTTAGTGCGTAGAGCGTTATTATATCTGCTTTTCTTACAATGGCATGTGGTTGCAACAGTTTTATGCTGCGGTATGCCGAGCTGCAACTGTTCTGAAAACGAGGTATACATCTCCTGGTTTTTGGATCGCGGGGCTAGGGCTTTTTGAGCTGGCGTATTCTATGGTTTCTGATGCTTCTGAGAAGCAGCATTTGAAGAGTTGCGTTGCCCAAGCTAAGGAAATTTTGAATCAAGAAGAAAACCCCTCTCTATCGCAAGAAAATACGCCACCGAACAGAGGTCATACGATTTCCTACTTTTTTTCCTCACAGAGTGATTTTTCAAGTTTGGTTCCTTCCCCCCTTCAATTTCCAATGATGTTTTCTACATTTTTCGTATTCTGTAAACTCAGGATATCTTTTTGAAGGACACCTGACTGTGGATCCAGAGCCCCCTCAGCCACAGTGGTTGGTGCAATCAAATCTCTTGACTACTGCGGCTACTCTTTTCGAAGCTGAATCTTCGCAAGTTCCATCTTTAAACAATGAGTTATCTGAAACAACTGCCAATGTTATTCAAGCACTCATTGACAACTTAGATAATGTTTTACCGGAGGTATTTCCTCAATTCTTTTCTCTAGTTGACGAATTTGATGTTTTGATTATGTTCTATTTTTTTTTAATTTGAATGCTGGAACGAAATTGGTCCATACGCCTCGATTTGGAGGATCTTTTCTTTTTTCTTTTTCTTAAGATTGCTTCAAAATGGAACTTTGGAAGGTTACTAGGAGGAGTTACTAACATTGGACAATTCAATCTGATGATACAATTGTGAATCTTCGGCTTTGCAAGTTTTGGTCAATGGAATGACCTTTTTTTCTCGTATAGTTTTAAAATTTTGAGTGAAACTTGTGACCATTAGTTACTTATCACAGCTTCTGTTTTAAGATATTGGAGAACGACCGGGCCCCAAGACCTCCCCCTGCAAGTAAAGAAGTTGTTGCAAACCTTCCTGTCATAACCATTACAGATGAAATCCTTCCCAAGCTAGGAAAAGATGCAGAATGTGCTATTTGTAAAGATGATTTAGCTGTTAATGACAAGATGCAAGAGTTGCCCTGCAAGCATACATTTCATCCGCCATGTCTCAAGCCGTGGCTGGTAATCTTCTTCAAATTCTTCTTATGTTTTTAGCACAACAAAGATTGTTTGTCAAGTTGTTTATTTTGTATAAGATTCAAGGCTTTCTAATCATATATGTGAGATTGAATCCCCTGTGACAGGATGAACATAATTCTTGTCCAATCTGTCGTCACGAGTTGCTAACTGACGACCATGCGTATGAGAGCTGGAAGGAACGGGAAAAAGAGGCAGAAGAAGAGAGGAAAGGAGCTGAAAATGCCATTAGAGGTGGTGAATACATGTATGTTTAGTTTAGATGGTATCCGATTATTTCTGAACCATGTCACCATTTGATTACTTACGAAATTATAAGTTATTTGTGAGTGTAGGAATTGTATCAAGTGTCCAAAACAATGGGCTCTGTAAATCCATTGTGTCAAATTCTGGATTACTTTGGACTTCTTTCCAAGCATTCTTCACAGACTTCATGATGGTGCTGTATAACTTTGAGAATGTTGCTTGAATCTGGGAAAAGAAATAGACGCATACTTTGAAAATTACTTATTCTTTGAATAGTTATGATTGAAATTAGTAGGAAATAATTTCAGGCCAGAGAGATTGACGACCGGCGCCGGAATTATGGCCGGTGAAAGTCTGCCGGAGATGTAAAAAAGCATCATAGTTGAGTGATCTTAAAGTTTACCCCGCAGCAACTTTGAACTCCGCTTTCTACCTACTTCCATCTTCTTCTCTGAAGAACTCTATCCAACCATTTTTTTCTCGCTCAGACTTCACGAATTTGTTCTACTTTTCAAGTCAACGAGAGAGAGCTTTCCATCGATATTCGTTCTCCGAATCGTCAGGCTCTCCCATCCTATGCCATTTTCTTCTTCATCTGACTCTTTCCTATTCGATCCCCTTTTCCAATATCCATTTTTGTGATGCGTCTGTTTCTGTGTTTCGTTCTGCCTCCAATTTCCAATCGATTCATTTAGGGGATCTTCCAACTATTTGATTTGATCCGTTTATTTTTCGGCCCGCGAAAAGTTCTTGTATTATTTGATTTATTTCACTTCTTCGATCATTTCAGGATTATGAGAAGTGTTTACTTTCACTAATGAGCGTATTCTTTTATGTTTGCGGGTTTTGAGTGGTGGGTGAGTACTCTTGTTCGTCTGGTTTCAGTTCTTTCCGATTTGTGCAAGCTTGATTAATAATTTAACGGTTCCTATTGGTTATCCTGTAGCTGAGGGATAAGTAGCAAAGGATGTTCTAGAATTTTTGTCGGGTTGTCATCTCCATTAACTTCCTTCAGAATATTCCTGTCTTCCAATTGGAATGCATGGAAACAAGCAGTCTGCAAATAGTATAGAACAGCATCCAACATCATGCGAAAGAGAGGTCGATAAAAGCATTGGCTCAACTCTTTCGGGCCAATCCTCGACAAAAGCATTCCTCTCGAGGTGCAAAACAAGGTGAACTGGTTGATTGATTACGTTTTATCTTAGGGTTGATTAGTTTCAATCAATTCAGACATATAGGACAAAGTTCTGTCCATCAAGACGACTAAAGGTCTGATAAAACCTTCTCATATGCTTCATGAATAATTTAAGGTTGCTGAAACTGCTGCTAGAGAAGGTGCCTCCTTGGTAGATAAATGGTTCGTTGGTTGAAGCACCGCCAGTCATGTGGTTTGTGAACCGACTTCTGTACCAAAATATGTTGGTCATTCAAGCAATCTAGTAACAGAGAACAACTTTTATTTTTCTATTTGAGCTGAGTTTGCTCCTTTGAGTGATGTTAAGTGGTATTTTCAGCCTCAGTGAGTTCTCAAAACAGCCAAGGAGAAACGGGTGCAAAAACTAGTCCACGTGTCTGCTGACTTGGCCAGGCTTGTCAGCATGATCCTTGAAGAGGTATATTGAATGACAAGATCAAATTTGTCATTAGCCATGAGGATTCCTGAAGTATTTTCAACTGGAATGTAGATTGACGACTTTAATGATCTGGGTGAAGCAAATAACTATTTGGAATTATTTGAAAACACCGTAACTCTGTTGAATTTCAATTAAGTAATACTGGTGTTTATATTTGCCTATTTGTTGTCAGGTTGAAACGAATGAAAATGGTACGGAAGTTGGAGACAAGGTTCGAGATAGTCAAGCTGAACATGAAAAGATTGTCAATGAGCAAAACAAGGTGTTAGAAATGGTCGCAGTTACCAAATGCAGGTGACTTCTCTAAGGATTATATATATTCTTGTTAAACAAGCATCAATGGTCTATTTAGTCCCATGAAATGATTAATCCGGATGATATGTGATTACTGACAGCAGTCGAATGTCACAAAGTTCAATGAAAAGTCAATCTTCTCTAGCATTTGAACATTTTAATTCAGAAGGATTGGGATTAAGCATCATATCTTGTTCTTCTTACAGACTTGTCAAATCCTAATGCTTTCAATAATTCCATCCCGAACTTAGGATACGGTCTGCTGGATGTTATCTGAGCCGACCTCTTCCGCAGATTCTTTCAGTGGTGAAGCTGCTAGTGAGAATCATACACACTAGCTTTGTTTGTAAATTTAACCCGACCCCTCAAACAAAGGTTGCTGACTCCAAATTTCATCTTTACAATCATAAATTTGGAGTCATGTTTCGTTAATTTCTTGATTTATGAAGACCAGTGACATTGAATTAGTTGCAGAACCCAATTATTCTCATCTTATTTCGCTATTTTTGGTTCTCGGGTAGTGAAAAATCTGAATCGATTTTGAAAATCCATTTCTTCACGAACTTGTTTCCAGTAGATCGATTGGGCAAGATGAGACCGTCATCAAGAACTTTGTTCTACCGCCTTATATTTTGATATGAAACAACTTCACTGGAACCTGAGAGAATATAATGTTGATCGGCAGCAAGGCATGAAAATAAATCGTATTTATGCACTTGTTTTCCTTTCAACAGCTTTACGATTCAAATCAGATGTTTAAAAAAGATGAAAATGATGAAAGGACATCATCTTATTACCCTCCACTGCATCATATACAATCATGACTTTGGTTCTCATTATGTTTGGTTTGTTTATAGGAGATATCAATTCATGAGGTAGAAGCTACGATACACAGACTCAAGGCATGCTGACCGGCTTCGAGCAGTGTACCTTAAATCTTCTAACATTTGTGTTATTCGCAGAGAAAGATGTAGCGAATACGCAGAAAAATACCTGACTAATTTAGCTTGCTGACAATGACTTTTCCCTGGCGATGAAGCTTGTAAAGCAATGCAACGACAGCTGAATCGAGCGAAGTCTTCTTGTCTGCTTTGGCATCTCCTTCACATTCAATGCTACCAGAGTTGGGTATGTGCAAGACCACACTGGACCGAAAACTAGTAAATACCTTTCGTTTTTCGGAACCTTCATTAAATTCAATTGGAGTACTGCAGGAATAGTGCTTTGTTTAGAGTGAGATCCAAAAAGGTTCTTTCTTTCTTTCTTTTTTTTGCTATAATTAGAGTGAATGTGTGATAAGAACTAAAGAATAAGAATAATCAAAGAAAGCAACCATTCAAACTTTATTGAGTTAACCTCACCTATGCTCTGATGTTTTGAACGTTGGCATTGGCCAAGCCTGTCTCCTGCACAGGTTAAAAAGGGCGTTTCGAGGTCCTCCTTTTCTCATGTTAATTGCTACAACTGCAAACAAGAGTCAAACATAAACTAATTTTTTACTTTTGTCAAAAGGTATTGCTCGTGTGCATTGGTTCTCGGGCGTCAGATGAATTTGTGCAAATTCCCAGTTCAAAAAATTTGAGAACAAAGGGTACGCACCTGGGAGACTGCAAGTTGATTCTCCATCACCAGAAACTGCAGTTGGCCGTGCAGGCTGTTGAGCTTCGGTCATCGTATCATTTTTCTGGCCAAACTCGAAAGAGACACCGTTTATTTTTTGGTTGGAGATATCATTCTTCTTATCTTGGTGAGTCAAATCTTCAACATGTTCGTAGATCTTTCTCTTCTTGGAACCATAAGAGAATGTAATGCCCCTCCTCTGTTGCAACCAATCATGAAGGAATTAGCTTTGTTTAGTAAAAAATAACACGAATTCTTCACACAACTTTCATATTTTTCAGGTCAATTATGAAATTCACAGCAATTTTCCATCAGTAATGCATAAATTTTAGTCATAAATGATGTTTTTCTTCTAAGATACGTCTCTCTGCAAAGGGATTGAAAATTTGTCTTTTCTAATAAACACAACAATCCTGCTATTCCTCTACAGATTACTTGATATCCTACTATTAATCTCATGAAAATTTAGGCCGCCCAACAAAACCCAAGAAAACTATTAACGTCAACATCAGCATATCAAAGACAATTTACTGACTAAGCACCAGAGAAAAACAGTTGCCTAGCATGTAAACAGTTGCCGAGTTTCAGAGAAAAACCTTAAGTTCATCCAAGAGGCGTGAAGCTGCTTGGCCTTTGGCGACTTTTCTACTACGTTCATATCCCTCCCCAATCAAGAGGATATCTTTTAGCTGTAATCTAAGCTCAGCACGCACGAATTCTCCTTTTTGTGAGCATTTTTCATTCAGAAAATACCCGAGGGAGTCACACAACTGCTTCAACTGGCGCAGAGGTGGCAGTTCGAGTTTATCAGGGGTCACAATGGGTGACAAAAGCGGTTTATATATTCTCCACACTTCTTCAAGATTGAGCTTAGTATCAATCAATATAGCCCCTGCAATACTTTCCACCAAATCTCCAAGAACCTGCAGCAGTAACATGAATGGTTGGTTACTCTTCATCAATCAGAAGTAAGAGGCAAATAAAGTGATCCAAGCAAAATCAGTCGTGTAACATGATATCATAAAATCAGGAAAAGTATGCATAATTAAGGGAGGAATCAACTTCGGTTTGGTTTCAATTTTTTGAAAAAAGAATTGAGCTGATTATAGACCACAAGACTGAACCCGGATGAAATAGATTTTTTTTTTTTTTTGGATCTTTTTGTGGGTTTAAACTCTGTTTCAACCAGTTTAAACTAGCTTTGGATCGGTTTGATTGATTGAGTTTGATTATTTACACTTTTTAATATACAAATTAAAGAAATATAGAATATAGTAAATTTGGTTGAGTTTGGTTTTGGAAGAATCGAGAACCAAACCAAAAGTTCTTGATTCAGTCCCAAATTGAATGTTCTAAAAATTTTAAACAGGAAGTGGAATGTTCTAAAATTTCAAACAGGAAGGAACCAAACACAGTAGGTTAGGTTTCCTGTTTCGATTTCCTGGTTCTGAATGAATGGTTACTCACCCCAAAGAACAATTTGTCAAAAGAAGTAACACTACAAGCATCGCAAATTCTTTATGATTCATTGGATCAAACATTTACCTTAGGGATCTTGGTTCTATGGAGAGTTCTCCTACCACCAGATTTAACCAATTGTGTAACATATTCTGTTATTTGTGTGAGGAGCAACGAGGAGCACTGTTGAAGATGAGGGTGAAGATTATGTCTGACAGCCACTTGAGCAAAATTTTCATTGCTAACAGAAGCTGAACGCAGGTCTGTCATTTCACCAGGGTCAATTTCCCCATGGTTGTGAAAAAGATGCCTAATAATAAGCAGGTCCAACACTGAATCACCGAGAAACTCGAGCCTCTATCCAAATTCAAAACTAGTTCAGAAAGAAGGAATAACTACAAATCATGCTATGTTTCCCTTACATTAATATCAATCTACAAAACTCTCCTTTTGATACTCACTACATCTTATAGAACTCGCCTCCATTTCAAGTGTAGGAGATAATTCATGCTAAAAGGTACATAGATATTTTCAAATAATATAAATATTTCCCATTTCAATCTCACTAAAAGGGGGAAAACAAAATTAATCATGTAGACATAAGTAGAAAACTCATTACCTCGTAACAGTAACCAAAACTTTGTTCTTCAGTCCTTTGAGTTATAGCCATGAGCAAAAGCTCTTTGGTAACAAACTGGTACCCAATCTTTGATTCTATGCTTGAAATATCATCCATTTTTGGAATGTATGACTTCAGGGTAGTAGTTGCGATGGCATAGAATAATAATTGGGGATCAAGTTCAGCGTCTATACCAAACCACTTCATCACATGGACTGCAGCAATCAACCCCCCATCAATATAATAAGCCCCAATGAGAGATTCAACACAATCGGCTATAGTTTTTGAAATCATCCATCTGTGGCCTTTGTCACAGCATATTCCCAACACATGTTTTGGGTCTTCAGTTTGGAATTTGGAGTCTAAAGGCACTTCTATAGTGTCCACGCCACAGTTACAAGGAATTTCACGAGAATGAAGTTGCCCCGGTGCACACCAACGACGTGCATCAAATGGACTGTCACGTATATATCCCTACCAAGAAAACAAACAATAAATTGATCTTCATGAACTTATGCTCATAAAATATAGCAGGGTTTGAGATATAATAAAAAGTAGTATCCTGGTAAGGAACCCAACATTTTTATTTTTCTCAAAAACTTATCGTAATTCAGAAAGCGAAACGGTATCAGCCCCAAATGACTCAAAAACTGATAGTTAGAGAAATATACGAATTTTACAATATTATAAATCCACATATATAATTGAATCAAAAATCTTAAACAAGAGCTACATCATGGAAATCTTTGACGTTGAAGAAATATGATATCTTTCTGTCCATATCCCTTGAGTACTATAGAGCAGAAATGCACAAGTGGCAAAAAGCAAACAAAATGCTTTTGCAACCTTCATTCGGTTACAAATGAATATGATAATTAGAGAAATAGAGAATTTTACAATATTGTAGCTCCACATATATAATTGTATCAAAAATCTTAAACAAGAGCTACGTCATGGAAATCTTTGCCATTGAAGAGAATATGATATCTTTCTGTCCACATCCCTAAATTGTAATAGTGCACAAATGCACACGTGGAAAAACACAAACAAAATGCTTTTGCAACCTTCATTTGGTCACAAATAAATATAACTGTGTAATGAATTCAAGGGAGTTAATTCCTTCCACCAAGGCAATTGACCAAAGTGAATTTCATAAGAGTAAGTAGCTAGCTTAGCCGACCTACAGTTTAGCAACAATGTCTGTTTGACAATCATTCTCTCAACCTTCAGTGCTTGAAGGAATTTTGATCTCATTCACTCTTGAAGGGAAGACAAATAGTGCAGATGTGTTTTTTTAGTCTACAACCTATAAATGAAAAATAACAAGAAGAAATTATAAACCATAGTATAGCAAACACCTGCAAATTTCGACTTGTTCCCAATTTATGTAAATTTGCATTGGAGACAGTCAATTGCCGCAAGCTGGTTAACTGCCCCTCGTGTTTGTCAAAATGCTTGAGATAAAGGTGGCAGCTAACAGCATACTTCAAAACGGAGTCTCCAAGCAATTCCAAACGCTCCATAGAAAAACTTTCACAACATCTAAGTGTTGAAAGTGCTTCTAAAATCTAATCGCCAAGAGTTTATCAGTACAATACAATTGAAAAAAAAAAGAATTTATAATAAAGAAAGAGAAATAGTTTAAGGGCGCACCAAATGGCTTGATATTTTGAAGCTACTTTCATGACCACCAATCTCTTTCTTCAGCTGGCAAGATAACATCAGGGACTCTAAACGATACATCAAAGATGGAAGTAAATATGATGACTTTAAAACTTCTTTTTGAATATCAATCCTAAACAATAGCTCTGGTGGCATGTTCACATGCACCGGTTTCTTTCTGGGTAAAGTCTCGTCACCTGCACAATATCAAAAAGTCAAATGTCCTTGATGGTCAGTAAACTAGAAATAATTGCAGGAACTAACACATGAAGGTCAAGATGATTACAGACAACCTTCCTATGAAGCTCGTATTAATCTACCAAAAGACACGAATGTCACAACACTACAGACACCTCTAATAGAAACACAGGTCTCACACTAGGTAATTTCAAAAAGAAAAAAAAAGGTAAGACCTGGAATTTGCCAACACGATTCAGAAAATCAAGCACATGAGAAAGATACACAAAGATATGATTCACAACATAATTAAAGATTTTTCTTTTTGCTCACTATTTTGTAGTTTTTTTGGTCAAAATCCGTCCCTCCTAAAACTACCCTCATTTCAAACTTATGAATTCACTATCAGTCTATATGGTTTGTCAACGACACAAGGAAGGGTAGCAACCAAAACTCTTACACAATGTTCATCGTTATAAAACTAATACGTAAAAATGCACAAACCTATATCATTGAAGTTGACAAGAAGATTATGAGGATTATGGCTCTGCTTTAACCGCACCAAAGGCTGTTTCGGATATTTCAATACAATTCCATACCTATTCAGAGCGAAGAATATCATTAGAAACTCCAAAATCAAAACAAGAGAATGAAAAAAATGGTATCAGTACGGAATAGCAAATCATCTACTTTTTGTTGAAGTAATCAGAAAAGGTAGTGAATTCTGATCGTGTACCGTCCAGCTTTCCATCAAAAGTCCTCTCCGCAGATCTGCCTTTTACAGCCTCCACAATTGAGTACATCCTTCCAGTGTGAACAGCCAATACTACCATATCTTTCAGGCCTTCTATAGCACATTTACAATTAGCGAAATATATCACTTTGGACTCGCTGCAATCTTTCTCGTTCAATTCTGAATTTTCAAACTTCACTTTGGCACTACAGAAACCACCAGTTCCTAATGAAGAGTTTTTCTTAAAAATTTCTATAATAAACGCACAAGAACTGATACCATTCCAATCTATTTCCCATGAATCCACGTTTTCCACATTCATTGGTTGCAGCGGTAAAAGGAAATACGAATTATATGGTTTCCAAAGTAATTGTTCTTCATGCTGGAGTAAAAATTCTCTTTGCATCCCAGCTGTTTTTGATCCAGCAAACAATCTCCCAAACATTCCAGTAAAAAAGATTTCTTGAAAGGCCTTTGATTTAATTATCTGCAAATATAATATTTTAACAAAAAATTACTGGAAGAATTTTCCAAAAAGAAAAAAAGGATTCTTGGAAGCCTAATTCTTACTTGCTCTGCGCTCATATTAATTTCTCCACATGATAAAACCGAAGCCTTGACTATTTTTGAGACCAAGAAAAGTTCTAGTTCAATGTTTCCCACATCATCATCAAGCTTTGATTGTAGGAGAAGTACAAACCCAGAATAAAACTCGCCAACCACATTACAGGAGAATGAAAATTTGTAGGCATGAAAAACACCACCATCAGGATTTTCTCCCCATGTTCCTGACAATGCATGAATTCGAGTTGTTCCGTGCAGTTCCTTCCTCTTTTTAGTACCTTGGAATCATAAAAGATAGCAAAACAATAAAATGGTTGCTTACATGAACGTTACCACACATAAAAAGATCATATACAAACACAAATAAATGAATAAATACATAACAAAACGGTTGTATGATCTATTAGATGCGAACAAGAAAATGATCAGAAACCCATTCAAGGTTCAGCCATTTCTGGGGCCTGGGCAACTTTCTTTCTGCAGGGAATAACCAATGTACTGCACCGAAAGCTTTGTTGTGGGCAGCTAAGTATTTCTATAATTCTAATCTGCATGCATAAATGGAAAACGACATGGAAGGCTTATTTAGTAGTTGGCGCCATGAAGGGATGAAATTCTTTTCAACTCAGTAAAATTTTAATTGAGGGGAGATTCAATGATTAGAATTCATCATGCCAAACAAGTTAAATAATATCTTGAAAATATTTCCTTCTATCTATCTACCTAAATTGAGATTTTCCATACATACATTTGTTTTAACTACTTCCTCACGAACTCATATATACCTGCACCACTCAGTTTAGCAGCTTTTTCAATAACATCAGATGTTGAAGAGTCTCCCATGCAGGGGAGGAGATGATCATCCAGTCCACCAACTTCGTGCAGTCTCTTACATGCCACAAAGCACACAAGCTGCTTAGACAAATGAGAACCCCTACAGAAAGGACCAACTATAGTCTGAAAAGGTGCATTCTGAGGCAGGGTCAGTGTACACTTATAAGAACCTCCAACATCCGAAATCTGGAAGATTGGCTTCGGTGAGGAATACCTATAGCATAAATCAATCCATGAAAGTAAATACATGCTTTGAAAAAATTCTATAAAAACAAAAAATTTCTTACTTAACGCCAGGGAGCTTTTCACAATATAGATGTATAAGATTGACACTAGAATCTGCAGTAACTGATGCTCCACTTGCTTCCACAACATAAACGTATTCAACCTCAGGAGAACATGGTTTCAAATTCCATGTGTCCTGATCCCTACTCATAGCTGCATCCATCATAGAGTGCTCACTTTTAATAAGATCAAACAGTTGATCTCTATGGTTAATGTTTCCTCTGCACACAATGTTCAATTAGAATATTAACCTTCAAGAGCAAAGTTTACCTAGAATTTAACGTTCAATTGCAAAGTTCAAGCATCCAAAAGTCACCTTCAATGGTGGACAATTCCTAATATAAAAGAGAGAAATCGTACAAGAATTGTCTCAAAAATAGAAACTTTCACCTCTCCAACATAAGGACATATTGAGAGTTATCTTGTTGAGCCCGTCCTCGAGATTGCACATAACTACAAACAATCTTAGGCAAGTCAAATTGAACAACACAGGAACATTGTGGTACGTGGATTCCCTCCTCAATAACATCAGTAGAAAATAGTAGATTAACCTGCATGAATTTTTTTTATCATTAATAACTAAAATTTTTGGGTGAAAAATCACTGGAACTTAATTGTTATCCATCATAGTTCATTAACCTTCCCAGAACAAAATGATTCCAATGTCTCCTTCTGCAATTTTGAAGGAAGTCCGCCAGTTGACGCACTACATCCAGTCAAATAAGAGCTTGTAAAATGTGATAAATCTGTAACTTTCGTCACAAATTGTTTGATAACTCTAGCAGCAACAATTCTTTCAACAAAAATAAGGCACAGCACTTGCCTACCCTCTCTGCAATCAAACTATGAAGTCAATAAACGTCAAAAAAGAAAACATTTTTATAAATAAAAAAATACTGCTAAAAAATTGAACAAAAACAATAACTCAAGAAAATTTCTAACCCAAAGGATCTGAAAAGTTGCAAAAGCGCAAATAATTTAGGAGATACGTATCTTGAATCGACTGAAAGGTCATCCCTAAAAGAGAATACACTTTCTTTCCCTGTGATAAAACAAATGTTCAGCTAGAAAAAAAAAACATATGGAACACATTGCAGCCTTTATGAGCATAATGAGAAATGAAAAGTAATCAGAATATGATCACTAGTAAACAGCAGCCAGATAGATTTGTACATTGAACTTTATACTTAATTTTTATGCAAGAAGTTAACATGAAGCACATAAATTTTGTTGTTTTTTAACTCTTACAACCAGAAACCAGAAAGGTCGTGGCTTTTAATACTGAAAAGAATTTTCAACAAAAAGAAGAACAAACTCTATTCCAATTGCCTCACAGTTAGAAATAGGAAAAACGAACAGATCAACTTATTCATACTATAAGCCCGTCTAATCATACTCCACATTTAGTTACATTAAGAAACTTCCATATAATATTTTTAGTTATTTCAAACCAGATAGCCTAATTTGGCTACTTTTCCATTCCAGCACAGAGTTGTTATTACTAACTTACCATGTGGATGAAAATAGGTCTAAAGAAAGAATTCTCACAGAAAGAATCTAAGTTCTGAATTAAAAAACAACCAAAGAAAAACAAAAATTCACAATAAAAGCAACAAAGAAAAAAATACAGATGCTCATCTAAGATTTCATCTCAAGCAAAACAATAGCAAGTGGGTGATACAACTAAAGTAGCGTGTAATAATCTCCTTTGAATACGGTCAAAAAGGTTAGCCGTAAAACGAGCTGCAAGGCACTTGAACACCTAAAACTTTGGCTGGAAGTAGAAGCTACCAACTCGGTTCATGAAAAGGCCATTAAAGAAGCGAGACTGTCTAGATTGATCAAAAATGATTATTTTATCATTCCCAAGAACATAATCCCGACTTATAACACTTTGTGGAACAATATTACTGGATTGTAAAGTGTGCGCTTAAATCCAAACATTAAAGAATTAACTTATTGTAATAATAATTTCCAATCAAATGAAAATGATAATAATGAAAAAAAACTGCAAGGTGAGCAAACTTTTCTTATTAAACAATTAGAAACACAGAAAATACAAGCTTACCACAAATTTGATGTTCTATGCGTCTAAATTTGAAACTTTTCCAAATCATTTAATACCTCCTCAGACAGCAAAATTTCTACAAAATATTACTTACCATCAAAGTAAACATAACTAACTCTGTCAACTCATAAAACAATGCTCAAAGTATCTTCTTCTCTGTAGTTAATGTCATCCTTGTACAAGATTCACAAATGAACTCTTATATTCCTCCTAAGTAGTAGCATCAAATTTTCTGGAGAGACTTTCTAATACACGCTCCTTGGATCAATCTTAGTTTAATATAATTCATGTTTTTGAAAAAAAAAAAGTACAAAAGAAGCAAGACATGTCTCCAGTAAAATATTCAATGGTAAAACTGCATATTCAAAAGGTACAACTAAATGCCCTAGAAAAGAATGATCAACATCCAGGGTAAAACAACTCTTAAATAGAATCTAAAGCTTAAATAATCAAGGCCATTATATCCGCAACAGCCTTATCAACGTGCATTTGTAACCATGTAAAATTACTTCAGGGCGTGATATGGAAAAACAGTCTTCGGGGGCAGATTTGCAGATAAATGTAACAGAAATCTGTAAGTACCAAGAGCATGAGATTCCCCAATTATGCGTGACACTTCCTCGAGATAATCTTTATATAATGCCAAGCTTTGACAATAAAATTGACACTCCTCGATAGCAGTAAAAGAACCCTCCAGACACATTTGAACAGCCTACAAATAGAAATATAATGAAATTGAGAATTAGAATGGGGCATTATCAAAAGTAGACACTGCAATCAAACATAACATCTTCACTTCAAATTTAATAAATCAATAAATCAGATAATAGAGAACAAGCTTTCATTGTAAAGATTGTTAACAAATGAATGCATCGTTCATATGCCAAATGCCAATGGACTAAATCAAGAAAATAGAAACATTGAGGTAATTTAAAGGATACAATATGTCTCATTCAAAAAGGCCGATGATCTATGGAAGTACAAAGAATTATGATGATTTTTCCCTTTTTCTAGCTAAATCAGGTCCCTAATATGGAGACCAATAAATTAAGATTCTACACGTTATCATGATATAACAGCTAGGATTGCTGTCAAAACTACAATTTAATTCGTCGGATGACATCATCTGTTTCAAATAAATTCTAAATCAAACCTAGCCCTAATTTCCATGACAAAGCAAACTTCAATACAATCATCTAATCTTTTTTCTAAATAAAATTAATTAGTACTCTTATCTGCGTATTTTTTCAGATGATTGACAAGCCACAGTAAAAAAATATTCCCATCTCAGCAATCACATTTTCCTTCACAATGTTATGGAAAGACTATATACCTCATACGCACATACTACTCCGAGTTCATGAAGACAGTATAATATTGTAGAATGGTCATTAGAAAGCCGCTTTCTCAGTGTCTTAAACTTATCATCCAAGTCATCATAACGACTTTGAACTACATCGTGCAACATTGATAGCGAAGCATCATTCTGACATGGTTTTAAAAAGTAATATGCATCAGCTCAACGCACAAAAGGTTTTGTTTAGTGGAGAAATTAAGGATGAGAAAATATTACTAATATACATAGGAAAGGAACAGGGAATTTCAGATAACAATTAAAATAACAATCCTGGAACACCTTGCACCATAAGGCTTCAATGCTAGCTTTCAGATCCAAGCTTCTGGAGTCCGCTTGTTCATAAAAGATATAAGTTTCCCTTGCATATGGAACATAAACTTCCAGCTCTTTCTTATTATCGACTGTATAAATCTACAGAAGGATATAGAAGCCTAAGGTTATGGTTAATCCACATATGCATCACTATTTGAATGGTTTACTACCTGTGAATCCAAGATACTTTCAAGATCTGATATTTGATTCTCACAATCCACAGAAGAGGAGACACCTAAAATACATTCAACTATGTCAATGCATCAAATCACTATTCATTGTAAGAGCATATTGAGTAAATAGAAACATACATAAGTGGGGAGCTAATAAAACCAATTCACAGCACTTCAAATGTAATCCATTACTTTTGAGGCAGAAAATCACAAATAAAATAAAACAGCTCGTAATGTGAAAACTCTCGAAGAGGGGATTTAACCTCCTCTACCTGTTACAAATTCATTTAACCTCCAAACTTACTTCCCTTAATTAACTTTCCAACAAATGTAAATGGCAATGAGACTATGTTTCTCTTCTCCATTCTTTGTTTCGATCCATCATCAAGTGTCCTCCACAAATCGAAACATTTCTCTAGGATTTAGCACAAATTCAACCAAATTCTCCATACCTGGAAGTTGCTATAACTCCATGTTCCAAGCATCAAGTTATTTCTCCGAAGTATTCATTCTTTCATCATCATAATTTTGTACAATCAAGAACCACACTTTGATACCATTGATGTGTAACGAACTCAAGGAAAATACTTTCATAATTGATATAGTGTTGCACTCAAAAATTAACCTAAACTAACCACGAATCTGGCACAGACTGGAACCCTAATTCTAATCTCGCAAATCCACGCATTGAAATTACTTTTGATGCATTGCTTTCATAATTGATATTCAATGCAATAGAATTAAAATTAAGGTTATAAATCTGTTAATTTCTAAATTTGTGGTTAGTTTTGGAATAGTTTCCAAGTCTAAGACTTGTGCTTGTTAGTTTGGACTTCACTATGCATAACATTCACAAAATTTATCAAAACTTATCAATCATTCACCCACCTAAAAGTTATAAAAAGACAACTATTTGAGTAAAAAATGTCTAAACTAAACTCTGCCAAAGAAAATAATATTTATATAGATAGCAGGCATGAAATAAATCAGAAGATATTTACCTGGAAAATATGACATTACACTAAACATAAAGAAATAATAAGTTTGAGTAAGACCTAGTTTCATACTCAGACCCATGTGTCAAATCCCCAAACGTAGAGATAAATCATGTTCTTATAGACACACACCAACAATGTTCATAAGTGGAAAATAATTCATCTAACAACTACAGGGACTATAGCTATTAAAAGGAGACAAAATTTAAAAGAGTTAAATTTGACAAATCAAGCCTCTATCTTTCGGGCATCAGCAATTTAAAAGCATGCTATCAGTTTATCCGTCAAATTCAACAAGTGTATATTATATTTTCCAACTTATAACATCTTGTAACTTGATTTCTAACTTCTCTAGTGATTGCTAAAGCAAATTCTAACTTCCACGATCTCTCTTCCAAGTTAAAAAGACCGATAGAGTTTGAAATTTGAATAGAAATCAATAGATAGGTCACAAATTAGGTTTAAAAACCTAATTGGAAAACACGGAATACACATGTTGAACTTCACAAATAAAATAACAAAAATGACCAAATTCTTAAAAGGTGGAGGATAAACTTGTTAAAAAGAAATAATTTAAGGTCTTATATGACGTGGATCCACGAGTAAAAAATTATATCATAACACAATGGACTAGAACATAATATACTTGGATAATTCATGAAAGCTAAAAAAGACATTATAGTAAATTAAAAAAACAAATATAAAAAATTGCGATAGTTACATACAATATATATGTTCAAGAAATAAAAAATACTAAATCAAAACAAAAATGCCAATGTTTAAAGAGATAAAAAAAGTCTAACAAAAGTCTAACAAAATGAAAGTTTAAAGAGATAAAAAAATCAATCACAGTAAGAGAGATTAACACTTAAGTAAAAATAGTTCTTTACCAGACATTAAATAATAGATGAGTTAAATACCTCAGAATGAAGCTTTGTAATTAAAGCTTTACTTAAAATTTTCAAACAATCACAGTAATTGTCAAATCGCACAAAATCTTTCAAAATGAGGGTAGAAAAATATAAATGATAAAAAATAAATAATTTACGTAATTTCATTTGTCAAAACACATTTGTTTTGATAAAGAATCAACACCAACAATAAATATAATCAATACAAGAAATGGAAAATTTTATACCAATGCTTCCAAGGTTTGATTGGTACAAAGTTAGCTTTTGCATTACTCATAAGTGGTAAGAGAAGAATTATTGTTTTGGTCGTGGGGGTCTCCTTTTCTCGCAAGCTCAATCCTTAATACTTGTAAACTCTATGCATCAATATATTTATCATCGGCCAAAAAGACATATACACTCAATCAACAAACTAACTACTTCACTAGTGCATCTTCAATTACCTTGACCCAATCACACCTGCCAATTCATTTTATACCTTGTATGCCTTGAAACCAGTGATTTTATCTTCACGAGATTCATAAATCACAAATCAAAGTAACTAATATCCATGTGTATACATATAATCTTTAACCACATTGCCAATTCATTTATTATGCATGCAACTTGTACGAAACTCATTGAAACCAGAGATAACTATCTCAACTAAAGAGGAAACTATTTCATATATATTTCAAAAGATGATCTAATACAAACTTAAGTGCCTCTATTTATAGAAAGAAAAACCCTAAAAAGATACCAAAATTACCATTATAATTTTAATATCAATAATATTAAAATAACCCTAAATATTCGCATCAAATATCTACCACACCATGACTTGTAAGAAAATGAATGTCTCAACCTAAAATCACCAAGAGAAAAAGATGAAACCCATCCATGAATGACAATGAACATACTAGTATATAATCCACAAAAAGACCCACAATCTTACCCTTCCTTACAACTGGAGATGCAGTCATTCCAAATATCTTAGGTTTGTCCTTGGATTTGTGATAAAATTCCTTCACAACAAAAGACAACAATTGCAAACAAATTCTTCTTAGCAAAAATAAAATTAGTCATAAAGCTGAAATGGATAAGGAATAAAGGACTATTAGAATGGTGAAAAAGATGATGAAATTTCTAGATGACATTTCTATATGAAATTTCTATATGAAAAAAAAAAAATATTAACCTTCATGATTCTCGTATAGGGATGATTACGAGTAGCACGATGGCACTCATCAATAATCATCAAGCACACTTTCTCTAAGCTCAAAAACGCCTTTCTTAATGCATCTAAAAGAACTTGGGGAGTCATAACAAGCACCTATAAGGCCATAACAACAAATTGTCAATAAACACGAGAAAGTGAAGGCAATAAAATAAATTAAGATGGCCAAAGCCAAACCAAGTACTTAAAACTAAGGCACAAAAAAAATAATTTTTTAATGTTGAAAGAAGAGATAACGCTACATCTATTATCTAGCATCAACAATGTCTTCAACAACAGAGCTTCAACTTAAAAGTAAATTGCACAAGAAATTCAAACACCACCCGGACCCATTACAACCAAAAGCAAACACTAAGTAGTACATAAACAACACAAAACACACCACAACCCCTAACTCCACAGGTTTTGGAATTTTCCGCTTCCCTCCTGAAGTTTTTTTCTCAATATCAACATAGCCTTCTCCCTCATGTCTCCCCAATTAAATACCTTAACCCACTTGTTAACCATCTAATTCAGCAAGTTCCTCAAATTGCAACCACTTCATAATCCTTCAACTTCCTCAAATTGCAACCACTTCATAATCCTTCAACTTCAAACCGAAAGATAATTAGTAAATGTCCCCCAATTTCCTCCTACTGTAGACATCACTTAACCTGCCTTTTCCCTACTTGCAAGACTAAATGCATCACTACATTCCACCTTCTTAAGGGCCTTATCCCCAAGATCAAAGGATGGAAAGAATATTGCATATCTTTGCACAATTCACAAGTTGCTTCATCTTAGGTAGAATTGGGGCAACTGGCCCATTTAAAACATCCTCACATTTTTTAGTCAAACACCTTTTCTGAAAATTGATTACTTTGGTTGGGATTCCAGTTCATTAGAAAGAATGGTAATAGATGAGTAAAATAAGTTTTCCAACCTAACAACTTCAACTTCTAGAAATGAAAAATTGGATGGGCTTTGAAACCCTCGGGTAGCTCGAGTCAATAGGCTATTGCCCCAACCCCAAGGAACAACAAAGGATATATCAGGATGGCTTCAATCCCCCAATAATGTCAGAAAACTTGGTCATATGGACCAAATTTAACCAGACTACATTCCCAATTTCAATTTCCTTGTCCACTAGAGACGAAGTGACATATTTTCACCCGCTCTTATGCCCATTCGAGATTGTGTCAAAGAATGTTTGATTCTATATCTCTCTCCCAGATCTGTTGATCCATGCAATTTTCATGTATATCTCTCTCACAGGCTTTCTGGTCCTTGCAACCCACTTACATTTAATTTTATGTCTCTCTACTAGACTGGCTGATCCATGCAACCGACTTACATTTAACCACAACAATATCTAAGAATTTTAGGGATTGAGCACTAAAGGGAGTTGTGTTGTCCTAGGAACTTTACATATAATCTGCCCAACTAAGCCATTTCCTCCAACGACGTAGTTGATTGGAAGTAACACACTATAAATAAGCTTCTACGCAATAGTTACAACCTAATGTTTGCCTATACATTTGGGGTGACAAGCAGAGTTCATTTTTAGCTGTTTATCGCAACCTTAATAGTTCTCACAAAAATTAACTTTTAAACATTGTCTCTATCACTAAATATGCTTGTCTAAATACGGGAAATCCTATGATCTCTTAACAAACAAATTACAGCAAAGCACTTAGCGGAGGAGAGGTTTCAAGGCCACAATTTTGTGCAATTTTAGTGAATCGATCCACGATTACTAATATGAGATCATTATCCACGACTTGGGAACCACCAAATGATATCCATCAAGACATCCCCCTACACCTTATCCAGCCAGCTTGTGCTAGTTACTTTTGCTTTGTTATGTTCACAAATATCAGAAATTTCTACCACTTGTTTAATATCTTTCACTAATCTCTTGTACTGTACATTTCCACTCAATCACTCTCAGTATTAATGGGGACAACTTTCCATTCAATCCAAAAACTCTTCTTTCTTTTCTGATGAACCTTGCTGCGTTTAAATATAGACTCTTAAAAGAGATAACAATGATTCTCCCATCAAGATGTGCTTCCTTCCATTGAAATAAAACGTAACTATGAAAAAGAAAAACATCTACACAAAACTTAGCTATTTGCCGCGGATTTTACTGTTTTCCCTCAAGCAGTAACATACTCTGAACATGTCCAGATCACAAGATTGCCAAGAGTCCCGTAGTTCTCACAAGCCTATCTTGAAAGTAAGAGATTGCGGGGAAATCATAGCTGAAAAAATACTATAGTCGAGAGGAGGGCAACCGGGTAGGTTTGGATTTTCTCCTTCTTTGTCAAGTTTGAATTGTGTAAGGCTAAAATCGACACTTCACAAACAGTTTTAGTCTGCATTATTCATATGTCATTGTGAATCACCCGGACACCCGATTTAAAATGCTTCTATAACGACACTAGATCCATCACCCAAATTCGTGTTGCTGATTCTTGAAATTGCTCAAAAAATTTCTCTACACTTCCCTCTGATGTAAAATCATTCATAGTTCTTGAAATTTTCTGATTCTCTCTAGAAGTTTTTTCTGAGTTTTAACATAGCCGTCCCCCACTTCTAGCGCCATCAAAACACCGCTACCCACTAGTTAACAGTCCAAATGAAATTTCCTTAATCAAATGCTCCATAATCATCCTTCTATCTCAGCTGACATAAAATTAGTAATTTGCTCTCAACTTCCTCCAACTGCATACACTATTTCCCCTTCTTGCAAGATCAAATGCATGACTCTCAGAACTATTAGGAATAATAAAGCTTTTGTGTGCCTCCAACATCCTATTATGTGTAAAAGATGAAGATAAAGAATAGACGAGGCAGAGTAGGTGCAATGACCAAAAGGAAGCTAATTTGAGATGATTATTTGGTCCGATACCATGTGGTTCTTATTACTAAATAAAAAATTTTAAAAAGGGGATTGCTGAAAAAATTAAAAGAGAAAAGGGGGCAGATAAAGTAAAAACAAAGAAAAGAGTAGAGTCCAAAAAGCAAGCAATTAGTAGAGAGAAAGAATACACGATAAATAGTTTATGTGTCTCTTTTAGACCAATCATCACAGTATTGTACTTTATGAGAAAAAACCATTACACAAAGTAAATATCTTTTGCTTTAAGGATCAAAGACCAGGGTCAAAGTAGTTTGCATAGTTCTAATTATTTATATCTGTCCATTTTAGAATACGTGACCAACAAAAAATTAAGGCCCAAAAGAATTCTAGTTGAAAACTGCACGTCAAGATATAAGGAGAAAATGGAAAGACGAGAATGTAACAACTTTGGACATGATAGCATCAAATCTCAACGTAATTGAACTAAACAGAAGTAATTGAGCTAATTGCGAAGAAAACCAACATCGTGCTCATTTATTTCCTTGTCCCAGCACTCTGCACGCCATTCATCCACTCCTTTTGCCCCATAGTATTCCCCCACTTCAAAATTCGTATGAATTTTGATAACCTTAAATTGCTGCAAACCCAAAATGGAAGTTTGAAAAGGAAACATGAAAATAAAATAAAATAAAATAAGCATTAAACCATACCTGATGAACGAGATGAACAGTTGGTGCCAAAAAAATCAACAGTTTTTTCTTACCACTAGACTTAGTGGCTAGGCCGATTTCTCTTATTAGCATCACAGCAATCATGGTCTTCCCAGATCCAGCTTCCATGACGGCAATCGTATTTCTTTTTCGTGCAACTTGAAACACCTCCGATTGATAACTGGAGAACGAAGAAATAAACCCAGATGTACTAAATGAAAACCAGTTCAAAAAACAAATTTTAAAAAACAACGTATGGAGGGACAAGAATAGAACCTTCTGGGTATGAAATCCCCATGCTTGCAATCAGAAAAGGACGGCGACTCTAGAACAGAATCTGACTTATGTTGAGGTGGGTTGGAGTTTGAGACATCAAAGCTGCGTTTGCGAGAGGCCCTAGTCTTAACACCAACACTGTTGTCGACATCCATATTCGTGACAAACCACGCAATCAACTGAAATGGGAAGTGAAACTCTTGAAAAGGGAGATGAAATAGTAGCAGATAAGATTTAGTAGAAGAGAAAAGCAAGAGATGACGCCTAACCTACTCCGACATTAGAATCGCCCACCACAGTCGCCCTAAATGGAGAGGAGAAAGACGAGGTAGACGAGTCACGAGACATACCAGTTCGACCAGAACCTTATTATGTTAATATTTTACACAATGATATATAAACTTGAAAATCTACAAAACCCTAAATTTTAGTAAAATGGTTCAAAAAAATCTGAAATTTGAAAATGGTTATAAAATTGGGCAGAACGTTATGTAACTGTGTAAGTGGCAAACTATCTAAGTGGGCACCTGGCGCCATCTATCACAGCAATGGACAAAATCAGATTACAACTGTATATCAAATATGATCGTTTTATTTCAATCTTGATTTAATTTTTAAAAAAATTTGATTTATGAGCTAGTATCGATTTTTAAAAATAAAAAATCGTAAAATCATAACTGATGCAGTTAGGGATGGGCATGGGTTGATTTGGGTCGGGTTTTTAACCGACTAGCACCGACCCATTTGGGCTTTGGTCCCAAACTCAAAATCAAAGACCGACCCAAAACCCGCACTCTCTGAGACAACCCGACCCAAACTCATTTGGGTTAGGTCGGGTTGGGTTTTTGGTCCTATTAAAAAATTCATTCAAAATAAAAATATTCATAAAAAACATCTATCAAAATGAAAATATCCATCAAAATAAAAAATTCGTCAAATGTATTACTTTTGTGCTTTTTATTCCATGTATTACTTTTTATTGTGGGAAGTTTTTACCAAAACTACTGCAGACTCTTCAATTAAAAAGGAAAAGCAAGAGACATTCACAAGCACTTTTGATTTTTCTCAAACAAAGCAGTTAACATTGCTCCTCTCAAACGGAAAAGGCTTTAAAGCAACATTTATCAGTTTTCACCATTTCTGAACTGTCATCGTCCATAAACCCGTCATCACAACTAAACTAAAGTTCAGAAGTAAATTAACTGCAAACGCTTCCCGAAGCTAACATGCTTCCGGACGAAAATCAAAGTCCAAAAAATTCAGTCAAAAAGAGCAAAAACGACTTCGAAATTCCCACCAAAATACGCAAAACAGATTAAAGAATGGAAATGCGAAACAAATTGGCCGCAGATTTAATCGCAATAGTAAACATAAGCAAACGAAAGCCAGACAAGAACAACAGCAAACTAACATTAAAAAA
>QAOC01015184.1:28907-82540 GCA_003255005.1 Begonia fuchsioides
GAGGGGAAACGTCGGAGGGAGCTTCAACCAAAGGTTTGAAGGTGCAAAGCACAATTTTTATTCAAATTCTCTCTACCTCAAAGTGGAGGTCGATTACACTATTTAAAGGCATAAAACTACTAAAAACGAATGAATGCTTTCGGCCCTTAGATTGATCGAACGCTTCGGATTGGCTTCGGGAAGATTCTCGTGGATTTTATGCACTCTTAGTTGGCTGAAATCTTGGTCAATCACGGATTTGCTCGGGCGAATTTGGAGAAGATCTTGGATTGCCGTCGGGAATCGGGGGATCGCGCCGGATATCAAGGGATTGCCCGGTATGCTCCATGGTGTGCTCCCGTTGCACATCAGGCCCGGCCCGGCCGGTCCGGGTAGAACCGCGGGTCCGGGCCGGTTTTGCCCACCCCTAATAGCAATGAACATCAATACAAGCAGGATCCAAGCAAATGCAGGCAGGAAAAATCTCTAAAATGGAGGAACTCAACGACCAGTGACTCCACAATTTGCATGCTAAAAACAAGCCATCTCTGAATCCAATTCCACATTCTAAAGAGAAAGACATCAACAATGAACTGAAAAATATGTTGAACAAGATGAACAAAAACATAAACCAAAAAAGTCGCAGTACAACCCATTGATACAATTTATCTTCCTCTTCTCCTCCTGTGTTTTTGACTCCTCTTGGCTTTCCTATCAGTTTTCTATTTTTTTAGGGGGATAGTTTTTGCTCTCCTTCTATTTCCATATACAGGAATAAATATGACGACTACGAATTTTACAGGTTTTTATACTGTCAAAAATCTCCTACACCTCTCAGTCATTGCACTTACTCAATAAACCACCACTCGGAGTAGCCCTGGCTGCGGCTCCGAAAAGTCTAGACCTTCTTCTTCGAGTAAATACCTCTGAACGGATATAGGAAGCCGGGCAGGTGTCCGGGAGCCTCGAGTGTGGTGACCCGTTCCGACGCATATATAAACTTGAAGCCGCTGGTCTGTTATCCTTGCCATGTTCCTCAACACACTCAGTTCGCGCTTCAAAACATGTAATGCTTCGGTTACATGCAGCCCATGCAAGTCGATCATCCTCTCCGATCCTCTTCCATTACTCATCATTTCTGTTGCACCCGATGGGTTCCTAAACCAAGTACATTCAAACAAATAGCAAAAATTTATGACATCAGGCACTAAGATAGAATCCTTGACCATGGTTATTTTTACTGCACCCAGAAAGATTCCAACTTGGAAAGTAGTCATTCTCTGGCTTCATAAAGTACTAGCGTTATACTATCAAGTTCATGTCTGAATGAACCAGTAGTATTGGAACTGGCATATCAATTCAGTATTCATAACTACTATACATCAGACAATTACACAAAAATAAACATTGGGATTTGTCCAAATTAACTTAGCTTACAATGATTGCAATTCGTTCAACCTCCATTAACGATGCAGAGTGAAATTCATGGTATGAAATACACCAACCATTGGTGGAAAAGAGATAGTGAACAAACCTCTGGTGATATATAGAGTCTTGGGCTTTTCCATGGGCAACCTTCATTTGCACATTGTGAAGCTGGCCTTGAACACTTAATTCTTTTGCCAATGCCTTGTTTCCAATGAGGCAAGCTTGACGCGCCTGAGTTATATATCGACAACACATTTTTGACAAATAAAGCAACTACAAATATTTTACACAACACATTTTACGCACCAACTCTTGGATTTCGCTAATAATACAACACCCAAAGAAGTGTAAAGGTACGGGTAAAGTTTTTTTTGAAACCCCAAACTGTGTATACAAGCTTTCAGCACATACCTGATCAAAATATCCATTCCGCAATCGGGCATGGTCTCGGGCTTCTTCCCTCTGTTCAGAATACATGGCTGCTGCCAACTAAATTGTGTCAAAGCATAACATTGCGGAGGACTGATCATAGTTACATCATACAAACACAAAATTTTGTCATACCAACTGAATCTCCAGTTTCAAGCCAAAGAGGAGCTGCCCGAGATGAAACACTCTTTTGAAACCTATCACTGTAGGCGTCTCTTGCATTCCCATTATTAGGGTAAGTGCTAGTCAAATTTTGGGAATTTCTACTTGAGCCAATAGGGGAATCAGAAGAGCCTTTGTTTTCATATCTCCATAAAGCTGAATCGTTAGATGCCAATTTCCTAACAGCTGAAGCAAAGTCTACAGCACCTCTAGAAAGCATGGACGAGCTAGACTTAAACTTGAGCATATTGTCCTTGTCTGACAAAGAATAACGGCTACCATATGGGTGGAAGTCATTTTCTGAATTCGCTAAAGAACCATTTAGACCATTTGGTGAAGGAAGTTCTGAAAAGGCCATAGCGGTAAGATTGGGTTCAAACAAGGTTTTCTTGTTCAGATTCTGATTAAAATTTCCATCAACTTGAAGCTGAAAATTTAACAAGTATGAATGACAATAAAAACAATGTAAAAATGACATTCTGAAGCTTCTATTGATATCGGCAATGTAACAGTTACTAATCACAAGAAAAACAAAATTTACATGCAGAAGTGATTCCATGGACAATCCAATAAAGGTAAAAGCTGCTGAAGGTTAAAGAAAATTCAAGCAAAATTTAAAAAGCAACAATGACGATAAATCACTAGTCAACCAACAATGCTAATATTTAAATGAGGATATGATGTTAATCAGAATTAGGTTGTAACGGGTCACCTCAAAACTGAAAAGTAACCCCTGCCAAAGAAGGCGCAAGAAACATTGTTTTTCATTCAACATCAGTCTCTTGAGCTTTAAGTACAGTAAATTAAAATAACATATAAAAGTTACATTTCTATGTAGCACGGGAAAGATAAGATGAAAGTCAAATGCATAAATATTTAGGTCTCACTCACGCATTTAGGCTCTGACTTTGTTCTTTGATAAAATAAATAAAAGCAAATTGATTAGACAAATACTTAACAATGTATAGCAATAAAAGCTTAATTCAACTGCAGTGCTAGACAAAAACTAATTTCTATTAAATGATGGTTATTTAGCATCTTCAATCTGTGAGTTCAAATTCCAAAATGTTAGCTTCCCCGAGTTTCCATGTGACAGCCAAATCAAGAAATAAATCAAGTTGGAAAACAAGACAGGAAACAAGTATCCGTGTTTGTGAACAATCAAGCATACCTCCAACTGTGCGAGCATCTCAATAGTAAGGTTTAAGTCACATCCATTGGCAAAATAAACGCCTGTGAGGCTCTCAGCTGCAAAGCCTGGGAAAAGTGAAGCCAATAACTCCATTGGGTTCGCGCCAGTGTCATCCAGAACTGCTTGTTCACCACCATCATTCAAGAGTCCATGTTTGGATTTTCCATCGTAAAGTGATCCTTCCCTACTCTTATTAAGAATATGGTTATTGTTTATAACTTTTCTGTCCCAAGGCTTAACATGCAAAAGACTTGCAGATGACAGATCTTCCTCATAGGTAGAACTAGAAGGTTGCCTCAAATTTTCAGCGAAGCTCTTACTGGTACTATAAGTTGACAATTCCTGGTGCTCATTCAACAAATATCCACTTACCCTCGAAGAAGGAAATACAGAAGCTTCTCCATTATCATGCAATGATAACCCCGCTAGAAAGAGGCTGCCTAGAGGTTGAGATTCATCTTCGTTAATCACATTAAAATCGGGTGTAATGTCATCTGGGAGCTGATGACACCAATACTGATGTGCATCTTCATCAGAATTTTTTGAGATAGATGACTCTGATCTGTCTAGAACTGATTTTCCTAAAGCCCCAGTGAGAGGTGCATTTGTTTTTCCATCAGTTATACTGGTATTTGTAGATGATGATGGTGATCTGAGAGCGAATGGAACAAACTCTGCAGCATTAGGATTCAAAGCTGTTACTTTGCTTGTAGGGAAGAATTTTGTCTCGTTGGTGTGGGCCCCAGTCTTCGATAGGTTCATTATTCAATGAAACTAAATGCACAGCTATACAAAAAAAATAACAATAGGCCCAATTTCAACCAAAACCTGGAAAGAAAAAGAAGAAAAATGATAAGCAGACAAACAACATACCTTTGAAAAGAAATTATCACAGTTAATCGCTTTCAAATCATTCAGAATGTTTTTTTTATCTCAATTAGTAATGAGAAATTGAATCAAGAACGATGTTCAACTATAGAGTATACTTCGAGACATGATAATGAGCTTCTTATTAGAGCTAAGTCATACGTATATAATGAACCAAGTATGCATAAACTTTGCATTGAATGAATCAATCATTCATAATTAATTTACATGCTTGCAAAACGAATCATAAGCATACACCATTGAAAACAACCAAGAGTGGAGTAAGAACAAGCAACACGATGTTCACCAAACCGAAAAGATTGACCTGAAGAAGTTTGATTTGCAATATTAAGGAAGAGCGTGCCCAACCCAAAAATTCCACTACTGACAATGAACCATCAAAAAATTAATCAATTGAATCACTTATCGATTAGAAGAAGAGTGATAAAAATGGCTCAGAAACCAACTCAATACGAAAAAAAAAAAAAAAAAAAAAATCGGCACTGAAACAAAACATAAAATTAGAGCATCAGGTAGCTGCGCAACTCACAAGTCGCCAACTTCAATAGATCTCGACTAAAAACAAATCGAAAGGATCCATAAGAAACGATTGAATGAGAATCAGATAAGATTACAGGAAGAGCCAGAGAATGGAAACGAATACGCCTTTGACTTGGATTCCGAGAAAAGAACTCTCCCCGGCAGAGTATTATGAGCTCTGAGGCCTCTCGTCCCTCCCCACTGCCCTTGTATTGTGCTTGAAACCCTCGTGGCTAATACCAGAAACCAGACCACCACCACCACAGAATTAATAACCTTTTCGCCACTCGATTTGACCCCCGCCCTCTCTCTCTCTCTCCCGCCTCCTGCTGTCTCTGTCCACCCTTGTATTCATTATTAAAACTAAATAGTAAATATAACCCTAATTGGGATTTGGGAAAACCTAGAACTAATGACTCTTAAAGTAGTATTTTATTAATTAATTACAGTTAATTCTCTCCGTTAACTTTTTATTTCTTGTTACCAAAAAATAGAATATCTCGCCCCGAAGGCCCCCATACCCCGGACCGACAGGCTGTGAGGGGGTAAGTTACGGTGACTCAGCAGTCTAGGAATTAGAGACCTTCTTCCTGATGCCCCAATGAGCTACCCAAACATTGGGGGTAACAACTTTCATACTATGACAGCGCATGATTCAGACTCAGGCACTTGTTATCAGATCTGTCATTTTTCGACCCTGAGTTACCCCAACTTTTTATTTCTACATTAATTAATTAGGACCTTCTATAAAATTTAGAATAAATATCATTTTTACCCTCTAAAGTTTTCGATTAATTAAACTATATATCTCGAACTCTTTTTAGCAATAAATACATAAAACTTTACCTAATTTTTAAAAACACATTGTTATTACCCCGTCGATCATTTTTATTTTTCTCATCCAATTCAGACAATTTCATGGTTCTTGTGGAGTAAAAATTTATTTTTTAAAATTGAAAATGAGAAATTGACGACGTATGTAAAGTCAACAGAAGCGATAAAGAGGAAAAAATCATATCAATATAATTTTGTTAAAATTAAATCTAGTTCACATATTCATTGTTAAAAAAAATAAGATATTTATTGTAAATACCTCGTATTTCAAGAGCTAATTCATATATATTCTAAGATTTCAATAATTGTTAGTATACCTATAAAGTATAGATGCAAATACAGGTTATATCTTGATTTATCGATGTAAATTGAACTCGACAATCCTAGTGGATATCATACAATTATAATTTATGTGACTTGTCGTTTCCAATTTGGATTAAAAATGAGCTTCTTTTAACTATTTTATTTTAAATTACTCGAGGAATTGTATAATGGTAGATCAATCCTTAGCTCTATCGACCTTTCGCGATAAAATTTAAAAATAATTATATTAACGTGTAGATTTATAATTGGTTTAATTAAAATATATTTATATATTATAATTAAAAAAATAATTTTTTTATACTTATTAAATCAACCAGCCGACAATACAAGACAAAAGTTAGGTTAAAAGTAAATATAACGTTGCCAAACTTTAAATGTCACGAAAGCTATCCATAATCAACAGCCCGCTGTAACTGCACTGCTGTAGACAAGATTACTTGATCCCGCTGTAACCGAACCATTGGTACTTCCTTCGTTGATTTCGTCTTTATAAATAGCCTCAATGGTTCGGTTATTCTCAACCTTGCCACTCTGCCCCTTGTTTCAGTCACATTCACCAGATTGAATGCCCAAAGCAATCCAACTCCATTGTCCATAGCTTTCTGTGGCTCATGATTAGCGATTATTATCTTTAATCACGCTCGTTAGTATCATAAAACACGAGGCCATTTTGTAAAATTAGTGGAGAAATGGAAGGAAGCGTACAAAAACAAATGAAAAACCACGACAGCTCAGCGCCGAATCTGGCGGATTATCATTCGCGCACGTGGAAATAAGAAACAATTACAATAACTGAGATTCCTAAAAGGGGGGATATAATTGTAAATGACCTTCTTAAATGGCTATTTCTTCGATTGGACAGAATGCAGGCTATTTTCACCCTGCAAATACTCTCTTGGAAAAGCACATTACGCAAAAGCCCCGAGATTTCTAACATTATATCGATCATATCCGAAGAAGGAGAACCCTCTTGATCAACGGTTGACCGATGGTCAGATTTCTAAATCATGGTCTTAATCATGAAGCTATATTTGAAATTTAATTTGTTTATATTTCCTATTTCTCTCCGGTTCTCTTAGAGTTGTGCTTCAGACTTCTGGATGAACGTTACCTTAATCTGAAATTGAAATCGCTTCGACATCTTAGGGTTTGATATAATATTTAATGCAGTAATGAACCTAAGATGGATATAATTAATTAAAAAATAAAAAATAATGGTCATCTAACGACCGACTCTGAGTAGATGTCCTTGGCACGTGGCCTAATAGCAGCGTGGAGATGCCTCCAAACCTGGGACCCACCAAATCGTTGTGTTGGCGGTTGGCCTGTTGGGATAAGCGTTACCGCCCTTAGTTTCGTCATAACCACCTCACCCCATTCCCACCCAATCAAACCCGTTCAGGTTATTTTTTCTATTTTTGGCTTCACTTCTTTCCTTTTTTTAATTACAAATAAAATGATGTTTTACACGCTTAAAAATAGTCAATAAACGCCAAACGGTAGACAAATATTTATTGTTTTTACCTTTTAGAATTTAATTAATAATAAAGATAATTAATTACACCTAATATCTCTAATTTCATAACTACAATTTAGTTGAGCACCAAAACAAGAATAGAGTTTCTAGATAGGTGTGGTGTGGACGACCGCATCAGAATAATATTGGCAACACTCGTTTTGGATAAGGGGGAGGTTAGTTTAAAGTTAAAACAAGATATTTGTGGCTTAAAACTTAATTAGCAATTAATTAACTGCAATTTATCGTGATCTCTCTGATCTTGATCCTTTATCTCGCCCTTTCGTTCGGCCTCTTCTCCTTAAGGCGTGTAGTTGTTTCCCTAGCTTTTGTGATCGCTCTGGTTTTTGTTGTGCGCTGTGCGTTTTGCCGATGTCGATTGTTCGGAGATTCGGTCTCGAGTCGCCGGAGGAATTAGTTATTAGTAGCAGGGAGGGCGACGGATGTTCTGATGCGTCGACTGTTTCGTCCGCTTTTTCGGCGACATCGTCTTCCTCGATCGGGAGGAATAGCGATGCTTCAGGGAGGTTATCGGACGACGAGGATGGAGGTGAGAATGAGGTTCAAAGTCACAGGTTGTGCGAAGAGCCTCTGGATATGATGGAGTCCTTGGAGGAGGCCTTGCCGTTCAGGTAAGCCAGTCTCATAATCCGTTTTTGGAGGTTTTTCTGAATCAAATATTTTGAGGAATGCCGTTACGTGTTCTTGAACAGACGTGATGCGGTCTTCATGGACGAGTTTAGATCGTTTCCATGGACTGTATCGATCATCCAAATCGAACGCGAGATCTCAGATTTTTTTGAGCAAGTCTCCCCCGATTGTTTTGAATAGCTTCTGATTTCGCTCTGAATTAATAATGTCAGGAGAGGAATCTCAAAGTTCTACGATGGTAAATGCAAGTCATTCACCACAATATCAGATGCTTCTTCTACTTCTTCCATCAAGGACATTGCTAAATCCGAGAACGCCTTCACCAGAAAACGCAGAAACTTACTCGCATTTAGCCACATTTGGGAGAAGAAGAGCAGAACAATCTCCCGACGGCATACAGGCATCGGAATCTCAAAAAGAGCGATCAGCTCTAGCCGGAGCACGTTGGCCTTAGCAGTCGCCATGTCCAGCTGCGACAGCACTAGCAGCCAAGATTCGAATTCAAGATCACCACCATTGACATCTTCATTGCCATTAACATCATCATCTGGTAATAGTTATTTAGCATCCCCCATAATGCATCCGCCATTTAATTTCTCAAGATGGGGATCCAGATCAATTTCAGTGTCTGATTTACAGCGTTGCGCTTCTTCTGCAACGCTGAACACGGCTTAATCTTCCATCACCAACACATCTAATCGATCCCAAAACAGTAAAGTTGTAACAGCCATGATCCAACCTACGGTAGTGTTCTAGTCTCTCATTTCAGAAACATGTACCTATGTTATGACCAAATAGTTTGTGGAAACCCAAAACACCATACAGGATCGCCTTAGTTTCCCTATTCAGCTTATTTCTTGACTACAAACATTTTTTTACGAGCCATCTGACATTTGTGACATCAATGGCGTGACGCATGACCAATAGCATTTCCTTCCTAGACCGAACAAAAAGGACCTAGAGGGAATTGTAACCTACATAAGAATGCCACTCAACCATTTACAAACTAGGAAACCACATAGAACTGCTAAATGTGCATTTCCTATAAATGTACCCCTAGATGTTGGCATTCTACCATGAAAACTAATTGTTTGGAGCCATCATACGTTTTGAACCAAAAACCGTACTACGAAGCTAAGAAGATGGTCCAAGAACATGGTCCTGGAACACAAGAACATGGTCCTGGAACAATCTCATCAACCTCATTGGCACTGGAGAGGATCGTAAGTTCATGCAACTCCTCAACTTGAATTGTGTTCTGCAAATTGCATATGAAGACTTCCACCTCCTGTTTTAGGTTCTAAAGAACCTAGTCTTGCCAGCAATAGCTCAAATAAACATCTACTGAAATTATTGTAGTCATTTCCAAACTGTCCTTCGGTGTGCCAGCCGAGTGGCTCTGACACTGGACTTAGGCACAAAGAAACTTCAATCAAAGCCTGTACATTGGGTTCTAACCGATTAAAAACCAGTTTTATTGGGAATTCACGTACTGTGGCTTTTCGAATAAAATTTGAATTACAATGTTGGGAAATGTTTATATATTAGCGTCAATTTGAAAAAACAAAAACCGAACTTCAATAGTGATTGTATCTATTAAGTCCACCACATACTAATTCAAAAATTTTGGAACCGGACTCGTGACAAACGAACCCAGAAGTCCACATTTCAAATCCAAATTACACCTCATCCATTTGTATTTGTAACGCTAAATTTACAAACTTGCGAAGCCAGAAAATAAAATTAGACGGCAGAAGAACTCCACATTCAAAATCCACAGAATAATATATCATATACCTTCTCATAGATTGATGATAACCACATGCCTACATTTACAAAAACTGTGGTGACTTTTTCTACTGCAGGCCAGGCAATGAACAAAAACATACGACTCAACCTAGGATGGACTTATTTGGTTAAACATGAATGTAAAGCAGCATATATCCAACACCATGGATCAAACCTAAGTGAAGATCTGGAAATTACGCGGAGTACTGTTGTACATTTCTTCGAATCACGAGGAAGACAGGAGGCTGCTGAAGATCCGCTTCAAACTCGAGCATGACATCCGAATTTGAATCATGCTCATCGAGGAGATCTATAGATGGAAGCAGAAGGCAGATGTTAAGGAATTTGCATATAATCCCACCCAAAAGGGGAACTCTATAAAAAAAACAAAAGTAACTGCAGGATCACTAACTTTTGGGCAGAAGCGGACATCAAGGGTCTCGAGCATGCTACATTTGGCTATGGCAGTTTCCACAGTCTCTTCGTCAATATTGCAAGACTGAGAATAGTTTTATAGATTGTGATCAAAGTATAAGCATGGATGTACGATGCGAATCTAAGATAGAAGACAACTGATAAAATCAACTGGTTTTCACTAAAAATAAGAAATTAACACTAACTGCTCAATCAAACCACCTTTTAAGTGATGAAGAAAAGAAGTTAGCATGAAGAAAATTCTTCAAACAAAAAGATTTAGAAAAATGACAATGGGATACAATAGTCGAACCTGAAGAAAGAGACTATTCAATTTTGGACAGTCCAGTCTCAAAACTTGCAAAGAACAACAGTTGCTGAAAGAAAAATTGAGGAATTTATAGGGGTAGAAATCAAGGATAAAATTCAACTGGCAGGCAGAGAGAGATTCAAACCTCAAATTGAGAAAGCACAGGTTCCAGCAAGCAATATCAACTTCCTTCAAATTGGAAGATAGAGAAAGGTTCAAAGATAACAGATGGGAACACCGTGCAGTTGGGGGAATATGAACTTTCCTAATATTTGGACACCCAACGCAGTTGAGGCTCTGCAGTAAACGATCCGCTTGCTCAGTTGGCTCCATGACATCAGTGACTGAAAGCTGACAAGATGATGTATCTACACCATTCAACTCCGACAGTCTGTCACGATGGCTCCAATTCAGATCATGCATATTAACACAGCCATTCAGGCTAACATGCGTGAGATGGGTGCAGCAAGTAAGAAGCTCAACTATAGAAGACTGACGGAAAGTCCCATAAGATAAGTCCAACTCTCGCAAAGCTGGAAGAGCACCTTCTTTGTAAAGTGGTTCCAGTGATGAATCAGTTAAGTACTTACAAGCTTGTAGCTTCAACACCTTTGGAAGAAGAAGACGTGGACAGTGATCATCATATAGTTTGTAACATTAGTTCGATTTCATGAAGACAGTAAATTTACCTTAAGTTGCAAACAAGACTCGAAGACAGGATGCAAATTCATCAAAAATGTATATGATAAGTCAAGAATGATTAATAGTGGGAGGTGACCCAACGAGTACAGACCATCTGAACCAACAGATGGACACGACATCAATATTAAAGATTCGATCTGTGGACATGAAGCGGTTGTTGCAGACAAGCAGTCATCCCTCAGTTGGCTACAAGTAAAGAAAATAAGAGCAAAACTAAGATCTTAATTTTGACCACCAGAGAAAATCAAGAAAAACATTATGAGAAAACAAACCCGCAAAAGGAAGCATCTAGTGATGATAACAGAGGACAATCAATGGATGCTTCAGATAACCCGCCACAGCCTTTCAGCTCAAGTATAGCCATATGAGGGGCCTTAATTCTAAGTTCATTCAATTTGGGACATATACCCAGATTAAGTGACTTTAGACCAACCTGTATCGTCATGCATTCGCATCAAATTACCAAACCAAAATTTACAGGTCAATGATATTTCCTTAATAAATCTATAAGGAAGTACTTAGAACAAACACCAGTTAACAGTTATCGCTTACTGGAAAAAATGACGCCACTTCAAGATGATCACACCCATCTAAACACACTCTCTCAAGGAAGGGGCATGTAAGCTGGAGAGTGGTGATGGCTCGACAGCCAACAAGAGAAAGATTAACTAAGGAGGTACTGCAGAATCGGACTGCTGTCAAGCTCTGAAGACAAAGATTACATCAATCAAATAATAGAACACAATAAAAGGACACAAATAAGGATCACATCAGGGTCACAAACACATTACAGACAGTAATGTCATCGAAATGTCGGGGAGGAACTAACCACACAGTTATCAAGAACTAAAGATTTTAGCATTGGGCACCCGCCATCATCACCAAAAATATCACATATAGAATTCCAAAGAGATTCACAGTCAGTGAGGTCTACTTCCTGTAAACTTTGGCATTGCAAAGCCAAAGTGGTTAAGCTTTCTAGGTTCTGTAATGCTAATTTCTGCAAGTCCGTAAATTCAGTCATGATAATTAAATTATTTTCAACAATAACAAGGGGGCAAACATAGTTGTCGCAACAGAAAACATACTTGAAGAGCATTGGATGTGATGTTGACACGGTGAAGGGCAGGACAATTAGACACCATAATGGACGATAGCATTAGACTCCGTAAATTTAGAACAGCAAATCTGGATTGAGACAATATCTGCAATCAATGACTTTTCAAGAAAGAAAAAGAATTTCCAGGTCCCAACTTTCCCATAACAAATGCTTGAATTGGTAGGAAAGCTAAAGGAACAAAAATATAGATATACTTGCGACAATGAACCAGACGAATACTCTGCAAGCGTTGGAGATCCAAGGACACAAAAGTTAAAAGGCTACAGTTATCAAGCTCTAAAACCTGAAATAAAACTCCACATTATTTTCATCTTCTCAAATAGCTTAGAACCACCAAATAACTGAAATATATGAATAAAAAAGTTTCAGACCTCAAGCATAAAGCAACGAGATATTGCTAACATTGATGCTGAAGTAATACCCTCACAACTATGAAGCTTCAGAACCGTCAACATTGCCAGTTCCGTCAACATTGTCAGCGCAACAGACTGAAATGAAAAAAATATGCCAAGAGAGGCAACTCAAATAGATCAAGGGAAAAAAAGACAAATGCTAAAGAACTGACCTCCAGAGATATATTAGGGCAGTATGAAGCATTCAGGATATGGAGATTTGGACAAGTGCTTGCTATTTCATGTATTGTTTCATCACTAATACACGAACAATTTGACACGTCCAGAGACTCTAACTGAGGACATGATGTTGCAGCTGAACGTATTGCAGCATCAGAAAGTTTGTGACAAGAGCCTATATCTAAATCGCGTAGAAGAGGGGAACTGAGTATAGCTTGTGCCATGTTGCTTCGTTTCAAAGACAATGTCTCAAGTTGTGGACACCTACAAACATCATAAGTCAAAACAAACCGGCTACAAGGCGTAATACAATAATGTAGATACCATCTCACCTGACAGATATGCGTATGACACGGCACCTTGTCAAATAAAGATAACGCAAACGATCATGGTTTATAGGTATTTCTTGAATACCACTACCAAGTGTAGAGTCATTAACAGTCAACTTCTTCAATGTAAGACAATCTGCCAAGGCATGAAAAAATGTGTCCCCCAATAGACCTCTTCCCAAAGTTAAGGTTTCCAGATTTCTAAAACAGTAGCAACGTGTAATTACCAACAACTAATCTATATTTACTGAGAAATACGTACTTTTGTATCACAGGTACAGGGCCATATACCTCAATGAAGTTACTGCCTTCATAACAAGCAGGTGAATAGCAGGAGCACCAGATACATTAACTTCTGTTGCCTTGGGGTATCGCTGACACATGTCCTCAACTAATAGACGAACATGGAACAAAACTTCAGCACATCATTTGTAACGAGAAGATAACATTCCAAAATCAATAGCTATTGGTTTAGTGGGCATACTATCTAAGAGAAAGCAATAAAAAAAAACTCTATTCCCCACTTCTCCAAGAAAGAAGAGAAAACGAAGACCATTAATAATTGATTAATACATCTTACATTGGTCAACCGATATGTTTCTATTCTCAAAATCTAAACATCTCCAGAAATCTTCATGAGCACTAGCTGCTCTCCATTGCCTACATACAATGGCAGCTCGACAAAGATTTATGTGGTCCAAGAAAGAGAACACCTGAGGATGACACAATACAAGTGACTTATGCAACCGAAAAAATTTAAGAAACAAGAAACTTGAACGTACAGGTAAAGTAACAGATACCATATGCAATAGGTCGTCTGTGAGATCCATCCGAATCTCAAAATCCTCTGTTTTAATGCCCTTAATATCATCTTTCCCACAACCGGAGCAGAAAGGAAATCCTCCACCAGCATTAATCAATGTAATGGTTTGATATACGCTCTCATTTTTAGGTGTAACTAGTGATGCATGCGTGATATCAAGACTCAACTCCATACACGAAGTGTTTCCAGCATCTGAAGGAAATGTGGGAGTGTAGGAGCACACACTGCAAAAAAAATATAAAGCCGATATAACATACACGTTGATACCATAATTCACTAGTTAACCATGTTCAATAATGAAAAAAAGTACTGACAAATTTAGACATTGATTGTTTCTCACTAATACCTAAGTTAAGATGAGAACGGTTTGCATAGATTTTTATTTACATAACAGTAGAAGTATAATATGAAGAAATCCTAGACAGACCCCCTCAAGGCCACAGATTGACTGTTTATCACAAAACTTTTTGGTAGAGAATGAATTGTTGTTAGTTTTATGGTTTTTATTTAAGTTCAGCTTTTTTTATAATTATCATCTCTTCTCTATTCCGATAAATAAACCTCTGTTGTTGGTGAAATTTACATATAACTCTAACCAGGTATTTAAAACATAAACTTCAGGCACTAATCTGCCATAAACAAATATTCCTAAATATGTTCCTCTACCCATATGTTATGGATTAAAAGTATCCATACCCTCAACAACCAATGAATACCATACTATTAAATGCTTTGAAACAACGAAGGGGAAAATCAAAAGAAAAATCCTGATGTTGGCAAAGTTTTTGGTGGCTTCTTTACATTCAGGAGATCAGAGATATGTTTTTTAGAAGCAGATGCAAATTAAACATTTAAATTGGTGGGACAGTCAAAATAAAAGTTTTAATAATATTCATAGAAAAATAATAATAATAATTCTTGCAATAAAAAATTTCATTGAATCCAATGCAGAAAACAACATTGCATACTCGTTCAATCAGAGAACATTTTTTTTATGAAAGAAATAGTTATGTCCTAACCAAGAAGAACACTAACTCATCAAAACTATCTACTTGTGTTCATCGATACAGCTTTTTCCAAAATTCCTATCAGTTTGTTACCTGTTCCAACTGTCCAGATATAGCTGAGTATCATAAAAGAAGTCAGTAGGATCATCGAACTTTGACATGACCAGATAAATAGAAACAAACAGCATATATAGTACAATAATTACGCATGACAGAAACTTCCTATAAAATTAGTCGAAATTCCTATCATTTTGTAACCTATTCCAACTTTCCAGACATAATCGGCTATCATTAAAGAAGCAGTAGGATCCTCAAATATTGACAGGTCAAGATAAATAGAAACAAACAACCTATATAGTACAATAATCAAGCATAACAGAAACGTCCTATAAATTTAGTGGAAATGTAGTGCAACTTTAACTTCGAATGACTAACCAGGAATCAGAGTGAACTTTGGCACGCTTGTGGTGAGGATCAAGATCAGATTCCTTGTTGCCATTTCCTCCCACCCGAATTGCTGAAACTGGAGCCGAACTGTTGCTGCTTTCACCCTCACCTTGACTTGAAACCCAAACCTGAAACTTCCATGGGTTAAGGAGATGGGAGCTTAATCCCACTTCACAATGACCTCGCGTTGCTCTAACCATCTCCTCAAACAATCTCAACTGAGCTTGCTCATCAGGGGCGGGGCTGTCAACAGCAAGCCCTAATTTATAAACATCTTCGAATTCATCGTCATTACCAACAAAAATCTCGGGATTTCTCTCATTTTCGACACCTTCCCTCATCGCAATCTCTCTGAATCGTTCCTCTTCCGCTTCGTCTTATCCAGCAGTAAAGCAAGCGCAACACCAAATCCTCATACACTCAACAACAAGTGTGATTATTTCCCTAAACCCTACATTACGATCCAACGCATTTGGAGACCTTCGCCTGTAACCTAAAACCTTCGTGTCCTTAAAAAGATTTAAAAACAGATTCTGCGTCAAACCCTAGAATCCACAGCTACGACTTCCAAGACTTGGAATAATTTGGTCAAAGAAATGAAAACGAATCAGCGAAGGTACAAACACACAGCAGCTTACAGAGAAAGGAAGGAATTTTGAACTGATCCGACCAGATCCCTGCTTTAGACGGTGGCTCTAGGGGCCGAGGACGCTTCGTTCGTCGTCCTTGAAGTTCCTTAAAATGGCGATCGACGATAATCTAAGCTCGCACCAAAAATAAGGAACTTCAATTAATTAGAAAACTACAGAATACTGTAAGCTAATCAAAGATTATACGTTAATGGAAGTCGTTTGTAATTGTATACCTGAATTACGATCTCCTCGATCGAAAGCTTTGATTCTCCAATTAAAAATAGGTTTCAATTTTAGCTATCGCACAAAAGTAGAACTCAAGTCACTTAGAAGAAGCATACTAAGTAAAGCTTTGATTTACTTCGAATTGAAACCGAACATATTCGACAACATCACATTTTCTTAAATTTTTAAACGGAAACAGACCAAATCTGCTCTGTCTTAGGACTCTGAAACTTAATCAATGTTCACAATTTCTATTTATGTTTTTCTTAAAATAAATAAGTTTATTATTATTTATATTGTATAAAGCTAATTACTATACTAAATAAAAAATCAATTTATTAGCCCTTACATTTTATAAATTTATAAGATTATCGGCAAATTTAATAAATTTAATTAAAAATTAATTATATTATTATAGTGGTAATTATATTATTAGTATGCAAAATTATCTAACGGCGTCGTATTATTTTTTCATTTTTTTTCTTTATTTTTTTTTTACTTCTTCTCTGTGAAGAACGATACATTGGAGACTTGGGAGCGGAGAGGAGAGAAGCTCAGGAGTAGTCTGGAGTAGAGGAAAGCTCTATGGGTTCCGGCAGAAACGAAGGGATTCATTCTGGTGATCCAGGTCCTAGCGGAGATGGGATTCCCTCCGATTCGAACGAGCCGCGGCGCTTTCCTCCTGCTGCTCAACCGGAAATTATGAGAGCCGCTGAGAAGGATGACCAGTACGCTTCTTACGTCTACGACGCCTGTCGCGACGCTTTCCGTCACCTTTTTGGTTTGTTGCTACTCATCTTTCTTCCTCCTCTCTTAGGCACTTGAAACGCAATCGATTTTTATCCTTAGCCTTTTCAATTTTAATCTTCGGGATTTGCTCTGCTTGGTTGTCAGTGTTTTGAGAACTATATATTAAGTTAGATTTCCTTTAAGATCATTTATCGCGTTTTTGGAATGCAGTATTCTCCTTGTAGAATCTGTTTTATATTTGTTTTAGGAAATAAGTTCGATTTTCTTGCTCAATGGTTTAACATTTTTCCCCAATCTACGACTTCTTCATTTTGATAATTTTTTTTTTTTTTATTTAGGTACAAGACTCGCTGTAGCTTATCAGAATGAGGTTCGTCCTTGATTTTTTGCTTACTTCACGATGTAGGAACTTTCTAGTAGCCGCATATGCAAATTTATTTCATGGATTATTTACCTATGTAATTACTTCTAGTGATTACGTAGTTCAGGATTATTGTTTCTCCTTGGTTTGTAGAAAACGTGGATTCTCTTCTTCCTACCCAAGAGCTAGAGCTTTTAAGCAGTAAGCATGATCGTAGAAATGTAGTGGATTATCTTCTTACTTCCTGAGAGCTAGACCTTTTGAGTTTACTAGTAATGTGATGTACTCTCCTGTTTTTCTGCTGAATCAAAAACTAGCTTGAACTAAATCCTCATCTCCATGCCTAATTAGGTAATTGCAATTGTAATAATTCCGATTGTCAAAACAGTGCCAAAGGTTTTGATATTATATACTTTGTATTAACATATGCCCTTTCACTGACATTGTTTCCTGAAAATTTTGGCGGTCGTATCATCTGACCTTTTTTTACAAAGAAATCAAACTCTGGCCTGTGGAATTAATCATGTAGCTTTCTAAGTCAGACCAAGCTTTTGTTATATTTTTATAGTAGGGTATAGACTATACCTCCAGCCGACCTTTGTCATTTCTTCGCTGTCTCGATTCTCAATGCATGATCATGTTACCTCTCTTATGAAAGAGCTGTTGTGCGATCAGCTGTGAGTTCTGATGGCACTGGAACTTTCAATCATATCGGTACAAGAGAATTATCAAACCATCAAAACCCTAACTTTACTTTCAGAGATGGATATCAGTGATTTTTATAGAGTGTTGTAATGTTCATTATATTGGTGATTATGGGACAAAAAAAGATATTCTTTTGATTTTTATACTTAATGCAACCTGAGAATATCGTTCTATTTGTTTTTTCATCTGGAGAATGCAACTCGTATCTTTGTTAGAACTCTGATGACTGGGAACCTTGGCTTTGCTTGCAGACAAAACTTCTTGGACAGATGCTTTATTATATTTTAACGACTGGTTCAGGGCAACAAACTCTGGGGGAAGAATACTGCGACATTACTCAGGTAGTCATGTTTGAACAGTGTAAGAATTCAAAGTTTTGTGAGAATACTTAGCATTCATGAATATTTGTAAATATACTTAATTAAGTGTAAAGTTCCCTCATGGTTTATGACCAATCTGTAAAAAATTGAATTATTAAAAAAGATTGTTGAACACAGTGCTCTCCAAGCTCATGGCATTTTCTTTTATTTATTTTTTACATATATTCTGTACATTTTTTTAGCATGGATACTTTTTTTGGTTTACTTATCTCGATGGTTGACAATGTTATTTATTAGGTCGCAGGACCTTATAGACTCCCTCCAACCCCAGCAAGACGTGCTCTTTTCATTGTATACCAGACTGCTGTTCCATACATTGCAGAACGAATCAGGTTCAAAGCCATATTTTATGTGAATGTATTTGCAGAAATCGACTATCATTATCATCGAGTCTCAACTGAAATGGATACATTTACTAATTTTCAGTTCCAGAGTTGCATCACGTGGCATTATTCTTGCTGATTCACAGTCTGATGAGTTTTACAGAAATAATTTTTCAGCTGTGGACAATAATCAGTCTACTTCTAGTGAAATCACTTTTGCCTCTGAGCCAGCGTCTTCTCTTCCTGTTTATAGCAGGCTAAGGGATAAATTCAATGAACTTTGTCTCTATGTGACTCAAAAATGGCCTTCGGTACATCAACTCTTCTCAAGTCTTGAAAGTTAAGGTCACTATAATTGATGAAGTTAAAAGTTCTGTGGAACAACTCTTCCAATGTTAATCTCATGGCACTGGCACTTCATTGTTTAAAAAGTTACTTTGTGCTGGAATTTTCTCGATTGAAATTACTTCTCTGCATCTTATATGATTGTCAGGGAAATCATTTTTTACCTAGCCAAGTGGCTATTGCATCTGTTTGAATCTATTTCTTATTTCTCACGTTCAGGTGCTGCCCATAGCTCGTGAATTTTTGCAGTTGGTACTTCGGACAAATCTCATGTTCTTCTATTTTGAAGGCAACTTTTCAATATAAGAAGTTTTTGCTCTGTATTTGTAACATGATTGAATTTGGAGGATGTTTGGTTTGATTGATGCAAATCTTTTATTTTAACTGCTGCCATCTTTTTCCTTTTGTAGGGCTTTATTATCATATATCAAAACGCTCTGCAGGAATCCGTTATGTGTTCATTGGCAAACCATCAAATCAAAGACCTAGGTATGGATTTCCTAAGATGATGTGTTATTACAACTATCATATTCTGGTTTTTTATCGGCTTTTTCAATAAAAATATTGGACATGACCCAATACCCTGAAACTGATGCTTCTTTGTTTAGATGCTGTTCTCCATGCCTTCCTACTATAGGCGATTTTGAAGCTGCTTAGTAGTAGTATTGAAGACTATTTATATGTTGATTCACTTTGTTATGCTCACTGTGGCTGAATTATATTTTTTCTTATGAATAAATATCTGAGTTTGCGTATCTAGCATGTTCTTACCTTCTTGGCTTTGGAACAGATATCAAATATTAGGTGTATTTCTGTTGATTCAACTTTGTATCATCGCTGCTGAAGGGCTTAGACGCAGTAATTTATCTTCTATTGCGAGTTCAGTTAATCAGACATCCTTTGGGACTCACCATTCTGCAGCAGGTTTGACTATAGATTTTGACGGAAACATTTAACATGTTCATTGTAATCTCTCTTCTTATGCATCTACTTCTTGAGTGAGATGGACAATGTGGTATCTAAATGACGTGCCTCGAGAAAGAGAATAACAGCAATTTGTTTCATTTGTTTCATTTGTTTTATAGTTTTTTTTATTGCTACTAGGATTATGGTAGTCAACAGCCATCGTAGTAAATCCTAATTATTTGCCTGCTACAACTTGGTTTACAAGGTCGAGGTTTGCCCATTTTAAATGAGGAAGGCAGTTTGATATCTGTAGATGGGAGTAGAGGAAACTGGATTTCTGATTCTTCAACCACCTCCGAGGTTATTTCTTATACTCTTCAATATGCAAAAGTAAAGGAAATCATCAAATGCCTTTGGCACCTTGTTGGTTTAGAACTAATATTTCTATACCTTTTAGTTAGTTGCCAGAGACTGTACCTAGGGATATGGGGAAAATTACGTATTTAGTGGGAACTTTATACGGCTGAAAATTTGCTGGGCTGACACTTAGAAAACTCTTTCACTGAGATCTGATAAGCTGCTGTTTCTTCATAGTTTCATCGTCCTGTTGTTGTGAAGTGGGCAGCGTCATCAATCCACTCATATGGTCCCAAACTTAATTCTGATTTTCCTATTTGCAGGCTCAAGCAGTTGGTGGAATCAGCAAATGCACTCTATGCTTGAGTGATCGCCATCATCCCACAGCTACATCTTGTGGCCATGTGTTCTGCTGGTACTCTCTCCTTGCACTCTTAATCATTACTATTCTCAAGGATTCTTTCCCCTTGCACACTCTATTTTTTAATGCGGTGCAGTAATGCTCATGACTTTTACTTTTTCATTAAAAGGCAAAAGCCCTTTCTAAGTTTTCCTCAAGTAAAGTTTTTGCCTTCTATACAAAATGTCTAGACCAAATAAAAGAAATTCCTGACTTTTATTTGGAAATTAAAAAAACTCTTAAAATGAATATTTTGTTGTATACCAAGAAAAATGTGATTAGCACATACACTTTTCCAATGGCATATCGATAGGATTTGGTACAAGTTTCACATTGCAACAGAAATCTTAGTGTAGAGGGTAAGTTTTGTCGGACATATTTCTCTTACCCCTACCCTTAAAAGATGTTAAGTATTCTACCCAAATTCATCCACGTGGGTTGAAATTGTAGTATGATAAACTTATTGGAAAAAATTCTTATTTTTTACTTAGGAACTGCATTATGGAGTGGTGCAACGAAAAGCCTGAATGCCCACTGTGTCGAACTCCGATTACTCATTCAAGCCTAGTTTGTCTGTATCATTCGGATTTTTAGTATTTGACGAAGTGGTGGGATCGAATGTACTGCAAACAGGTAATGTATTGCCTTTGATTATGTAAACAGTTTATTTGTATGGTTTATGATTGAAACTTCACTGAGCTGAAAACAGAGATATTCACACATTATAAAGAGTTGCACTAGTTTTGCCCCATTTGCTCATCCCAACGTATGAATCTGAATTTTCTGCAATATCAATGCCAAGTCCTAGGAGTGTGTCAATATACAACTAGTTGAAGAGCAAGCTATAAACCTCTTTCCTCTCACTCTCTCTCTCTTTCTCTCTTCAAACGTTATGTGTTACAGCCACAAAATAGTGTGAAGCATCAGTCGTTTTTATATTTCAGTTTTTTTATGAAATTCTTTGATCTTTTTCCTTTCAAATGGCATGTTCCTGTAACAAATGGACACTTCAAATCGCAGCGCTTTGAGCTTTGATTTCTCATCCTCATGCAGTGACCAGGCAATCTGGTTACCACTCCCTTGTTTTTCTACCTCTCTGGGTATCCAGTAGGCCAAGATTCAATGTCTAGAGAAAGGAACTATGCAGTAATGATTTTAATTTGACTGTATCTTGTTAATCTTGGTACATCATTTATTGATCTTCCTTGCAGTGATAAGCCCTCCACTTTTTCAGACACACGGGGGCAATGAGTGAAGTTTCAGAGCAATTTCCAAGTACAACGCATGCCGAAAAGTGTAAGGGCTTTCCTTTGAGATATCATTGTTATGAAAATAGTAGAAAATATGATATTTGGTTGCAAAGTTTAGTGGAGGGCACCAAGCACGCCTAGACTTGTTTGAATTTGTTTAATGATTTCAGACCCATTTCCTTCTGTTCCTATTTTTCTGCAAAAAGTCGAATGATTTCCCATTGGAATTCTTTAGCAAATGATGTGTCATCGAGTAAAGCGCCTATTTGTCCGATTGTCATTGGACGATGGGTTTTAAGACACCTTCCAAAGCACACTAATTCAAATTTGAACTTTTCTTCTAGGGGTGCTTACTACAGATTGAGTTTCATGGGTGGTTTTACTTTTATCGGTTAAGTAGCCAGAGAATGTTTTACGAGTTAGTTGATTGATGTGAAAATCAAAGTAGATTGTATAATTTTGACGAATTGAATTATTCATAGGTCGAAAAGCAGCTGTTCTTTTCTTAAATGGATAGCATTTTGACTTGGGGTAAGACCCCACTCCCCCGTGGTTTGTCAATTCCAAACTATGATCATATGAAAGGTGCAAAAGGAATTACTAGCTGTAGACAGCATTGGCACTCGCTATGTGGGCATAAAAAGAAATGCGCAAATTCTCGGCTTGCACACATTCTCGAGTTGACAATTGTAAGTCTAAACAACGCACCACTTGACTCTTCATCTTGATCTAGAATTCAAATTCGGGTCATTTTTCCTTCTCATTCCCATGCCCAGGTTGATTGAAAGAGAGAGTGGAGTCATCCCACGCTTGGAGAGAGAGAGAGAGAGAGCATAGTTTCTAATTTCTATGCCTAACCAAAAGAACTATCCATGGGAGGAGAGGAAGTGGCCCCCTCCCTTCAAAACCCAACTCCCACTCTCCCCCATGCGATTGCGCACTCCATACCATCCCACCAAAGAAAGTGTAGTAGATTATGGATGATAATAATCCCCCAACCTTAGAGTCTTTAATTAAGTCACTTGACATACTAAAGCACTTGACATCCTATAAATTACTACACTTCTGCTTCTTTATCCACAATCCTTCTTCGTTGCCCATCTTCTGTTTTCAATCGTCTTCCATTTGACAATGGGTGAGGCTGCTCCCATTTTCCTGGTTTATGGCTTCTCTAAGCTCTGTGACGAAGTCGATTCACAACGCGACGACGATTTTTGTAGCGATCATTTTTGTTGGGACGGCGAAGTGAATCGTAGAGATATTTGGTACGAAGAAGTTATTGACAATGATTTGAGATGGTCTTTTGCTCTGAATGTTGAGAATCTTCGTTTTTTTCTCTCTCTCCTTCATACGCAAACTATATTGCAATGCTTGATATTATTTATAATGTCGAGTTCATGCCTCTTCCCCGTGCATTGCAGTGTTCTGCATAAGGGAACTAGCGATTACCAGGAAATAGCTCTAATTGACACGAAGCGTTTTGGGAAGGTACGATATTCGTGTTCTTGTTCATCCGTCATCCATTTTTGTTAGTGTATATACTGTCTATAGATGAAAGTATTGATAAATGTGAAGAGTTGACTGAATACAGGCATTGATGATTGATGGGAAGATGCAGAGTGCAGAAGTGGATGAATTTATTTATCACGAGTGCTTGATTCATCCTCCTCTTCTATATCATTCCGAGTGAGTTTTACATTTATTTTGCTCCATTTATAGCTGATCCAGCTCTGAAGTACTATTCTATCATGGGCTTATTAAACTCAGATTGTTCGACATGATTTCATGGATTAAGATTACCACCTTCCTTGACATTCTTCTTGGTCCTAACTTTAATATTCTGAGAATGATTCATTCTAAAAGCTTAAATTACTGTGTAGATTGTGATTTGTTTTAAATTACTTGTGATAATATGATCTTTCTTTTAGTATGACCAACTCGAAATCTTCATCTCTGGTATGCTTGTTATACTTGGACAACCATGGTATCTATTACAAATCATTGCCTTGCTATGAGTTTCTCCATTTTAGGATGTTTCTAGCCAACCAAATATGATCTACACCAGTTGATCACTCATTTTTCTACGAGATGGCTAGCACAAAGTATAATGTTGGCCTAAATTAATTTTCTAGTGGTTTCAGCTCATGATTCTTGGTTAATCAATAGTTAAAAATGATAAACTCTTCAAGTTTTTACTTTTGAAGGCCAAAAACCATTTTCATCATGGGAGGCGGTGAAGGTTCGTCAGCAAGAGAAGCCCTCAAGCATAACTCTATAGAGAAAGTTGTAATGTGTGATATAGACAAGGTAATGAATTATGTTTCTAGCATACGATTTTTCTTTTTGACGATATATCGTTGCTTCGACTCTTCAATTTAATAACATAGCTATGGAGATGGCAATCCTTAATAATGGTGGGTGTAATTGCAGGAAGTGGTGGATTTCTGTCGAAAATATTTGACTGTAAATCAGGAAGCCTTTCGCCATAAGAAGCTTGAACTTATCATCAATGATGCAAAGTTAGTAATTCATTGTTTTTTAGGCAGTCTTGTATCACAACAAGATATAGAACTGGTCAATAATTGAATTTGGTTAGAAATGAAGTATTTCCTTATTGAAATGGAAAATATAAATCATCAAATAGGATCTGGCTTTTCATGTTCAAGACAAATTGTTATAAGACTGGAATCTAATTACTCTTATCACAAATGCTTTGAAATAAAGGGCTGAATTAGAGAATAGGAAAGAAAAATTCGACGTTATAGTTGGAGACTTAGCAGACCCGGTCGAAGACGGACCCTGTTATCAAGTGTACACAAAATCCTTCTACCAGACAATTCTCAAGCCCAAGCTCAATGAAAATGGCATTTTTGTAACACAGGTGGAGAATTCAACCGTAACTTGAAAACAATTGTCTTTCTTTGACTGATTTGATGGAGAGGGTAGCAAAGGATTTGTTGATTTTTATTTGCAGGCTGGGCCAGCAGGTATTCTCACCCACAAGGAGGTCTTTACTTCCATATACAACACAGTCAAACAAGTCTTCAAGTGTAAGTCTCTTCAACAACCTAAAACATCATAATGCAAAAGATGGCGCTATCTTTTGGACTACATGCTTAATTTTATTATTGTTAAGTGGGTTTATTTTTCTAAATATTTTAGAAATTACCATGCTAATATGGTTCCAATCGGGTCAAGTTCTTTTCTCCCTAACTTCTCTTAGCTTCTTACTTTTCAATGCAAAGATTATTATAAAAAAACTCTATATAATCAAAATTATAATGTATGTATTCTTCTGATGATGCAGATGTTGTGGTTTACACTGCACATGTACCATCTTTCGCAGACACATGGGGATGGGTTATGGTATGTGGCTACAGAAGTCTGGTTTTTGTTTTTTTTTAACTTTTTTTGATATCGATACTTCTTGCTTTGATGCTAACGGTTGGTCGTCTGTGTCTGAAACAGGCATCGGACAAACCATTCTCCATTGAATGTGGAGAGATAGATCGGAGAATCGAAAAGAGAATCAACGGGGAGTTGCTCTTCTTAAACGGTCCTGTTTTCGTCTCGGCTACAACTATGAACAAGACTATTTCATCATCGTAAGATCTCGCTAAGTTTATAATGTTTGGCTTTCTCGTGCTCCATAACAATAAGACTAAGTCAGAGAGAAGAGGGAGAAGAAGTTGGCTGAAAATCTGTTTTTTTTCTCAGGCTATTGAAAGAAACTCACGTCTACACGGAAGAAAATGCAAGGTTTATTTATGGACATGGTGTGGCTCACAGACATTGATCGTTGAAGCTGGCAAAGTGGGTACCATGTACAAGATTACAAATAAGAATTAGCTCTCTCTCTCTTTCTCTCTCATGGCTGACGCTCTTTAGTCAACGTAAATGGTCTGAAGTCAAGAAACTGTTGAAAATTTAGCTGCAATTGTATGATGAAAACAACTTCATCTTGATTGAAATATCTACTGCAACTTCCATGGCTATACGACGATTTTTGGAAAGTGTCGTGGGTAATGTTTTGTGTAACTCGGTTCCTGCCACCATGGATACACGAGTCCCCCAGGAAATGAATTAAACGTACAAAACAAATAAATGAAATATTCAACCACAACAGGATTTTTATGTTTGTGCGATCAGAGCTCGATACTACTGTTGAAGATGCTGCATAGCTAGGGAAAATGACAGATTCTTGGAATAATATAAGCAGACGAGAAGTTATAAAATGAAGCAGCTTCCAAGAAGATGATCCAAATAATGAACCGAACCAGAGGATGACGGATCATGTTAATGGCGCTGAAGGAGAAGGACGCCGACTTCAAATGAGTCCTTAGAGATGTTTACAGTTGCAGTGAGCTCCGAAAGACCTTCAATGGCTTCCGCAACGAAGTACGAGGGGGGGACCTCATGGCACCCAGTATTGAATTGTGTGAGATTTGTCGTCTACTTTCGCTTTAGAAGAAGGGGGAAGAAGCAAAAAAGAGGGGGAAGAACTAAGAAGTCTTGGGAACTGGCATGGGGATCGGCGAACTCCATTGTCATGCACAGCAAAAGCTCTGACCAGTGGAGGAAGTGGACCACCATAGAAGCTTCAACCCGGTCCGAGATCAATAACCCCAAGCAAAGTTCTAATAAATTGAATTATATTATTAATGCAATTATATTATAATAAATTGAATTAGTTAATGAAGATGTTCTCAACTAACATTAAATAAAAAACCGTACGGTCTTGAGATATTGAAACGACGTCGTAGATGTTGGAAATGAGATGCTAACTCAATGTTGAAGCAAGAGGATATCCAATTCGTAGAGAAAGCAAAGTCTCCCTTCAAATCTCGCCACTTTTCTCTATTCCCATGAGCGACGATCTGTCTCTCTCTTTTCCCCCTCTCTCTCTAGCCTTTCTCTCTTATCTTGCTTGCGAAAACGATCTCGAATCTGGAAGTTTCTTCTTCTTTTTTGCTTTCCCTCTTCCTGAATCAAACTGAATTGTCAGAATCTGCGTCTGAGTCCAAGATCATGATCAAGGACACCATTGTCACTTTCTTTTCGGGAAACTAAACTTACCCTGTTCTACTTTTTCTCTCTCCTTCCAAATTTGCGGAATTTGGAGATACCCATTTCCCACCCTGCCAGCTTCTTCATCAATGGTCCAGTTCTGACCAACTTAGATTCAGTATTCAGACACGAAGATGGAATTTTGAATTATGTTGAAAACATACCACAGTACACGTTCATGAGTGAGAAACCAAAAAAAAGATGAGATTTTTCGATGAAATTAAGATCAGATTACGAAGCCATTAGCAATGGCGCGGTTATGATCTATGCGGGTAGTCTCATAGACAGGAAGATCATCGCGGAATCTTTCGGCTAGATGATCGAGCTCGAAAAGATCTGAACTTGAACAGCTTGTGGCTTCATCGTCTTCGTCTTCATCGTCGTTGAGAGAAAATTGTTTGAAAACTGAATCGTTTAGCTTCTTGGTTTGCTCAAAATCTTTCTTCTTCTGCTCCATTGCCTGCAATGCTGGTTCGTCTGCCAACAAGGATTTATGGCCGCAAGGTTTGCAATCTTCGTCTACGATAACGCTTACTGGGCAGAAACGAACAGTTCTTTTGACGCCAGTCTGCAGTTTTTCGCTCGATGAGTGACAGTTTTTGGTAAAACATGAGCGAGAAAACGAGGAAGCGGAAGAACAGAGTGATGCTTCGTTGGCCTTCTCCGCCATTAATGGACTTTTAGTCATCTTAGAGTTTCCAGAAGGAAAGAGAGAATTGAGAAAGCTTGAAAGTCTACCGCCGGGAGAAATTGGCTGCTTCACCTTCTTCATATTACCGTAAATCCTTGATGTTTTTGATTTTGTAGTTCGTTCTTCAAGTTTCGGGGTCCGTTCAGTTGCGAAACTGGAATGATAATCTTCTAACATTCGCCAATCTCTCAGCTTCATCGATGAGTTACCAGGCCGGGACGAGGCTCCGGTGGGTTTTGGCCTCGCCGGAGCGAAACAGGACGACGGCATTGATTTGAGAGCAAAAATGGAGTCTGAATCAGACGACGAGAATCCACCTGAACTGGACTCCGATGAATTCGAAGTTGAACTCCAGAAGAGAACATCTTGATCGTAATCATTCCTTCTTCGTTGATCTCTAGTTCTTTCGCTGACAGTCTTCTCAATCCATCTGTCGATCAAGCAAGCTCGGCGACGATTCTCCTCTTCTTCCGTTTGCCGGCGACTTTTCACCTTGCCTCTGCTCTGTTTCTCCGGCATTGTTTCCCGGTGAACTTTCAGGCCCTCGCTCCTCTTTTCACCGCCGTCGATGGAGCGATAAATCTGGTCGAGAAGAGTGGAAGAAAATGAAGGGTTGCTACAGAGTGGATCGTTATTGCTTCTCTCTTTCTTGTTCATGCCGAAATTTATAGCGAAAATGTCGAAGGATAAGGATGATGGCGAGAAGTCGAAAGTTGAAGAAGCAAGAAGTGAATCCTGTCTCCTGAGAAAGACTCAAAAGCTGCAACAAAAGAAGACAATAACGCGACATGAGACAACGGCAGAGAAAATGGGCTTCATCATTCTGTCTGCTTCTCTCTCTAAAATTTCTGGGTTTTTTTCTTCAGTGCGCAAAAATGGAAGCTGCTCTAGAGAGAGAAATAGCGTGGCTAGAGAGAGACGGCAATGAGAGCAGCCAAGCACGCTGCTAAGAGGAAGGCTGGGATTGAGTTTGAGAGAAACAGAGGAAGAGTAGACAGGCTTTATAAGGGTCGCGCGTGCGCTTCCCTCCAAAAGTGGGTCCCATCGCCAGCTTGTCGTTTTATGACGTGGCAATACCTTTATTCCCCCTCCAAACAATGTATGATTGGAGTCGAGGAGCGGGTAGCTGGTGATATGTGAGGACAAATTAATGTCACGTAGGATTGAAATGGCACAACATAATTTGTCATTTTTAATGTGGCCACCCCTCTCGCATATCACACGTGGGAATTTGTTGGTATTAAATGAGCTGTATTTCATTCTATTACCCAAACAATTAAGTAATCAAGTTTATATTTTTTACTAAATACGAGTCATTTTGGTATCGATTAATGACTCTCATGTAATCCAAGAGATCATTGCATTGCAACATCTAGATTGTCGTCGAATCACATTAGACTATCGTTGGATTCGAAGATGAAATCCTTATGAAGCGGAACATCATAGTCCATTCGAACCCAAATTCCCGGCATGAAAACGTTCGATAACAACAAAAGACATTGAAAAGGACAAAAGGGAGGTTATGTTTTGTTTTTGTTACCGCCATTCATCTATTTTGGGAAAGCTAGGTTTCCCCGAGAATGAAAGACAACCCATTTGTGCTTTCGACGTCACGGGGCGGTGCATACTTCCCCGAGGAAGCTCGGCCGGCCGGTGACGGTAGGTCCCATGGATAGGTGGGAGTGTTTTAGTCAAAGGTGGAGACCATGCACCTTATTCATAAAAATGCCACCCCACGCCGCCTCCCTTGCCTCACGTTCATCTGCCATATTCGTTTGTTTTGAAGATGCATCATGGATGTAAAATGATGATTAAGATTCCCTCTTTCGTTTTTGGAAGCTCGTGATCTGGTTTTGTCCTTGAATCAGCTTATAGAGGTCCATCTGGTGCATGATCAAGTCCTGTCTAATCAGTGGTTAGTGAGGTCAGACAAATTTCAGACTATTTGGGAAACTGAATACCGTGAATCTGTTTGGACAGCGTCTGAATAAGGTCACACCGAACTGGGATTGGAATCAAACAAACAAAAAGATTGGTTTTTGGAGATGAGTTTCTCTCCCATGAGAGGAATTCTTTGGAAGATCCTGAAATGATTTAACTTTCGTTTTCTGTGAAAGAACAGGAGAGAAGCATAGTTGGAAGAAGGTGATGAAAAAGAAGGAAGAGATAGAGAGAGAGAGAGAGGTCTGAGAGTGACAGCAGAAGGTGAAGATCCCAAAGAATAAGCTTCAAGACGATGGCTGTCAATGTCGTCATCTTCTTTTTGTCATTCCAACGTGGGTTCCTTCTGATTGACTTCCTTGTTCAACGAGCTGAACATGGACAACAAAACAATGTCGTTTTCGCGAAAGCACTCTTGTCTGCAAATGAAACGAGTACTTTGAATTTCGCCAAATTTTAAGAATTCCTAAACAACACAACAAAACCCAGCAATGATTTATTACTTCAATTATGACGACATCCTCTGTATCATCAAACTGGTAAAGATCTCCCCTCCTTTGTTTCTGTAATGGTTCCCGAGTGTATGTAAAATCTTAATTACACGAGGACCACTCCGCACTTAAAATCACTTCAAACGTCTCTCTCTCTCTCTCTCCCAATTTTTAATGACAATACTCAGATGGCAAAGATGGTAAGTGAACATGGCACCTTCTTGCTTTCTTGAAGCGACTTAATGGAAAACAACCACGGATCTAAGTGTATCGTGCACTCGCTCAAGTTTACATTCGGGCAAGATGTAAGCAGAGAATGGGATTTCATGAAGTCCCATAGATTCAAAAGGTAATTACCTGATCATCTGCGGCCCTGCAGAAGACAGAACATGGGATTTGTCAACTTAAAATTGACTATAATCATATTTAAAGCAACAATCTTTTCAGTGGTTGTAAAAAAATCCATCTCATCATCAAGAAATGGTGGACAAAGAGTACATCATATTGGACATTAAGAGGCGTTGACAATCAAATTGTTTATGCGTAACATAGAATGGTTGATATCCAATGAAAAATTACCATTCTTCTACCCCAGGGGCTAATATAAAGATCAACTTCACTGGAAGACCATTAAAGTATTCAATCAAACAAGTAAATTCTCAATGTTTAAAACACTAGCATTGTAGAACCATTTAAGCTATTTACACACAAAAAAGTGGTAAGATCATCAATACAGATGCTTAGCACCAGAATAAATGACACAAAATTAAGAACCAAACCTTTCTGTGCTTGTTTAAAAGCTACAGATGATCTCCGGAACGCTCAGCTATGGAGCCACCTGCAATTGTGATCTTCAAAAGACGAGAATTGGCAGAGCCCAATCTTAAACTAGGCAAAGAGAAGCCCCCGAGAAAATCAAAACTCAAACTAACCCCACAAAAAAAAACGATCAAGAAATTAGCTTCTTGTGAACGTAAATCAGGGCTAGTAGGAATGCGTTTGCCGCTCAATGCAGGTGCGATCAAGGATCGGCGAGAGAGTTGAGAAGAGGGTGTTGAAGAGAGGAAGGGAGAGGGAAGAGAGGAAATGACTGACTTCATCGTTATTCTTCGTACGAACTCTGAACTCACTTTTGGCTTCACTCGCCACGCCATAACAGTAACGCTGGAGAAAACGGCAGCCGTAATGGGCGGAACCGGATCACAACTACGGTTTAGATGCTGGTTCGGTCCGGCCATCTCCATTACATGACTTTCTGATCTCGCTTCAGTTCACGGGACTCTCTTAGTGTTGACAGCTCTAATGACATATTGCTGAGAACCACCGAGCCTCCGTCCGCCGGCGAACCGCAAAAATACTACTTTGCTAAATCGTAAAAGTTAGAGAACAGAGAGGCTAAATCCATTCCCGGCGTTAGTTGGCAAGCAACTCCGACCACGATGAACCTGATGAACATAAGAATGGAGAATGGATTTTTATTGTCTCGAGTCAGGGTACTGCTGCTAATCACTGGGCTGCCATTCCTGAAACGATCGTTGAGGTGGGTTCTTACGCTGATCGGTGAAGAACAGGACTCCTGTCTCCTTGTATGCGTCAGAGAAGACCTCGTATCATCATGATTGTCTTGAAAAAGAAAAAAAGAAAAACGTGAATTTATGATCGTGGGTCTGTTGGATTTGAAAGCTTCTGCCATGAACGTAGCAGAAAATTGTTCAGAATGAACAGAACAAGGCAGTTTAAGCAAGCGATAATATGAACAAGCAGCACCTTCGTCGTCAACCACTCTCATGACCTGTCCGAATAGACGACTCTGCAGCTGCTTCAGCTTCCAAGAAGCCACTCAAATGCTCATCGTCCAGAATGAAGATCAGAAATAATGATTTCAGACTAGTAAGTGAGAGAGATGCTCAGAAAGAAATGCTCACATTCCTCTTTCGCCAATTCACCCTTAACAAACTCATCGGCACACCAACAGCAGATCGGAAACAATACTCGTCTCAGAAAATGACCGATTGAGGATGGAAGCAGACGAGAAACCCTTTTTCTCCATTCCCATCGCCGAAGAAGCAGCAGCTAACCCTCCTTCCGCGAGGAGAACCTAAATCTTACCAAAACACCGATATTTGACTTCGCGCTGCCAATTCGACCGCAAACAAACAATTTACAGCACTTGACAACCTCGAAATTTGTCCTTCTACCTCCCATTTCAGTCGCCAGTTTTGTAGTTCGGGCCGAAATCAAAGATCCATTCCAACCAATTTATCTTAACATGAAGAAAAATCAGAATACTCAGGAATTACTTCTGCAAAAATGTCAAAAGCATCGACCTTGCTCCACAATTCCTTCCCTACTACAGGTAGCAAAGATTTACGTCGCCATACTCATCGGTAAAGTAAATTTCTGAACAGAAGATCAAAGCAATGAAGATTCTAGAATGCTGAGTTTTATGGTACAACAAACAGCTACTCTCACTAACCCATTAAGCCCAGGAGAGGAAAAAAAAAACAAATGGGCAAAACTACATCAGTGCTTCTATAACATCTATATCACAACCAAAGTATGGTTCATAGAATGCGGGCTTGTCTGTCATGTTTTTGTCTTGAACTTCCTCTGAGCTTTCAAGTCCACCACGATTACAGTAATGTTGTCTTTACTACCCTTCTGAAGAGCACGGTTGCATAGATACTCGGCTGCCGCTTGGGCTGCAGGGTCGTTTCCTCCATCCCTTTCGTGGGTTAGATTAAGGGAAGCGTTCTTTTTGTGCCAGAGGAGAATTCGTCTTCGAGCCAAGTCACATGCCTCTTCGTTTGACATGACATCCCACAAACCATCGCTCGCCAGAATTAGACATTCATCGTCTCGAGCTCGAGGAAGAAACGTCACTTCTGGATCTGGGATGATCCACGGTTTCAAGTATCTATCGCCTGAAATTGCAAAACAACACACACCCTTTTCAGTTGTCATGGTTTTGCACTTCAATAGGGACCAATTAGGAAAAATCAAAACACAAGCTGAATTCATAAAGGTCACCATCTTTCTATTCAAAGGTCCAACTTTCAAGATTTTAAGTAAGATTTTCCGTTATTTCTCCAGTTTCTTATTCGATCAACTAAAAGAAACAACAAAAGTGATAGGAGTAAAACATTATTGATCCTTTTGAGTTTTCAACTCCAGGTGTCATCGATCATGGCAAGAACAGGAAAATCGATCACACTGAAAGCTCATTTAGTTCCGTTAAATGATTGTAGGAAAGATTATCTACAACATGATAGCAAATATAACTGTCTTCCATCGAAAAAGTGGACAATAACAAATCTTTCTTTTTGAGCACTGCATCTTTAAAAAAACTTTTGGGCATCTTGCATTATCACTACCTCGGTGAAAAATAAGGTCGACATAATGACAACAACATGCAAGTGAAAATGGAAGCAAAAATAGAGTTGAAAATGACATACCTATAGACCTTGACATAGCAAGGACACCAAAAACGCGATGCCCATTCCATTGAATGACCTTTCCTCCAGCAGCCTCAATTCTTGCATATTCATCTTCTCTATTAGGCTGAGAAATTGCGAACAATTTGGACAGTGAATAACCCGTAGAATCATAATACCAAAAGCATCAAAATTACAATTAAAATTTTATACTTTATGGTCATCTGACAAGGCCTTCGGCTCTTTCCCACGACACAGCACAGCTCTTGAATCCCCACAATTAGCTACTATAATATGAGATGCACAAATTATTGCAGTGACAGCAGTAGAACCGACAGTTTCCGAGGCCACGGGCTCGGTTCTAGATTTTCCTCCAACTTCAGCATCAACCTTTATAAAACAATTGGTAAACGCTCTTTTCCACTGAGCTTGGCAATTATCAGTAATGCTTCCAGCTAATAAACCTTCCTTGACAAATTCAATCTCCTCGGCTAATGCCAAGTGCATCCGCTCCCGACAGTAGTTAGCAACCTGAATTAAGAACCCAAAACAATAAGATTAATTTTTGAAAAATTAAGGTTGAAAAAGGACAATAACGAAGAAGATTTTATAGGAATGGATCTTTGAATACCTGGAAACCACCGTGGCCGTCATAGACTCCAAGAAAATGAACCGTTTGATGAGATATGTGCTTTTTTGGACCATCCACATCCCAGTCATCAGAAAGCATCTGAATAGGAACTTGAAAGAAACAAGGTACAGTAGCCAAGGCATCTTCCATTTCGGGTCTTCTTCCACACATCGATGTAGATGCCCAAAGAGGAACATAATCCACTTCAAAAACACTACGGCTGACTATTCCGCTACAAACTTTTTCGATAAGAGGTAATCGAAAATCCAATTTAGATGCCTCTGGTTCAAGAACATTTTGTATATCTTCCTCAAGGTTCACAGCAGCAGAGAGAGCATCACTCCCTATTTCTTTTCCAATTGTCGAATCACCCACAATGTCGCCTTTTCCCGGATTATCGACATTACAAGTCCTCTTCTCTATATCTGCAGAACTACTTGTTTCAGCATCAAAAGATGTCTGAAAATCGAATAAATCGTCTCCATATATGCTACTATTTTCACTCACCACAGAGAGAGAACAACAGCTTTCGAGCTCGAGATTTTGATCACCCTCTAATGATAAGGAATCATCTTCTTCGCTTTCCTGGACTACTACCTCGCCTGCTGCCACCCAGTTGCTTGTATTTTGCGATCTCATACCCGATAAAGGAAACGCCCTTAGCTCTTCTTCAACCATCTCCATCATCACTTCATTCTCCAAATCACTACTGATACAATCCTCGTCAGTTCTTTCAACTAGCTCAGAGGAGCCATTAGTCATAGAATCAGATACTAATCCAGCGTCATTCATCAGCTTAAGCCTTGTGATATCCATGTGCGTTGTGAGATTTGGATTATCATAGACTTGGTTACCTATTCCAAATGGCACTGCAACCGCCGTAGACATTTCCTCCATCAAGATCCCTATAATGGAAGTACAAAAAGTAACCCTCCAACCCCTCCAAAGCAACCCAAACTGTCATATTTCACCTGATTTATGTTTTGTCATGAAGAATGATCTATGAGTAAAGATTTGCACCCAAACAGACTGTTTTCCATGCAACAAAAGTTTACAAGAGCATAAATTGACACAAATTCAGGCAATCCAAATCATGGACGAGGTAAAACGGTCCAACAGGTAAAAAAAGTCGTCAGATCTGGTCAACAATAAAGCATTCGAATATCTAAACGTAGAAACTCAATTCCAACTAATGAGGACGGATTTAGCCATCAACTTCCATCCGAGATCCTCTGACCAACATCTTGAACTAGATCGAGAAAGAAACAAACCCAGAAAAAGAAACCTGAAAGAAATCTGGAAACACAGAACTAAAAAATATACGAATCCATTTCCTTTATCTCCACGGGCAGAAAAGAGAAAGAGAAAAGAACGTCATGAGAAAGAACCCAGTAAAAAGCGTTTCAAGAATCACAGGAAAACCCTAGAAAAGAAAGTGCCCCCTTTTCACACACAGGTAGAGTTGCCTGGATCTAAGGGAAACAATCACACCGCAAGAGAATTAGTCAATTCTCCCCCTCTCTACCTCCAACAATTGACAGATAATCAATGAAGAAAGCCAAGAAACGAGGAAGAAAAGAAAAAAAAGGTCAAGTTCAGAAGCACGTCAACTCCCGAGTCTTCTCTCTTCACAAGAATTCCATATTCAACCCGAAAAAATCAAACAGAAAAAGATGCAAGATTGGAATCAACTATGGAGGGTCGCTAACCAACAAGAACGAAAAAAAGAGGAGCTAGACTGGAACCAGCGATCCCTCTCTCACATGATTATTGGGTTTTTGACTCACGTTTGTGGGTGCTGGAGAGAGTTTGACGCTGAGGCTGTACGACCATCGAGTGGAGCAGAGTAACAGGAACAACATAAGAAGTTAACAAAAAAAGACGACAAAAACAGAGGCGTATACGTGGAGTGCGAAACAAGATAGACACGCGTCTACCTTGAAAAGGAGCTTCCGTCCATCTTCCACCGTCCATCTGGCATCTTCATCTCCCCCATCCTTCTCTCTGTCTCTTTCTCTCATCGTTTCTTTGTCCTGAAGATACATAATAATCTCCTCTGTTGTCCTAAATTGTAAAATATATTATTTTTCAATTTTTAATTACAATGTTTGTAATTAAAATGGGGACTTTTAAAATTGATGGATTCGGATTAAAAATGGTCCGGTTCGAATTCACTTTCAATTGAAGTCCGAACGATTGACCTTCATAACCGAATCCGAATCGGGCAGATGTTTTCAGTTTTGCACTGTTCTATTTTGATTCTCAAATGGACGGTGAATGATTTCTTCTTTTAATTGGAGCCGTCTATTGTGGCTAAAAATGGAGTCAACGAGTTATCTGTTTGGTCAGGGTATCCAAGGCCTGGTCAAATGTAGTTAACCAAGCGAGTGGAGGAGAATGACGTATATAAGTTCGTTATTTCTGTTTGCATTACGTTGCATGTCAATTCACCGCCATTGGAGAGAAATCAAGCTTTCTTCATCTTATTTTCAGAGCCGGTGAAGGGTGGAGTAGGAAAAGGACGAGGGAGGAAGTGGCGCCGTGAAGAATCTGGACAATGTCGCCGATTTTCTCGCCTGAAGAATCAGTGCCGATGAACACGACGGTGGTGGCGATTGACAAGGACAAGAACAGCCCACACGCTGTGAGATGGGCGATTGATCATGTTGCGATGAATTGTCAGCTTCTCGTACTGATTCACGTTAGACATAAGAACAATCAATACCGTAGGTACCCTCTATCCCTGAAGAAGCTTCAAGTTCGTTCGTCGTTTTCCGTCGCTTTCTTTGATTTTCTGTTTTTTGGGGAAATTTCTGAATTAGAGTCGGGGAGTGATGCCGATCAAGATGAACCTGACGTGCAGCAGCTTTTCGTTCCGTATCGAGGGTTTTGTGCGCGTAAAGGGGTTTGTTGATTTTCACTCCGATCTTGCAATCGTCCCTGGATTTTAGGGTTGGGGTTAGAAGATGAATTTGATTTTGGGAATTTGCAGGTGCAACTGAAGGAGGTTGTTCTCGACAATAGTGACGTTTCCAAAGCTCTTTTGAATTATTTATACAGTAATTGCATAAACAGCATTGTCGTGGGTGCTTCAGCAAGAAGTGCCCTAGCTAGGTTCCCTCTCCTCTCTGTCTCTGTCTCTCTCTCTCGCTCTGAAATCCGTAATCACTGTGGTGCCATTCACTCAGGAAATTCAAAGGTTACGACGTTCCGACCAACATAATTAAATCTGCCCCGGACTTTTGCTCAGTTTATGTGATTTCGAAGGGGAAGATAATATCGGCAAAAGCAGCTCTTCGACCAGTTGCCAACACAGCAACACCGCCAAGACTGCCATCTCCCATGGCGTTTCTTCCTCGAACTCAGGCCGATAATGGCGACCCGGAAAATACAGGCAGACCAGGTCAGCCTCCGAGGGGAGGATGGAAAAGTGCAGGGGCAGCAGAACGACTAGCTTCCGAAAGAGCCCATAACCAAACAAAGGGATTGGCGCGAGAGAGGCCGCGGAGCTCGGTGACGAATAACTCGATGGATAGCCTTGACGTACCGAATCGAGGATCAAGATCGTCATTTAGCATCGATTCGTTCTCCGAAGAGAACGCATTTGGAGGGCAGCTGTTTGGCTCCATGGATGTGACTGTCCAATGTTTAGATTTCAATAATGTGTCAAACTCTGCAAACGAATCATCGTCTTCACAGTCTTCAGTAAGCTAATGGTGTCTATTGACGTTATCGCATTCTCTCTCAACTGTTCGTGATTTAAATTTCTTGCTTGTTCCAGCGAGATCTGGAGGAAGAAATGAAAAGATTGAAGCTAGAGCTCAAGCAAACCATGGACATGTATAGCTCAGCTTGCAAAGAAGCAATCTCAGCTAAAAACAAGGTTATTTGATCGGTATTTTTCGCCATGGTGGTAGCAATTTTTTTTATTTTCTTAGAACAATTTATGTGATTTTTGAATTTCAGGCTAAAGAGCTTCATCAATGGAAGGAAGAGGAAGCTAGAAAACTAGAGGAAGTGAAATTCGCAGAGGAGGCCGCTCTTGGCATTGCAGAGATGGAGAAGGCTAAGTGCAAAGCTGCAATCGAAGCTGCCGAGGCGGCACAAAGGGTGGCTGAGAAAGAAGTTCTGAAAAGAAAACAGGCTGAGCTGAAAGCAAGGAAAGAGGCTGAAGAGAAGAATCGAGCATTGACTGCATTGGCGCATAACGAAGCTCGGTATAGAAAATACAGCATTGATGAGATTGAAACTGCCACAGAGAAATTCTCTGATGACCTGAAGATCGGCGAAGGTGGCTACGGACCCGTTTATAAAGGGAAACTCGATCATACACCTGTTGCCATCAAAGTGTTACGCCCCGATGCAGCTCAAGGCAGGAAGCAATTCCAACAAGAGGTGAAAACTTAAATATTTCCTAAATGATCCACATTTTTAAGGTTTAAAATACATTTTACCCTTATTTTTTTGTAGTCTAAATCTTGTTTGATTTCCAGGTTGAAGTACTCAGCTGCATAAGGCATCCTCACATGGTTCTTCTCCTAGGCGCTTGTCCGGAATACGGATGTTTAATATACGAGTTTATGAATAATGGGAGCTTAGAAGACCTGCTTTTTCGGCGGGGAAATACTCCTCCTATATCGTGGAGGAGACGGTTCAAAATATCAGCAGAAATCGCCACCGCTCTCTTGTTTCTCCACCAATCAAAACCTGAGCCTCTTGTCCACAGAGACCTCAAACCTGCCAACATTCTCTTGGATCGACACTATGTCAGTAAGATCAGCGATGTCGGGCTAGCACGACTAGTTCCTCCGTCTATAGCCGACCAAGTGACTCAATATCACATGACTTCAGCAGCTGGAACCTTTTGTTACATTGATCCAGAGTATCAACAAACTGGAAAATTAACTACTAAGTCGGATGTGTACTCGTTTGGCATTATGCTTCTCCAAATCATCACGGCCAAGCCGCCGATGGGCCTGTCTCACCATGTTCAAAGGGCCATCGACAAGGACAGATTTGAAGAGATGTTAGACCCGGCAGTCCCAGACTGGCCTGTGCAGGAGGCTCTATCTTTTGCTAAATTGGCTTTGAAATGTGCTGAGCTGAGAAAAAGGGACAGGCCGGATCTCGGCAATGACATTGTTCCCGAGCTTAACCGGCTGAGAGATTTTGGAAATAACTCAGCTCAGTCCGAGAGTCTCGGACATAGCAATGGTTTGAGAAGTTCAAGTCCAATTCCTTGCACGCAGCTTAAGTTATTGGTTGCAAATCAGGTATATATAACTTCTCCATTGATCTAAAGGCCCTCGGTGTTACTGACCGAAAGCTCTTATAATTTGTTATGTTAGGATTCTGCACAATAGAAGCCAAATGATGAAACTTAGACGGAGACCATCCAAGACCCTCTTGCTGGATGCTGCTTTTGATGTTCGAAAAACCGACAGTTGAAAGCGTCTGATCAAGAGTTCGATGTGTTTACGAAGAATTCTCAAAAAAGTGAAAAATTGTGCATCTTTTTTAACTATAGTTTCTGTTCTTTTAAGCTGCAGTCGAATGAGATACAAGATGGCATGAGAAATGGTAAGAAACTGAAATGAAAGCCTGCGTGGATATGGGAAGAAGAGGAGAGCCGGAGAAGAAAGGAACCAAGCCATGTAAAATGTAAGATTGTGTTTGAAGAAAAGTGACTAGGAAAAGTACTACTCAAAGGCAAAACTAAGGTCGGTCCTAGGCTAGGGTGTGGGTAGAACAGAACCGACATGATCGCGCTCAGCCGAGTTCTCCATCTCTCCTTACGTGCCCCGCGTGATCATCCTACACAGCATCAAAATGTCTACCTTGGTATCCATTTTCCTCCGCCTACAGCTGTCGTACTCCCGACCTGCTTTATGAAGATACGGTTAGATTTCAAACTCTGAAGTCAACGAAAGAGTTACCAAAAAAGTGAAGGAAGGTTGACTATGAAGAAATCAACGTAAACAAATTGTTGTTGGGTAAAATGAAAAAAAAAACCCTCAAAGTGTCACACTATATCTTGTTGAAGACCAAAACTATATTTTGTAGGGTCGACGTAAATAATTTTAGATTGGATTTTAGGTCAGCTAGAAAAACTCAGCCCTAACAAAATTCAGTTTGGATTGGGTCTCGGTTCAATCCTTTGTATTGGTTTGTCGGTTTAGGTCAGTCTGATTTGTTACTCGTAAAATTGGACTTGAATAAAGTTGTTTTGGGAAGGGTTATCCGATTTGTATGTTTGCTGGCCCTGACTAGAAATAACTCAAGCCACAACTCAGCCCAAGCTTAGTGGAGCCGCAAGCCCAAGCCATGCCTCAGCCCCAAGCCCCAACCGCCCCTAGCCCAGCCCCACCCCCAAGGCCGAGCCCTAACCCAGCCTTAACCCAGCCCAAGCCCACCCTCGCCCCAATTGCACCGGCCTCCAGCCCGAGCCCCAGTTGCGCCGGCCCCAAGCCCAAGTCTTCGGCCCACAGCCCCAGCCAAGCCTAATTGAAGCCCAAGCCAAGCCAAGCCAACCCAAGTCCAGACCAAGCCAAGCCCAAGCCAAGCAAAGAGCCGGCCCAAGCCAACCCTAGTCGATCCCCAGCGGAGCCCCAACAAAGCCGGCCTAAGCCGAAGCCCGAGCCCAAGCAGAATCCCAGCCCCAGTCGCGCCGGCACCTAGCCCAGTCGTAGGCCCAGCCCCGCCAAGCCAAGCCCGTCCCAGCAGAGACAACCCCAGCCTATGCCGAGCCCAAGCAGCCTAAGCGCCACCCGAAGCCCAAGCCCAAGCTAAAGCCCTAGCCCCAGGCCAAGCCCAGCCCAATCTGCCCCCAGACCAGCCTATCCCATCCACTAGAAGCTGTCGAGCCCAGCCCATCCAAAGCCGAGCCCAAGCACAAGGCCCAAGTATCAGGCCCAGCTTCTCCGGCTTCTAGCCAACCTTTGCCAAGCCCAGCTGAAACGGTAATGGGCTTTGATTGGGTCTGTTCGTGGTCTTGGTTGGGCCACGACCTATGTGCTAGGGAACGGCTCATGGGCGTAAGCTACGCCTTGGGCTATGACTCATGTGCTTGGGACACGGCGTGGTTGGCATTATAAATAAGGTTGGGCTTGTCTATTTAATTTAATTAACGCGAGCCGACAGCCTACTTAGACAACCAGCCCACTTACGCTAATATAAATCTCCTAAAACCATTTAAAACAACCAACCATTCCTTTTGCAGTTTTCCCGTCTTGTGTAGTAGTTTATAACAGCCAACTTTCTTCATTGTATAAACTAGAACACTACCAAAATGAACGTTCCAGTCTATGACACTTCAAAGCATGAGATTGAAGAGCGTATTTAGCGTTTACATTCAATTTCATCTGCCTGAATCTGAATTCAACAAACACAGCATTCTGGGAAAAACGGTCACTGAAATGAAAAATATCAGGAAACGCATAAACGATCAATCTCCTGTGTGTGTATGCATTGCCCAGTTATGATATTGCCCAGTTATGAAGCAGTGGGTGCAGCTCTTTAGCGCTGTAATTGCTTGAGATTAGATCATTTCCCATTACTTTGCAATGATCTTAATCTCCTTGTGCCTGCAATCGTTGTCAAGAAAGCTTCACGCCTGAAACATGAGAAAAGCATGCACATCTTGCAAAAATAATTAGCGTAGATCTATTCTATGCATTTTGGGATAAGTTCTGCATTAACGTCGGACTGATAACAGTCAACGAAATTAAGTTATTCTAAAAAAACAAAAACTGGAGTTGGACGGTAATTGTTACGGCTTTGGTTAATTTTCAAGAACATAAAATCTGTAAGATTAAGGTTGAAATTTCAAAGAAGACTAATGAGTTTTTGTTTGAATATCAAAGCATGCGTTTTTATCTTTCAGTCACACTTTCAACGCATGGATGAACGGCGAAAATTATCTTTCAAAGTTCAATCCAGATCAAGGGCATGAACTTCTAATCGGAATCTGCTTTGAGAGAAAATAAGAAAATCAACAAAAAATCTGATTACAGATGATCTTTTGCTGTTGGGAAACCACAAGGAAGATGATAATTGTCTGTCAAGATAATGGAAATTTCGTCAACGAAGATAAAAAAGAATTCAGGTACTAGCAGTTTATCAGATCCAAACTAGTAATTTAAAGAGAGAGAGAGAGAGGAGAGAGAAAGAGGATCTGCCATGGACGCAGAGCCATACCTGTAACTCTGAAAGGAAAACAACAGGGATCTGAGAAGACGCATGTTTAGTAGCTTACCACGTAAGTTCAAGCCCTAGGCATCTCAAACCGACCCTTTTTGCATCGTCTGTAAATGAAAATGGGGGAAAAAAGTAGAGAGACAGACTTTTCAAATATCAGGGAGAGAGAGATGGAGGTGGGGTGACAAATAGAGAGTGAGCACGCAAAGCTTCAAGCATGAACCCTAGCATGCAAGAAAACACCATGTGTGCTCACTCTCTTCTGTCACCTCCCTTACCCTTCTTCTTCAACCTCACAACTGCACCAGAAAACCCTAAACCCAAACCCTATTCATCCACTGTTCCTTGACGCCGGAAAAAGTCTACGAATGTTTTCTATGAAGACGAAGATAGGAGAAACCATAGTTTATATAGAATCCGAAAAGATAAGCAAAAGAATTCCATAACTTATGGCGAATAAATGAGGGTTTATCTTCTATCCCCCACTTTCCATTATTTTAATGAAATTTACAGAGCAGAAAGAAGACGAAGATAAGAAAAGGGACGTCTGAAAATTACTTTACCTTTCCATTGCATGCAAATCTGATCGTCAGTCACACAGTCTCTACGTTATATCTTACCAATGCTTCTTGTTATGCTCAATTCTCTTGACTCCCCATTCACACGTTTCGGGTCTCCATGATCTCTCTCCTCCCGTGCCTTCCTCTGCTGTTTCTAGAGAGAGAGAAAAGGACGCAGTTTTAATTTAATTTCAAAACCCTAGTTTTTACAAAACGAATTTATCCTACAGCCATTGTTGACCTAAATGGCAGTGCTGCGGCTGCCCATTATTTATTTATTTACTGTTGGAACCCTAGAATTGAATTCTATTCTCCAAGGCATTTTGAGATGATGAATATACTAAACTTGCTTTACACAAAAATATGGTTCTATAATCTAACCTAAAATTCATCGTCCCTAAATCCCTAAAACACTTTCAAATTTGATCTTGAAACAATAAACTACTATAAAAACGTACAAAGAAAATTTAACGTCAAGCGACACAACGGCCAATAAGATTTCGACAGATGATACAAAGTATAGATGCTTGTAATTTTGTAAATTGAGGTCCATAAGTATATATGCCCTTGATTAAATAATCATCACTAGTGAAAGTAAAAGAATCCTTATAAATGTTCAAACCCCATCAAACCAAATGGGTGTTTGCAGAAGCTCAATCCCTTTTTTCTGCATTTTTTACTTTGCTCATCCAATCCTCGCAAACTTGGATCTGATTTGCACTAAAAAAGGCTACGGGGCCTAAGTTTTTGGCTAAAACAAGAGTTGAAAGAGGACAACCAATCATGTGGACACATCAGCCAAAATCTTGTTAAATTAATGGAACATAGGATGGAAAGAGATCACAAGTATCACTTTAGGTGATTACAAAAGACTTTAGGAAGTTCAACGGATGATTATTGGTGGGTTTAAGAGCAAAAGCAAAAGGATTTTGGCCATTACCAAAGCATAATGTCAGATTTACTTATCGTATTAATAACTTATTATAATCAATTAAAAAATATATTATTATATTTATCGTCTCAAGATTAGATTCTTCTAGCATGTATAATTTAGGGGTAGACTTGCCTCTTTAGGGAGTGGGAAGTGAGGAAATGCTTTCATGTTGGACTATTCCAACATGCTTCGTTCGAAAAATGAAGAACCCTATCTTCTGCCATTTTATGCTACCCCATAAAGACTATATTTATTGACTGGCCGCATTTAGGGTGCCAAGTGTCTTTCTAGGGTATTGTTGAGGCTGTAGGAAGAAAGATAAAGCTACCCGAAAGCTAAATTTGATCGCTTCGGTAACATTTTTGTGTGAAACGAATCAAACATGCCCACTAGTTCCCAAAAGCTATGTGAAATTGTAATGTCGTCACATATTCTCGAGCCGCAAGCCTACGGAAGAATGCGTCACAACATACTCCCCTTCGATGAATAAGCCAATGCAAATTCTGGTAAAACAAGATGAGCTCACCCTTGAGAGAATGGAAGCTGGACACTTTGTGTGACCTTTATGAAACTTTGGCAATTGGCTGACAGACAAAATGCGCTCGAGATTACACTGTCTCAGCAGAGATATTATGAGAGATATACCGATATGGAATCACATTCCTAATTGGTGTCCGAGAATCCAAGTTTTGTTGCAAACTCGGTGTTTGTATTTCTATGACATTATATCTTGCTCTAACTGTTCTTTTTTAACCAACTTTGGGTTGTGTTTGCGTGGAGAAATATTCAGGTGTCAAAACCATGTTTGTCGAATTCAATCTGCCTTCGTTCTCTTGCCTGTTTGTTAATGTTGGGTCTTTCTAGTCTGTTTTCGTGAAAGTTAAAGAACAATAAAATGCATCGAGCAAAGTAGCTTCAAATCCTGTGATAATTTGTCCAATTTTACTTAATTGCTGCATAGAATGTTTCAATCTAATGATTTATATTTTACATATGCTACAAAATCTACAACTTTTTATCCACCAATACAGATTGGAAGTTATTCTTTTCTACTATGATGTTACTTATTAGAATGCAACTTCCATGTACACCCACTAGAATGCAACTTCTGTGTACATGCAGTTATTTATTAGAATGCAACTTCCATGTACATCCACTAGAGTATAACTTCCATGTACACTAACAACTGTAAGAATGTCTATAAATGTAGAACAGTGAAGCAATACTATAAATCAGTTTTTTCAATAGATTACTTTTGTTATACAGCTCCAAATTCTAACTCTATGGAGATCCATGGAGATTTTGTTATAGATCGAACTGTTAATCTTTTATAGGAGAAACATGAAAATTTATCGTCATAATTTATGATTTTAAATCCAATATAATATTGGGATGTAGGACTCGCAATTGGATTGGGTCAACCCGCGAACCGACACGAACCCAAAGATTGGATCGGTTATCGGATTGTTATTTTTTCGTTGAAACCCGAAGAAAACCGACCACGATTAACCGAATTTATGTGGGTTGGTTTTCAGTTAATTTTACTAAAACTCGACTCAACCCGTTTTTCGTCAAAATGTTATTTGTTTACTCAAAGTTTTATAAAATAAACTTTTGAAATCCTAGAATAAATCACAAGAGAAGACAAACAAACACTAGTTGTTTCAGTTTAGTTTCACCATGGTTTTGAATCGGGCCGTACATTTCTAGTTTACTCGAGTATTGGGTCTGGTAATTTATTCGAGACTCAACTGGTTTTCATTGTTCGATTTTGATTTTATAAAAACTGAAATAATAAAATTATGATTTATCTAAATGTATTTTGGTTTGGTTGTGAAACTTTATAGTAGGTTCTTGGGCAGTTCAAGTTTGTCGGGTTTTAACCAGAATTGAGTCGTACTAACTAGATTTAGATTGATTATATTTATTACGTGGTTTGTTTAAGGTTTCACGGTTTTTGATTTTCAAAACTGTGACCAAACTGAAAACCGATCCAAAGAAGCTCGATTTGCATAGTTCAGTTTAAATCTAAGGTCTAGTCGATGTAAGAATTTTTCTTTTGAGCTCTTAAAATGTATATGAATAATTTTGTTGTTATAAAACACAACTCTCTAATTAATTCAAATTACATATCATGGATATGTATAGGGTGAGTGGCTTGCGAAACCCGAGACAACCGGCTCCAAACTCACTTCAAACCAGCTCTAAACCCGCAGCTCAACCCGAGGCCTAACCCGAATAAAAAACCGAATCTTAACCGAACCTAACTCGTCGGATATGAGTCGGATATCAAAATTGATCGGATACGCTTCAGGTTAAAAATTTTCAAACTCGAACCCGCCGGATCAGTTAGAAATTATTTACTTACTCTAAGTCAACTGTTTTTTAATTGAAAAATGAAATTTCACAAACTTTAAGTAATTAATTTCGTCGGAAATCTATAAATTAGGGCAAAAGTAGAAGTACTACATTTTTTATGGTAATAATATTTGGAAATAAAAATAAAGAAAATCCTATTTTTAAACTATAAAATGAATAATTAGTTATTATATTATGTTAATTACATTTGCTCTCTCACAAAGTCCTAAGAAAGGGGGCGAGTCTGGAAGCTCGCCTTCTTGATTCAGAGCCAGTCTCGTTGTTTAAGATGAATCAATATTGAAGACGCTGCATTTTCTCCCGCGCTTATTTATCGTTTTCTGGTAATTGATGGGGCTCAAGTCTTATCGTTAAATCTGAGAAAAAGATTTTGAATCTGCAAGTCTTCGTTTTCTATTTGTTGATTTTTTTTTGTTTATTTTTTTTGGACAAGAAATGTGGGAATCGATCTGTTTGACGTTGGCTGCCACCGCCGGTAATAACATCGGTAAAGTGCTTCAGAAGAAGGGCACTCTGATTCTGCCTCCTCTCTCTTTTAAGCTCAAGGTAAATATCTTTTTGACTCGATTCTTTCTCATTTCTTTGTACCATTGTCATTTCGGGGACAATTTGCGGCAAATTTATATGGGTTTTCTCCGAAGTTCGCCCATCCTGAATGGGTCCTTACTAGCTTCGGTTTCATTTCCAAATTCTGCGTCGATTCTCAGAATAACAGTGAATTGTGGTTGATCTTCATGACGATTTTTTTTTAGTTTTGTGATGCCTTTTCATTTGTTTTGTAGGTGATAAGGGCTTATGCCATTAATAAAACTTGGGGGATTGGGTTCCTGATGGATATATTCGGAGCTTTATTGATGTTAAGAGCTCTCTCCTTAGCCCCCGTAAGCACTTAAACAGCTATCTACATTATAATTGTATATATTATTGATGCTTAGACCTCTCTGCTTAGTTCCTATGAGCACCATCATAAAGTTTTATCTGCACATGCTTGTACACTCGTTACCTTGTTACTTTATAGTTGTAATCTGAGATAGGTTCACACTGCCTTTATCATGATAAAAATTGGAACTGGATTGTGAAGTTGTTTTTAGGGATGCTCTCTATCAAAGTTAACAATAATATTACTGTTTTCTTGCATTTCATGTAAGCAATTTTTAGTCACATATCTTTGCGTCTTTAAATTATAATATGGATGACAAGCTACTTCAGTAATGTGGTAGCTTGTGATCGTTTGTAAATATATTTAATACTGAAATTTTTGACTCTCAGGTATCTGTTATTCAACCAGTGTCTGGCTGTGGACTAGCTATTCTGTCTATATTTTCTCATTTTTATTTAAAGGAAATAATGAATGCTGTTGATTGGCTGGGAATTGCCATAGCAGGCATTGGCACCATAGGTAATGTAAGTCCTTCGAGGATTTTTTTCAGTCACTACTGGTTTGCAGTGCATCTTCATTTTTTTGGTCTGCTTTTGGATATTTTTAAGATCAAATTTTTTCTTCCTAAAGTTTTCTTCTTTAGTGGACGTGTCTAAAATGTGTTTTTTCATTTTTTTTGTGAATTTTATTTTCCTCTTTTGTTGATTATTAATCCTTAAAATTATATGTACATCTGCAGGAATTGGGGCTGGAGGGGAGGAGCAAAATTCCTCTCCAATATCTCTTTTGCGGTTGCCATGGCTGGCATTCATTGTCTCCGTATTGTTTGTAGGCACCTTATTCTCTCATCATCTGATATTAACAGAATCATAGGTTTTCCTTTGTTATGGAGCCAATTGTATGCATCATAGCTGAATATCTTTAACTCTAACATTTCAATAGTTGCGTGAACACAAGAGATGTAAAGTTTGTAAATGTAATTTCAAATATGCCGTTTGTGTTGTGAAGCTTCATCATCACATTTATATTCCCCTTTAATCATTTTTTAGTTTTAGTTCTTTTGCCTCACTCTATTTGATTGCTACCTGGAAGTATATTCATATTGTATTCGTACAACTGAGTTGACTATTACTCACCTCTTATTGTGACTTGAATCTGTAGAAAACTAGTTATGTTCCTTAACACTAGAATCAAATTGTCAGGACATAATGTTATCTTATATTCAAGGACGTTTAATTTATTTCATAAGATTTTATTGACTAGTACAGAATGTTGTTAATCTAAGCTTCGTATATCTTTGAGACAGGTACTTCTTAATGGATGGCTCCATACCTACAAAAGTCAACGGAGAGAACAGGAGTTGGTGAATTTCCTACCTTGCCTATTGTCAAATAAAAATATTGCTATCATTCATATTGTCTTTGTCACAGATGGAATTTGAAGTCGTTGAAGAAATCATATATGGCTTAGAATCTGGCATTTTGTTTGGGTAAGTTATCATCTGTGGATTACTCTTTTGTATTCTACACGAGCCACAGTCATTTTCCCTTCCATTTCAAAATCGCTGGTTTGAAAAAGAACATTGAATGTTCTTTTTTATCAAGAAGATTGGTCATACTGAAAGTATAATGTTTGGTTGTACAATTTTGCCATGTTGATGAGGTTTTTTATTGGTGGGATTATAAGTTTCTGATTTAAAGCATACACTGAATGTTACAATGTTCCTAGTGCAACTACATGTTAAATCAGTGACACGGTCCTTGGAGATGTCTCCAATTGACTTTATGTTGTCTTACTATCAAGACTTGGATTTTGTGCTTTTCAAATGATGCGTTTTAATATAATATTAAATGCTGTGTCAAATTTCAGAATGGCATCTGTGATATCAAAGATGGGATTTCTATTCTTGGAGCAGGGATTCCACTGGATGTTGGTTCCTATATGCATCTTTTTGAGTGCATGCTGTAGCGGTACAGGATTTTATTACCAGGTATTTGAGAGAACACCATTTATCCCTTTCATTTTATGATTTGTTTTATTTTTTGGGTAAATATCAATTCACTCTCATCTTGAACTTTGTCATAATTTAACGGATATCCTTTTGTTACGATTCTTAAATCCGTTGATTCCTATTAACTTTGTCAAAACAAGTGAACAAGTGAGCGTCAGAATGAACCATTCTCATAGCCAATGGATATGCCCAGCAGATTCTTCTTCCACTCCTACATGGCATAAGCTTAAAGCTTTTTCCTCCTATGTCAATGTTCAGATTGAGATTGAGAAATCTTTTTGGTAGGAAAGAGTCTGGATTTTTCCACTGTTGGGTCTCTTGTTGATTGGCCAAATATTGACAATGATCTGCTTTTTGATCTTTAGGATCTGCATTTCTAGGACTCATTCAATGTTCTTTTAGATTGAATACCGAATATATATTTGTTTCGATTGTCATATTGGAAGTTAATAACTACCAAAAACTATCTTCTTAATTGGGGTTTTAATTTGAAATTATGAACACGGGAAAGGACATGAGAATCGAGAAGCTCCATCAAGGGTGCACTCATGTGTTCGAATCAAATTTGAGCACAGAGGGAATTTCAGAGAATATATATCACCCTGCTTATGTTGGATTTGCAAATTTATTTTTTCATGTACTAGATTAATCATCGTGATTGATGTCAAGAATTCAATAGTTGGCTTTTATGGCTAGATTCTCTGTTGTTTTCTACTTGATCATCATTGGAAGTGGTTGTCAAATATACGACATAAGGAGTAGCAACCAACAATTGATGAAACACGGACATAGTTAATGAATATTGTAACGTTAGGATGTTGTTAAAATTATAATAAAGTAATTAGTCTTTATCGACAACTTTTTATGTTTAAGATATTCTATGCAATTACCCTCGTAATTTATGGTATAGATTAATATTTACTCTTACTTTTATCGTTAATATAATTATTAGTTCTTTTATGGGATTTTGAAGAACTCTCGTTATCCTTGCTCCTCATTCCCTCCGTTTGTTTCATGGTTGTAATGAATATTCACAATTGGTTTGTTTAGACTCGAGGCCTAAAGCATGGGAGGGCTATTGTAGTGTCAACATGTGCTGCCATGGCAGCAATTGTGACTGGAGTACTTGCCGGCATGCTTGCATTAGGTGAAACATTGCCTTCCGCACCAATGGCTCGGCTCTTACTTCTGCTTGGATGGTAACCAAAATGTTCTCAAGTCTAAGATCACACTTTAATTCAAAGTTCATGGTCGTTCTTCGCGATGGCTTTGCACATTATTTCCTCTTACATTTGGTAATTTTCTACTGCAGGCTATTTATCATAATTGGGGTCATACTTCTCGTGAGTTCAACGCAAATATTAAGGTGTTTGCCTGGGTCCATGAGACAATTTCTGCAAAGTGGCCGTGGCCGAAGTTTTGGCCTTCGAAGATCTGCTTCTGCCCGCCTTAGAGATTCAACCCAGACCGCTGTGATCCATACCACATCCTTGCAAAATTTGATGGCATCTCCTAGAGATAAGGCATGAAGATGATATGTTTGTTGTAGTAATATAAGAGCACTCTTTTCTTAGACAATCATACATAACACAGATTGTGAATTCTTTTTCATCATAATCATTTTTTCAATGCTTCTTTGATGGTGTTGCTTTTTACAGTAACTTATATGAAAAACCAGTATGAACAGTGATGGAATATATATTTTTAAGAATGTTGGCTCCAGTATAATGTACAATTATTCTTGTGGGGGTCTTGAGCTATAAATAGTTTAGTGAACAAGAAAAGCTAAAGATTTCTTTTTTTATCTTATGAGCTGGTGCTGTCTCTGATTTGACAAGTCTTTATCATGATTTAATGCAAGTCCATTCCTAGGCTATGGCAGATTGAAGAACATTTATCAGACAGTTCAGTTCTAAGCCTACTTGGCCATCAATTCTTGTTTTCTTTGATTGTCCTTGCTTGAGAATCAATAATGCAGACACCCATGTGGGCGGATGGTAGAACTGACCCTCCATTCTATCATTTGAAAGTAGAACAATTGAGATGGCCCCATGGCTGAATAATGGACAAATGCTCAAACAGATTCCAGCTCAGGTATATTTCAAGAAATTTCCACATGCTTTTACTCAGAACGTTTGGATCGAATGCATCTAAATCATTATAAAGTTGCTGAGTGGAATTGGTCCATGGATAAGAGCTCTGTTGCAGGTACAGTACAACCATTTATTATCGGTTGCAGGAATTGCCATGAAAGGAGGATGGAGAGGAGTTTCCTGAAGTGGTAATTTGTTTCTGATTTCATCATAGCGTAGTACTAGGTTGTCAGGATACAGAATTGGACATGGATGGACCCCGGTGATTACTTAATTGCAAGGGTGGCACACAGTAGGAGCCCTTTGGGACATTGGAATAGCTCTTTTGTGGAGAGAAGGCCCCTACCTCTCACACTCACGTGTTTTCTTTCAGTAGGGGCCGATTTTGTTTCCTGGTTTTGCTCCAAAAAAATCATACTTTTTGAAGCCGGCAATAACCCTTCGCCGGCCAGAATCTACACCGAGGAAGGAAGAGATGCTATTCGAATGCTACATTTGGAGGGCCAATAACTTCAAATTGAAGCTGAGCTAATTGAGAAGGCTGCAGGTTCTCTATTTTTTTCTCTCTCTAATCAGAACTAGACATTTGATCCAGGAAGAAGGGAACTGAGACAAGATTACAAGTTCATAGACTTGCCATTCAGCATTCCTTCAGATTCACTAAATTCATTCACAATTAAACGTTGCTAATCCATTTCGAAAGATTCCAACAAACAACTAAAAATAACTCTAATAATATCATTAATGTCGTAAAGTGAAACCTACCCAAACGTAATTTCAGCGACTCGAATAATTCCCGAGCCGCTCCATCTGCCAGCTTTCATGAGGAGCCACATGCTTGTGGATAGGAGTGTATTGCTGCAACAAGAAATAACATTTATGCACCACTTTGACACCCGCAAAATCTATTTCAACGCATCGAGAACACGAATAGATTCTGAAAAGTTATATCGTTCGCACTATAAAAAAGACCTGAACTTGGGTTGAAAGTTGTAAATTACCTCGAGTTTCAGCATGAGTTCTTTGGCAGTGGGAGCAGAGATGACAATGTGCCGAGCACCGGGCTTGATGAAGCCTTCTTCAACGCCATTGTCGAACAAAGCAAGCAATGAATCATAATATCCATCTACATTAAGCAGCCCAACCTGTCGAGAGTGTGCACATGATGGAACAGTAATAAGTTAGCTGATATAATGTAATTAATTCGTCTCAGAAAATTCAATTACCGGCTTCTTGTGGATTCCGAGTTGCGCCCATGTTATCATTTCCAATAGCTCTTCCATCGTTCCATATCCACCTCCACGATGTAATATAGGGTCAATGTTTAAGAAAAAAAACGAATAAAGAAACAAAAAATAAGAGTAAAATGCAATTTGGCGACTGCTGGTGTGACTGCTGTTTATATCTTCAACTTTTAACTACCAAAAAATTGAATGTAATCGTCCATTATTCAGTTAAATCGAGCACTTATACGTTGTGTTTTCTATTTAATCAAAAGATGAACTCGACAGAGTTCAGAAATCGGGTTGAGGAGATAGAAATTGAGTTGAAACATCTCATAAATGAAGAAACTGATAGAAATAAGCTACATTAAACAAATAATTGACGGCAATGTTCAAATTGTTAGTAGCCGAAATGAAATGGGATGTTCGATTTGCCTTCAAAAAATTTGCCAGTAAATCGACAATGTCCAAATTGTTAGTAGCAGAACTAAATGGCATTTTACCTGGAAGAGCTATAAAGGCGTCTGCCTCTCTTGCCATAGCTGCTTTACGCTCGTGCATGTCCGAAACGGTTCTTACTTCTCCAACAGTTTGACCAGATATCTAAGTCGATCACAAACACTCAAATAATCCAACACTTTGCAATAACAAGTAAAACTAAAAGGAGAATCATAGAAAATAAGTTGCAGAGCAAAATTACAGAACAAACATAAGAGAGAAAGAACACCTCAAGAGGCATGAGAGCTTTGGGAATGACCCTGCAAATAAAGAGAGATTAGAGCTATTTTTCAATGAATTGAAACCCGGGAAACTAATCAAAGATGGGTTTTAAATCTACCCAAGAACATGGCAGCCTCCATCATGCACTCTCTGTGATATCAAACCCATCAAACCAACACTGCCCCCACCATACACCAAATTGATCTTTCTTTCCACCTACAAATCCATTAACTAAGACTTCAATGTGGCTTAAGAATATCCAGTTTCACCATGAAAAGGAGCAAGCTTTGAGATTGATTCCAGTGATTTAAATA
>QAOC01015184.1:82635-205505 GCA_003255005.1 Begonia fuchsioides
CCTGCTTTTTCGTCAAAATGTTAACTGTTTACTCAAAATTTTATAAAATAAACTTTTGAAATCTTAGAATAAATCACAAGAGAAGACAAACAAGCACTAGTTGTTTCGGTTTAGTTTCACCATGCTTTTGAATCGGGCCGTACACTTCTAGTTTACTCGAGTATTGAGTCTGATAATTTACTCGAGACTCAATTAGTTTTTATTATTCGATTTTGATTTTATAAAAACTGAAATAATAAAATTATAAATTTATCTAAATGTATTTTGGTTTAGTTGTGAAACTTTTTATTAGGTTATTGGGCAATTCAAGTTTGTCGAATTTTAACCGGAATTGGGTCGAACTAACTAGATTTAGATTGATTATATTTATTACGTGGTTTGCTTAGGTTTTTATGGTTTTTGATTTTCAAAACTGTGACCAAACCGGAAACAGATTCAAAGAGGCTCAATCTGCATAGTTCGGTTTAAACCTAAGGTCTAGTCAATGTAGAAATTTTCTTTGAGCTCTTAAAATGTATATGAATAATTTTGTTGTTATAAAACACAATCCTCTAATTAATTCAAATTCATATCATGGATATGTATAGCCTATAGGGTGAGTGGCTTGCGAAACCCGACACAACCCGCTCCAAACTCACTTCAAACCCGCTCTAAACCTCAAACCCAACCCGAGGCTCAACCCGAATAAAAAATCGAATCTTAACTGAACCCAACCAGTCAGATATGGGTCGGATATGTGTCGGATATCAAAATTGATCGGATACGCTTTGAGTTAAAAATTTCCAAACCCGAACCCGCCAAAAATAATCGAACCGAACCCGTGGGTCCTACCCCTGACTTTTATTCTTTATTTTCTGCAGTAAATCGATAGGAAATTAGGAAAAGAAAAGCAAAAGCCGCAGCTTTCAGTCTCGTTATCAGAGTCGGGGGAGAGAGTGGCGTTGACCTGAGGCAGCCATTGATTGGATCAATCTGAATGGGCCAAACAGACGATTTTGAAAGGCTCTGGCCCGGATAGATTTCTCCACAGTTCGTTGTTTGCGCTGCTGGGTTTGTCTCAGACAGTAGTTAATCAAAAGTCAAAACTGGTTAATTTAAAGATTGAAGAGAGAGAAGAGTAAAAGAGATTGTTGTGGTGATTTAGTTAAACAAGTAGTGATTGAAGCTATTTTTGGTTCGTCTAACGCTGGACGAATGAAATTTGCCTAGAATAGAAACAACCCGCCATTGAAACTCCCCTCTGCATCTTCGTCTTCATTTCTGAACAAAAAATACTCATTCTTTCCCCACAAACCCGATTCTCGTTTTTGGAGCCATTTTCTGCTGTTCTTCGCCGCCCATCTTAGGCCTTTTTTTTATCGAAGAATCGAAAGATTTGAAGCATTTTTTTGTGGTTTCTTCTTGGTGACATCTAAAAATTATCCTTTTGTGGATGTTTCGATAATGGGGAGAAGAATTCCGACGGATGAGCATGAATGGTTTCATCCGATGTTATCTTTGACGCTCTTCGTCGCCGGAATAGCTGCCACGATCGCCATAGTCGCCGGTCTCTGCAGCGGCAGATTTCGGAGGAAAGCTTCGCGGCCGCCGTCGTCTCGGACATCATCGACGGAGGATGTAGAGGAATTCACGCAGCCATCCCCCATCATTATACACGCAGATGCAACAACACCGCCTCTAAATCAAGCAGAACAAGAAAAAAGAGACGATATAGACGAGAACAAAGATCAGCCATTGAGAGAACTACCACTTCCGCCGAATCTGCAGCCAATCGCGACCAGTTGTCCTTTCAATGCGATGAAAAAATCAGCTTCGGAGAGAAGATTGAGATCGAGTTTGAGCTTCAAATTCTCGAGAAGCTTGTCGATGGCGAAAACTCGAGATCCAAAGGAGGGGCAGCGAAAGAAAGCAAAATCAAAACCCGAAGAATCAATTTGGACAAAAACGATCATCTTAGGCGAAAAGTGCAGAGTTCCAGACGAAGAAGAAGACGACCCCGTGATTCTCGACGGGAAAGGAAACAGAGTTTCAACGTATCATCCGAAGAACTCGAGCTCCATGTCGATGTCGAGGCAAGTTTCGTTCAACGAACCTGATTTGATTCCGTCGCAAGAAAGAAAATAGGACGAAATAACGAGTAGCGTTGAAAAGAAGATAGAGAATCTCCCAGAGTTTGGAGCTTTCAAGAGCATTAATGGCGGAACGCACGCACGCATGTTGCCCATTTCTAACCAGCGCACTCGTTCTTCTCAACGATAGAGAAATTAGGAATTAAGATAATAAATTTTAAGGTTTTTTATTTTTTTAGGACAATTATATAATTTTGTCACACGATTTTTATAGTGCTTTGAAATAATTTGTTCTAACTCTAACTCCATATGGTCAATTTATTATATTAACTTCCACTCACATAAAAAATAATTAAGGATATAATAAATGTAATATACTAATAAATTTTATGATGACATTGCTTTTTAGTGCGCGTGGGATATAGACAAGTGCAAGATTGAGTGAACTCCCTCACAAACTGTCGAGCCGGGGTGTAGGAGCTCTGGGGGCGAGAGATTTTGACTTTTGGGTACAAGTGAGCTCCCTCAACACATCCCAACCTTACAAAAAATTTACTTGAATAGTTTTCGTGGAGAAGCGATTTACTTAAAATTTAATATTCAATTTGTTAAATTAAACAAACGGTAAGACTCTTTTTAAATAATTTTAAGTGTGAGGCAAATTAGTGGTAAGTATAAAAACTTTTTTTTGTTAATTGAAGGACTATTTTATAAATTTTATTACTTAACTGGCCACTTAACACTTAATGTAGTAGAAAGGACAAATGGAGATAATGTCCGCACAGACATAACTCAGTTGGCTCAGAGATAGTAGATTGAGTACAAGAGCCTAGGTTCGACGTCTGCGCTGTCATAGTGTGAGAGTTGTTACTCTTAATGTTGGAGTAGCTCCTTGGGATATCAGGTAAATGTCTTCTATCTCTGGGCCGCTGAGTCATCGTGATTTTACATCCTCACAAACTGTCGGGCCGGAGTGTAAGGGCCTTGGGGACGAGGGATTTTGACTTTTGGGTACAATGACAAATGTTGATAATGATACAAATAATAAGCATAACTTTAATATAAAGAGATGTTACAAAAGAGTTTTTTTGACAGACTAATGATGAGTTTATCTTATTAGTATATTCTCTTATTATATTTTTTAACGTGTCGAGTTGTAATTGATCTAGTTAAAATATATTTAATATATTATAATTAAAATAAATATTTATAATATTTATTGCACCAGTAGTCACAACTTGACACGCGAAAAGATACAATAAGATAATATACTAATAAGATAAAAATAAAATTACCCTTTTAGAAAACTTGGAATTTTGATTCAACCATCTGATTTGCACATGTACATTTAACGAAATAATAACATCGAGGTGTACATTAAAAAACTATTAAATTTTGAAAATAAAAAATTAAAAGTTTAAGTTATTAATTGACCCATATATGATATTTATTTTTTCAATTAAAATAAAATTGATGTATTAAAATATAAATATTTATTTATTATTTTTATTTTATGAATTAATATTTGACATGTTAGTATGTAAAATAAATATTTAAATACATAGTTAGTTTTACGAATTATATTCGTAGTGTAACGTTACATTTAGTCTTTATTCTTATTCTCTAATTAATGCTTGACAAGAAAAATATTAGTGAGTGTAACTAATACGATATAATTCAATTGATTTAATAATTGCTAACAATAGTAAAGTATATTTCTTGGCTTTAAAAGGACGATTTAAATTACAAATTTACTATTAATTCGTTAATTTGTGACCCGAGTTGTGGATCGTCCCTCCTTGGTATCGGGCATTTAAATAGACGTTCTAATCCGCCACCTTCGGCCGCAGAAAGAAGAAGTTTAGAGAAAGCGCTTCGAAATCTCCTTCTTCCCGCGCCGAGGGAGAACGGGTGCTTTCTCTATCTCGGAAAGATTGTTGCTTGACGAACCCTTTATCCACGACGAATACGTCAATCTCAGGTTTCTTCTAGTTTTTTTTTTTGTTTACTTTGGGTAATGTTGATTTCTGATTAAAATTTTGGAAATCTGAAAATTTGTAATTTTTGGTATTTGGTGATGTTATTGATCTCCTTTTGAATACACGTTTATGGTTTTGGCATCCATCCTCGATGTATTTTTGGTTTTCTTTCATGGATATTGATTGGATTTAGAATGTGCTACCGGGTTTCTGATTAAAAAAAAACCAAGGTTTCGATTTTGATGACGCGATGAGATTCTTATATTTTTTTAATGGTTCTCTGATAGATCAACGGGAGCATTCACACGGTTGCCACGGTTTTGAGGACTGGGTAGGCGAATTCAGCTTTATTCAACCTATTGATGCATTCTGTTATCACTGAAAAGGAGTGGCTTGTTATTTTACCCGACTCTTTATTGGGTACTCTCGAGCTGCCTATTGAGGGAAAAGATTGTTTGAATTGTATTCCACAAGATAGATGGGATAGCAACTTTTTCTTGCTGCAGAGTGGATAACGAATTTTATGCTCTTGTGACGCTGCAAAAAGGTTTAGTTATTTGGTATTGATTTGGAGTTACCTTTATAGATGGTTACATCCCAAGGATCTACAATGTCGTCCAATGTTGCTGGCTTCGTTGATGGCTCATCAACGAGGAGAGAGTTATCGTACCTTGATGGCCTGCCTGTCTATGTCAAGGAGTTGATCGCTGGAGGGGCAGCTGGAGCATTTGCTAAGACTGCTGTTGCACCATTGGAAAGGACTAAAATACTTTTGCAGGTCGACTTTTCACTTGTTTTGTCCTTCATTATCGATTCATTCGTTGCATAACTGGTATTCATATCTTGTAGTAATCGTAAATTGAACATTAAATGCATCCTATAATGTCATTGATTTTCCAGTTTCTGAACTAGTATTTGTTGAAAATGCCAATCATTCATGGGGATATGTAATTTGATGATTATAATTGTTTTACTTATTTTATTCTCCCATGCATTGCTGAATTTTTTATGTTTTTTTATTTACTGAAAGCAACTTCCTTAGGATTTATTGAGATCTCTATGTTCCCTGGCTTGTTCTTGACACTTGCGTTTTTCGTTGTTAACAGACCAGAACGGAAGGGTTTCATTCTCTTGGGGTCTTTCAATCCTTGAAGAAGTTGTTCAAGCACGAAGGAGTTCGGGGATTCTACAAGTATATTTGAAATCTTTCAGAATTCTTTTACATTTTATTATTACTTCCCTTTTACATCTCACTTGAAATAAACTTTTTTCTCGGTGATCCAGAGGAAATGGAGCCAGTGTTATTAGAATTGTTCCATATGCGGCTTTACATTTCATGGCATACGAGGAGTATCGGGTCTTGATCCTGAACAACTGTCCTGCCTTAGGATCGGGCCCTCTTATTGATCTTTTAGCTGGTTCCGCGGCCGGTGGAACAGCTGCGATGTCCACCTATCCTTTAGATCTGGCCCGTACCAAACTGGCTTATCAGGTACACATATAATTCATGAAGAAACTATAATTCTAAGTAACATGTATTGAGATTGTTTTTCGATTAAGCTCAGCAGACTGACATACATTACAAGGCCTTCATTTTCTCAAGTTTTCATCAAAAAATGTTAATCCAAGTCTTCGTCATGTGCTTAACAGGTTGTCGATAATCAAAGAGTTTCTGACGGTTGTCTGAAAAGTTTCCGTGCTCGGCCTCCATATAATGGAATCAAGGATGTGCTCACGAGTGTCTATCGAGAAGGAGGGCTGCGTGGTCTTTATAGAGGAGTTGGTGAGATCTCTATTTTTATTGCATTAGGATGAAAAACAATAGTAGTTCAAACTCACCTTTCTTCTCGACGCTGTTATATTCGACCTATCCATAAATGCCCTGAATTTCTCGACAGGCCCAACGCTAATTGGAATTCTTCCATATGCCGGGTTGAAGTTTTACGTTTACGAGGAACTGAAGAGGCATGTCCCTGAGGAGCACCAAAAATCTATTTTTATGCGCCTCTCTTGTGGAGCTTTAGCTGGTTTATTGGGGCAGACCTTCACGTATCCACTCGATGTCGTGAGGCGACAAATGCAGGTAAATAAACTTGTGGAATCCAAATCGAGTTTTCTGGGTGAAAAGTTGAATGCTGTTACGAGAAGCTGTCATTTATCTGCCTTGGACAGTTATATCCTTTCTGGATTACTTAGGTTGTGCCATTCTTTGTTTGTAGGTCGGAAATGTCCAACCTTCAACTGGTGGAGATGTTCGATATAGAAACACTATCGATGGGCTTCGAACTATCGTCCGAAATCAAGGATGGAGACAGTTGTTTGCTGGACTTAGCATCAACTACATCAAGGTAATTTTGGATCCAGCTTTTACCATTACTTTGTTGGGATATATGACTTGAGTTTTCGGCTCTAAATACTTCAATTTTTCGATGTGTCTCTCTGTGATTGATTTTTTCGTGCAAATATATGCCAGATTGTTCCTTCTGTGGCCATCGGTTTTACTGCATATGACGGAATGAAGTCTTGGCTACACATCCCGGCCCGCCAGAAGTCTCGAGCGATGTCCACGACATAGTCAAGACTCATAATACCTTGATCAACATGGACTTTTTGCTTCTTCTTTTTTGTCCCTGCATGCATTGGATGATGTGAATCGATAGAGTTTTGTGATGTAATTAGGCAAAAATTATTGTAATTTCAGAGTGTCTTGACATTTCAAGATCAAAATGAATGAATTTTTAAACAAAGTTCCTCAATGATCGATAAAAAGACTACATAAATTGATCGTGAGAAGCAGGGGATCTGTTCATCTTAAGCAATAAATGAGAAGAAGCGAAGCTGCCATTGTTAGATGAAATGAATTGAATGCTTCAGGAAAATGGCGAAGCTGGTTGTTCGGTGGGTGATCTGAACCATTTGTTTATTGTTCGTACTTGTTGAGTCGCTTTACGTTGTCTCGTGATGTCACAATCTGAGATTTGTGTGGAGCTTGTTTCTTTCTTGATTCCAGTTTTGCGACGGACGACGTTTTTTATCTTCTGTAGGCGGTTGAATTTACCGTTCGTTCAACCCAGATCGATTAAATCTAACATGGACTATGATCCTTGCGTCCGTGATTCTTCTGATTTCTTCCAATTTCTCTGAAATTTTACCTTCCTCCGAGTCCGCGCCTTAGTCGTCTCGATGGCGACGTTTTACCCAGATATCTAGGGAAATCGTCGCAATCCTTAAGGGCTCCGGCAATGTATTTCAAGCGGGAAAGGCGAGAAAGACGATTTAGAAACTGTCGATCGACGAATTTGGTCTCCGGCGAGACGGAAGCAGAGAGGAACCGTCGAAGTTGTCGCTCTGGTAGTTTGTAAACTATATGAAATTCATCTCAGAATGCCGATAAGAAAGCCTCCATGTTTGCTACCCCAACCTGTGACAGTTCCTCACTATTCCCCTCCGTCACTTACGGAGCTAGACGCCGCTGCAACTACTATTCAGAACGTCTATAAAAGTTACCGGACGCGACGAAACCTTGCAGATTGTGCAGTTGTTGTCGAAGAGCTATGGTCTGCTGATTGATTATTCCCTGAAGATCGTCTCACTTCCGAGTTGATTTCGTTAACTAACCAGTCTCCATCATTGCAGGTGGAAAGCCCTAGACTTCGCAGCTCTGAAACGAAGCTCGGTTTCGTTCTTTAACATTGAGAAAACGGAAACCGCCGTGTCCAAGTGGTCTCGGGCCAGAACAAGAGCTGCCAAAGTTAAAACCATTACCATTTTCTAAGTACTTTTAGCTTATTAGCGTTTTTTAAATCCGCCATTGTTGTGAGTCTTCAGGTAGGGAAAGGTTTGTCAAAGGGTGAGAAAGCTCAAAAACTTGCTCTGCAACACTGGCTTGAAGCGGTAACTTCATTGATTACATTGTAGTATCTCGTCTAGATAGGAGGGGAATAGCCCATCCTGGGTTATCAGTAATCTTCTGATCTTCTTTCTCCCAAAATTAGCTTCGTTTAGGATTTTGTTTTCATTGCTTGGAAATTTATAATTTTGGAGCTTTACAATATTATCCGCTTTGATTTGAGATGGACATCTATAAAGTATCGAATTTATTCTTGGAGCTATCCCATAATGCGCTTCACTTAGAGATAACTCAATTTTTAGTCTCTCAAATAATGCACGATAGAACACCCTCGGTTTCAAAAATCAAGTGTTTGAATTTGAGTTGAAATCCAAAGATCGAACCAAATAGATGCAATTTGGGGGTCCAAAGATTGCAGAAGTGAGAGGAGTAACTGCAGGCTCTTTCATTATGAGCTTCATTTTGATCTCTAACATAATAATGGGTATTTATTGTTTGAAGCATGATTAACTTATTTGTTGAACAGATTGATCCACGCCATAGGTATGGACACAATTTACATTTCTACTATGATCACTGGTCTGCCAGCAGAAGTACCCAGCCTTTCTTTTATTGGTATGTGTCTCCCTTTGAATCCAGGTTTGATCTACTGGTACGATGTGATTTTCGATGGCATTTATACTTCTTCCCTGGAATTGGAGGTTGGACGTTGGTGATGGTAGAGATGTAAATCTAGAGATGTGCTGCAGAGCTGTTCTTCATCGGCAATGCATCAAGTATCTCGGACCTGTAAGTCTCATTATCTGACAAAAGAAACGTATTAATACAGTCATCCGCCATTGATATGAAAAAGGAAAAAGCTTTGATGAATTGGTTCAACCCATTGCAGAAGGAGAGGGAAGAATATGAAGTGATAGTAGAAAGTGGAAAACTAGTTTACAGGCAGAGTGGAACGCTGGTAAACACAGAGGAAGATTCCAAGTGGATTTTCGTACTCAGCACTTCCAGAGCTCTCTACGTGGGGAAGAAGAAGAAGGGTGTTTTTCAGCATTCGAGCTTTCTGTCTGGAGGAGCGACTACAGCGGCTGGAAGATTGGTCGTCCATGGCGGCGTACTTGAGGTAAGCTTCTATAACCATCGTAGAAATTTTATTGTATAAAAATTGGTATAAATTTTTCGTGTTCGTTGAATAGTCGTTTGTAGTTTTTTTGACTGAAAATTTTTCGTTTTCGTTATGTGTATCGTCGATATTCTCGGTCCAAGTTTGAAATTCGAAAATAGAGTTGGTATTCGTCGTAAAATTTTGGGCGATTTAGATTAAGTCAATTTTTCCGATTATGAAGATACATAATAGTTGGTTTCCGATTATGAAATTTTTTTTGATATGTTAAGAAGATAAAATTAATATTATCCTAGAGTATACTAGTTATGGTATTATTACACGAGCAAGTAGTCTTCGGACGGGCCTCGTGTGCCACGAGCAGTTAGTCTTAGGACAGACCTCGTAGGCGATGAGCGGGATCTTTGGACATCCATCGGTACTTCTACCTCATAGGACGCTGAATATTCTGTTTTTGTCTTTCTTATGGTGTGGCGGAGTTGTCCTTGAGCGGCACTCGTTTTTCATTGAGATCAATTTTTTGATAATACATACTTCATAAGGATTTGAGAAGTTGGATTTTGTATCGGATAAAGAACATGATTTTATTAAATTCATATTTTATGCATTATCTTAGATTTAAATACATTTTTTAATAAAAGATAAAAAATCATATTTTAAATTGTAATGCATTAAATATAAACTTATACTAAGTTTACTCACTCACCTCAACCATTCTCTTAATTAGCTTTTTGCATGTATCTCGTCTGAGGTCGTAAATATTTTCTTTCGGCTAGTTTAAGGTATAATTTTCTTCGTGGTTGTGGCTTGAGTTTCGTCCGTTTGTGTTTTGGTCTTTATAACTAAACACTTATTATAAATTATTGTTACGTTGTAGAATAACATTTTTATTTCTCTGAGATTGGTGGAATGAGTTTTTACTTCTATTTTTCTTACAACCTTCGAATGAAGCTGAGTTCTTTATTCGTATTCTTCAGGTCATTTGGCCGTACAGTGGTCACTATCTTCCAACAGAAGAGAATTTCCAGGAATTTATCAGCTTCCTTGAGGAAAAAGGAGTAGAATTAACCGACGTCAAGGTAAAAAAAATTCCAGAAGAACTACGTGGATTTGGATTTTCATGGAGAAACAAGAGTTGTTACGACTTTGGTAAATTCTTATCCAGAGATGTGGCGTAGACGATGGGAGCTCCTCGTTGGGCAGCGGAGAGATGAAACGGGAGGAAGCCGACGCCGGCGAAGTGAATGAGCATTCGGAGATCCAACTGCTGGTTTCTAATCAGGACGATGGGGTGGTTGTGAACAGTGATTCAGGCATGGATGATCGCGAAGCCCAAATTCTAGATACGCCGCGGCGGTTGGCGTGTAAGTGGACGAGCGGAGTCGGGGCACGCATAGGATGCGTGAAAGAGTACCCGACGGAGCTAAAGTGGCTGGCGATGGAGCAAGTGAATTTGACGCCCAGCCCCACGTCTCGACGCTGCCTTCCCATTCCCTCGCCGAGGCCAAGCCCGTTCATCAGGGTTTCGCCTAGGATTGCCTATATGGGTCTTCCTAGTCCAAGACTTTCTTTTCCTCCGCCGACCTAAGCCATGGTCGGCCCACGAGGTAGAAATTTGATCCACAACCTTACTTCTGTCTTGACAACTGCGAATATGACCACGTGTTGAACATGTGCGATACTGATTCCAAATAACTGAACTACGCCATTGTGATTCTGGTTCCTAAAAAGTGGAGCCCGTAAGGTGGGTTTTGAGCTTCGAGCTGACCCGGTACAATTCGGGTTCCCCGACCCAATTTAGGTAAGTTTTTACCCAAGTTTACAAGTCCGAATTGCGAATCGCCGGTTCTTCGCTCACATGAACATGATTATTAATAAAAAATAGTAAAATCTGAACCAAATAAGTAAAGTAACTTCTAAAACCAATCAAAATCCTGGCTGAAGCTAAACACATGTTGGGTTAAGCTTATTTTGTGAGCTTGACCACTTAAGCTCATTATGACATCTTAATCTAATTAAAAAAAAAGGTTGCTAGGTTAAGAATGAGTGAGAGTAGCCTTGAAGAAAAGATAGAGAGAATAGAGAAATAGAAAAGGGGTTCGGATTTTTCTGCATTAGAAGAATCAATTTTCGTTTTCTCCATATTCAATCGTTGGATCGGCTTGAAATTTTGTTAAGAATGATTGAGAGTAGCCTTGAAGAAAAGATAGAGAGAGGAGAGAAATAGAAAAAGAGTTTAGATTTTTCTGCGTTAGAAAAATCGATTTCTTTTTCTCCATGTTCAACCGTTGGATCGACTTGAAATTTTGACATGAGCTTCGAGACACACAGATGTACGTTCTGAACGGTGAAGATTGTATTTTGTGTTTTATAATACTGCCTGTTGAGGTAAAAACGGGACTGTCGTTTTTTATCGTCGTTTATCCTCTATCTCTTTATTTGTTGAATCCAAAATTGTTGTTTGATCTTGATGAGTTATTGTAATCCTCTAGTTTGATGATCTAGAGAGAACTTGGTGTACCCATTATTTGACATAGTAGAATTTTGATTCAGTGGCTCCTCGCTCGTGGTTTTTACCTTCGATTTGGAGGGTTTTTCACGATAAAATATCAGTGTCTCGTTTTTATTTATTGTTGACTATTTGCTTGTATTTCATTGATATTGATGACTTGGATTTGGTATTATCATTTTGCAAATAAGAGTTGGATAGTTATTTTTCAAGTTAATTATCCGTTGTTATCCGACAACACAAATCTGATTTAAATCAAGAAAAATAATTAAATATTGTTAATAAATAAAAAATGAATGGACGGGGTGACTGGTGGGCAACTGCGCAGAGGATGAGGTGAGACCCAGTGAGGTACTGAATCTGTCACGACCCGAAAGTGGCCCGCGACAAAACGGGGAAAGATCCGGTCCAAAATAGAGCGGATCTCACAACCCTTTTCTCTTGAATCCAAATTTATTAAACAGCGGAAGACTTATTCAAAATAATTGCTTAGGCCCAATGAAGACNCTGAATCTGCAGCGATGGATTAAGAGAAGAGACCACGCACAAGTCCGGCATCTCCGACGGATGTTAGGGTTGAGGGAAAGAGCAGAGATCGCCCAAACACCATGAACTCAGACCAAATCGAGCAAGAGAAAGCTAAAATCGAGCAGCCATTTATCTCCAACATTGCGAGACTGCTTCGTTCTCAAATCAAACTCAGAGGAGATGGCTGCCTTCAAATCAACTCTATATATTAATTCAACTTCCTGTATATGATTGCTATTCTCAGTTTTGAGCAGTAGAGATCTAGAAACGAGATTCCATGTATTTGCAGCCGAGTCGATCATCCCTCTGCAGATTCAGAGGTCAATGCAAACCTGCAGAAAACAAGAGGATCACAAAACCAAGAAAACAATTTCCAGACTCCAAATCTCAGGAAAAAAAAAGGATGAAACTTTATCAATGTCAAAGGATACAGAAGACAAGCACTAATGGCGGATCTGCAAACTGTATAACTTCCATTGCTATCTGCAAGGAAACTATAAACTCCCATCAGTGAGGAGGTAGACAGTAAAAACACGAGGAAAGATAAGCTTATCTGCATACCGTTTTGGAAGGACTATATGAACTGCAGAGATGTGTAATTTCTAGACTTGGTTTGATTCATGCGTTGGATTTCAGAAAACCCATTTGGTCCGCTAGGTCATCTAAATCCTCAGTCCAGACAGACTGAGAATCCAGATACTCTTCCGCCTGAATTCCGAGCAGATCGTCGGACCAAAGTTCATCCCATATTTCCTCCGCTGCAGGTTCCAAGTAGATGCCATCGACGTTTGGCGTGGACTCTGGATTCACATCATTGACATCAATGCCTGGTTCCTCCTCTACATCAACAGGGAAGGTCGCCTCTATATCTTTCCCATCACCTGCCGCCATTGCTGAAGCTTCTTCGAGCAAATTCTCCGGACCTGGGCTTGCTGTTAGTCTTCTCTTCCGTCCGATGTAAACGGCTTGAGGCTCTTTCCTCTGAGCGCTCGTCTGAAAAAATTTCTGGATAAGACTGGGGTTGTCGACTACTTTGGAAAGGAATGACAACATCTGCTGCTGTTTTATTTCTGTTTTCTGTAGCCTTTCTTCCATGGAAGCTATGTATTCTTTCGAGCTTTGCTGTCGCTGTCGTAAGCTAAGAATTTCCCCCATTAATACGTTTCTGTCCCTCCTCAACCTCTGAACCTCCCCTTCCCATCCGTACTCTCCCAGCTCAACGCAAGCCCCTCCTCCTACTTCCCGTCCTTGTTGCACATTCTGCGCCGCATTTCTTCTTCTCCTTATCGTTTTCAGCAGATGCTTCTGTCCTCTCAGAAACCCTTCGTTCGCGAACTCCCAACGATCGGGATCAACCTTCTTGAAACCCTAAATCAATTTTCCCAGCAAATTCGATGAGAACAAAATTGAAATACACAGATTGAGAAAACACTCAGTCTTCTTACATAGGTGTTGAGCTGCCGGACGAAGCTGGAGAAGTTATTGTGCTTAAAATAGCGAGGAAGCAGAGTGACGGAGAACTTCTCTGGATCCCAAACAATGAAGCTATTGCAAGCTTCGCTCCACGAAACAATGGAATCCGTCGAAACGTCCTCCACCATTTCGAAAGTCTTCACGAGAAATGGCGGCGGACCCACCTGGTTCAGCCCCTCCATTGGCCTGGGCGATGACGATGACGACGACGAAGACGCTACACCGGTGTTGTTCGTCTGTACTTCTTCCTCTTTCACGGTCACGTTCTTCATTTTGCTTTGGTTGCTCTTGAATTCAACTGAGTTCCGAAATTCTCGTTGAGACCACCGTCGCCGTATCGGAATTTTAGAGGAGTGAAAGAGAGAATGAAGGATTTTTAATGGAGTTGGGATGGAATGTTCGAGATGGTGGATTTCGCCGGTGCCAGCTTTTTCTGGTCCTCGGTCGGAAGCTTCCACCTTGGATATTTCTTCCTCGGTTCAACTTCTAGAAGCATCTGGATTATCCAAAGCACTGGGCCCTTACACTTACGGTGGATTGTAACATTTTGAAATTAAAAAAAACTATATTTAAATTTAAATCGAGATAATTTCAGTTTTTAAATTAGTCTAAATTAAAATATACTAAAATATAATAAAATGGTAACTAAGTCAATGGATCTAATTAATTAAAAGCAGATTAATATTTGAAACTCATTAAAAAAACTAAATGTCATCTTAATGTACATAATTTAATTGATGATTTTTATAAACTTTTCATGTACAAGGTCATAATTGTGTTGGTAGTTTTGAATTTCAAATGGTGCATAATTAATTAAAAATATAATTGCACCCAATTATATAAAAATACCAACAAGAATAGGCTATTTGCCTCTTATATTTAGGAGCAATTGTGTGCTTTACACGTTTGTCGTTTCTCGATTATTAACTAGTATAAATAAATTATTAATAATTTATTTTTATGATTAAATTAATTAATGTGCCATGTGTGGCAGATTATATTTATTAAGATCTTAAATAAAGAAGTAAATATGTCATTTTTACAAACAATAATGTAATGGAAATGAATAGGAGTAGATGTATGGAATTGGGTGTGGTTCACTTCAGTTCTAACCCGAATCGAAACCACACTTATTGGTCTTCAAAATAAACCCCAAACCAAATTGATATTTTGTTGCTCCTTCAATTTTAGTCTTTTTTTTTTATCTTCAATTTGTGTAATTTTGTCAGGTTAACTTGGTTTAAGTCAATTTTTAGTTTCATGAGTTGTGATTAAATAACAAAATGTAAAAATTATTGTAATATTATGTTGTAATGGTATTGAAAAGAGAATCAAAATCGACGAACACAAATCTCTCTATTCAGTTCAATTTGAGAATTAGTTATCCAAAATTATTTGGCGATTCGTTATGTGAATAGAAGGAAGACCTAATAAGTTTTTAATTATCATACCCAAACTCATACAATTGTAGTACACAATCTTGAATATTGTATTGTAAATAAGTAGAGTACTTTTTATATTTGTTATATTATGTTTTTTATTATAAAAAATCAAAAATAAATATGTAAAGACTAAAATTAAAAATATATAATATTATACGGAGAGTATAAAAATATTAAAATTAGAATTGTGTTTTTGATTTATAACAAAACAATTCCTGCATGAATTTGACTCCAACTTGAACTATGCCCTTATTTTATTTGCATAATTTTAAGTCAAATACCAAACTTTGAAACCATTAAAAAACGAGATAAAATAAAAAAAAATATATAGAAAAGAAACGTAGTTAGGACTAGAATTGACTTTCGAGCCGGCTCATAGGAGCCCAGTCCAAAAATATTAGGCTCGTCGAGCTTTTCGAACTGAATCTGTCGAGCTTTTCAAACTAAGCATGTTTAGTTTATTCAAGTCGATCTTGTCAAGCTTTTTTCCAAAAGAGAGATGTCTGAGTCAGCTCTCGATCCTCGAGCCAAACTCGAACCAAGCCTAAACAAATCGAGCCTAACGAACTCAATATTTTCCAAAACACGTATCTTTTATATATTTTTAGAAGTTATTTTCGTCGTTATAAGATTGAAAATGTGATCTTAATAATATATTGCAAATATATTATTAGAATAAATATGAAAAAGATAGTTGATTTAAAAATAACATATTAACATTTGTATCGCTACAATTGAGATACATCTCAACTAGAACTAGGTTGAAAACTATCTAATTGTCAATCATATATAAAATATAAAAAAATTATATTTGCTAAAAATTACTAGAAATTACACTTTGAAACTACAAAATAATTAGTTTTTGAATTGTGCGAGCTGAGCCCAGAATTGTTCGGCTCGTTGAGCATGTCATACTTTTCGAGCTGAGTCTGACGAGTTTTTCGAGCTGAGCATGTTGAGCATATTTAAGCTGATCTTGTCAAGTTTTTTTTCCAAAAAAGTAAAGTTCGAGCTAACTCGCTAGCCTCGAGCCGAGCTCAAACCGAGCCTAAACGAATCGAGTCAAATGAGCTCAATATTTTTCCAAACACATACATTTTATAAATTTTTAAAAGTTATTTTCGTCATTATAAGATTGAAAATGTGAACATAATAATGTAATGCAAATATATTATTAGAATAAATATGAAAAAGATAGATTAATAAAAAATTACATATTGACATTTGTATAAGTATAACTTAGATACATTTCAACTAGAATTATGTTGAAAAATATCTAATTGTCAATCATGTATAAAATATAAAAATATTATATTTCTAAAAAATTACTAGAAATTATACTTTGAAACTACAAAATAATTATTTCTCGAACTTTAAATTTTTAGTTTAAATTTTCTCAAAAATATTATATTTAAATTTTCTCAAAATAATTATTCTTGGGTAAGGTCATCATCGCATTGTTAGTTTCTCTTCATGGTAATTCACCTGCACTGAAAGCAAACTTTGATAATACAGTAGAAACATGATGTGTTAGTAAATTTTGTGTGACTTTAGAAATAATTGGATATTGGGTCTCGTTTATTTTTTACCATCTCAATATATCAAAATCATCATCATAGAAAATTTTATACCTCATTTCTAAATAAACATCGAGTTCATTTTTTTGAACCATAAACAAAACATCGTTATTCTATAAAATGTAGGCGATGTCTAAAAGAAAAACTATTACTAGAACTCGAAGGGATACTGGAGTAAGAGGATGAACGACTAAAGTGAAAACATTTACTTTGATAAGAAGAAACTAACATAGCAAAATAGTTTCTTAATTGACTAAGATTCGATTGTGTATCGATACCTAAATTACAAGAAATTGTATCGAACATTAATAAAGTTCTTTTTATTTTAATTGAGAATGCATTACACATGAAACTAAAAACAAATATTATATACGTTAAACCAATATTTTTTAAATTTAATTTCCATACTAATTTTAATATAAAAAATTAATTTATTTTTTTTATATTTTAAAAAAGTATTCATTAAATTTATAAAAATTAGAAGAAGATGATGCGTAAAAAGATAATAAATTTTTGAATATTTTTAATAGTATAAAAAATAATTTTAAAAATTTTTAAAAATAAATTAATAATATCATAACTAATTTCATTAAAGTTAAACCATTTATTTATTTTTATTGATATCTAACTATAAATAAAAGGATGGGTTATTTTTAGAAATATCATTTCTTTACATTAAATGCATGTAATAATTAATATAAGCATGCCAAATTCTTGGTTCGCATCACAAAAGCAATCAAATTCTTTGAAATTCTACGTCTTTTATGAAACATTTAATTTTTTTTGAAATACCGATGTTAATAATGATATTGGAAGTCTTACTTTTTCTCTTTCTTAATACATATATAAATGCATGGCTTTATTTATTTATTTATTTTGCCATTTTATAAATATCATTTGTTTACATTAAATACATGTAATGATTAACATAAGCATGTCAAACTCTTGGTTCGCATCACAAAGGCAGTCAAATTCTTTGCAATTCCACGTCTTTTATGATTTAATTTTTTTGAAACTACTGATATCAATAATGATGTAGAAACTCTCACTTTTTCTCTTTCTTAGTTGAAATATTTCTTTACAGTATACATTTAGATACATTTACATTTTCTTTCTACACCGATCTTCAGGAAAAAAAAGTATATCTATAATGAGTAATTCTTGAGTGTATTTTTATTTCTTTGCTTGACTTTATCTTTCTTATTTTACGTTACATAATTTATTTACAGAATTCTAATTGACAATAAACATATCTGAACTGATTAGAAGCTCAAAAGAGAAATTGAAAATACCCGAGAAACTTTGACAAAGAGCTTGTAGAAGTTTCATAGATCATCGTTTTGACGAAGAAAAACGAGGATAGAATGTCGATTTTTCGTCCACCTTCCTTTGCAGACTCTTCCTCTCCTCAACAGTTTGTCGGTACAACCCACAATGAAAAAGAGGAAGTAGGGTTTCAACTTAAAATATTAATTTATATAATCCACTAACTAAGTTTTGTTTATCCATTCAATGCAACACATCATTTCTAACCAAACCCACATGTAAAAAGATGCCATTTAAGCTAAAATTCATAAAATGTAGTTCTATATTAATTTTCTTATTTTTAATGTTAGTAAAGTAATTAAGTTTCTTTTTATGTTTTGGTAAATTATTTCTTATAAAAATAATCATTATACAATAGTAAGCACAATCTTTATTTAAAAATAGGAAAATTCTGAAAAAAAAAAGACTTTAGTTTCATTTAAAAAAAATTAAACATATCCTCATAGTTTTGGACAAAATGAAAATAAGGATAGCAATTTTAAGACTATGACGATTTTAAATATATTTTAACAAATTATTTAACAAAAAAAAAGAAAATAGTGAAAAATAAGTCAAAATTTTACTTTGTATTAACATTAAATAATCTAGCTTTTTTAGCTTTTTAAACTTTCTATTGAAATGGTAATAATGACATGATGATAGATTTTTTCAATCTTGTATCCAAAAGGCGAAATCACTCGCCCCCAGTGCCCCCACACCCCGGCCCGACAGTTTGTGAAGAGGTTAAATCACGGTGACTCAGCGGCCCAGAGATAAGAGGCCTTTACCTGATATCTCACGAAGCTACTCCAACATTGTGGGTAACAACTCCCACACTAGGACAGCGCAGATGTCGAACCGAGACTCTTGTACTCAATCTACTATTTATGAACTAGATCTTTTCAATCTTGACATTTATTCAACTTTCTAGATGCCAAAGAGACCATCATGGTATTCTAAGCAAAACGACTATAAAAAAGATGCTATTTGTAAAAGGCAGCGAGATGAGTATGCTTAGCAAAAAGGTAAGCCAATCTACATTTTATCATTTTATAAGAACTGTTTTACAAGAACTGTTTACTTCTAATACAGATGAAAGTGTTCATTATCGTACGCATATACGTACATATAACAACAATTTGGCTTTCACATCTTTTGGAGTCAAAGCTGATAAATCACTATCTAAGCGCATCCAAGGGATTTACACATTTCGTATTCAAGGACAAATTTATCATTTTATTAATAAAGTCCTCCCATGAGTCCCATCTGATGAACATCCGTCTTGTCTCCAACTATATTTTTTTGACACCGAAGAACAAATTACCCACCGAATGCATTCTACTGATCTCGGCTGCAGAAACCAATACTTGAAAAACTTATCCATGGATTAGCTACAAATCCCTCTGCAGTTTTTTTTCGAAGGCTTAGCAACTAGGGTTCCAGGCTGAAGTGTTCAGGTTCAGGTTTGAGGATTGAAGGGTTTTAGGGTTCGAAGGTTCTAGGGGCCACGGTTCACGATTAAAGAGTTCCAGTATTCAGGGTTACCTGTTCAGGGTTCAAGGTTCCAGGTCCCTACTCTTACTAATCATGTTATATCTATCAAATCAGACACTACGTTCGACCAAAGAATTTACAATTCACCTCAAGCATCTCAAGAAAATATTAGCTATTTGGTTGGGTGATGGTTCAAACATTCAAACTTCTTCTAGAGAAATATTAGTAAGATCACATTATGACTCTTCACATAAAGTAGAGCATTATTATGGTTGTCACGATCCGTTGCAGTATTCTTTATTGTTTCCTTTGAGTGAATCTGGGTGGCATCAAGGTATTCGACGCTTCAATCAAATATATATTAATAAGAAAATGATGAACACTTTGGACGTTCAAAATTTCAGATCGCCAGAATAATTAATCACATTAGAGGAAACATGTATCTTTCCTAAAATTTTTACATTATATATAATTTTTTTTTTAATTTTTTTTTAAAATGAATTATAATATTTTTTATTTAAATACGTTGTTAATAACAGTGTACGACAAAGAACAGTTTCATGTAAAGAATATTATAGTTACAAGCTTCAAATTCGACCTTATGATAATTCTTATTTGCTACCATCTGGTCGTCTTTTACAGCAATATGTTGTAGACATGTATGTACAGATTGAAACAGCTAAGCTAGACTTTTTCCGAAGGAAACCGAAAGAAATTCGATCCGAACTTTACCAAGGTATAGTAGATAGTGTTCATTCTGGTGAGACTCTTGCGTCGAATGTTGGTCGACACCAGCGTCTTTTATTGGCGGACCTAGAGATATGAGAAAACGTTATCTAGATGCTACTGCAGTTGTACAATCTTTTGGAAAACCAGACATTTTCTTAACGATGACGTGTAATCCTAATTGGCCTGAAATAAAAGATGAGCTTGCACCTTATGAAGAAGCTCACAGTAGACCTGATCTTCTTTCAAGAGTTTTCAAAGCAAAGTTAGAAATTTTAAAGCATAAGTTATTTAAGGATGAAATATTTGGTAAAGTCGCAGCCTTTGTTTATGTTGTTGAGTTTCAGAAACGTGGACTTCCTCATGTCCATTTTTTGATTATTTTAAAACCAAATTACAAGTTGATGAACCCAGAAGAGTTTAATAGTATAGTATCTGCTGAACTTCCAGATGAAAAAGAGGAACCCCACCTTTTTAAGATGATAGTTCGTCATATGTTACCAAAAGGCGGAATCCCCCAGTCCGAGGGCCCCTACACCCTGACCCGACAGGCTGTGAGATGGTAAGTTACGGTGACTCAGCAGTCCAGGGATGAGAGACCTTCTTCTTGATGCCCAAAGGAGCTACCTCAACATTGAGGGTAGTATGGCGTATATTGTGAGCCAAACAATCCATCTTGCAGTTTGTTACCCCCAAGATGGAGATTGAAGAATACAATAGTTAAAGGACACGATCGTGTTGCTTTTAATGTAAGCATAGATTGAAATACAATAGTTAAAGATGAGATTGAAGAATATCAAACTGCAAGATGGATTTCGCCTCCAGAAGCAGTATGGCGTATTTTTGCTTTTACACTGAATGAAATGCATCCTTCGGTTATAACTTTACAACTTCATCTTCCACATGAACAAGTCATGTCATTTTCTGATTCAAGTTCCTTGGCTAATATAGCAACTAATACATTTTTTTACAAAGACTATGTTGACAGAATATTTCAAAACTAATGCAACAAATATAGAATCAAGAAATTTGTTGTATAAAGAGTTCCCTCAAAAGTTTACATGGAACAAGCGAGACAGATTTTGGAATACTCGAAAACAAGGTCATGTTGTCGGAAGAATTGTTTCAGCTGGACCAAATGATGGAGAACGTTAGTATTTGCGACTTCTACTAAACCATATAAGAGGTCCCATTTCTTTTGAAGGCCTAAAACCTTTTGAAGGTCATTTGCTAAAAACATATCGAGAATCAGCTATGCTACATGGTTTGTTACGAGATGATAATTATATAAATCAGTGCTTAGAAGAAGCGCGTACCTTTGAAATGCCATATTCACTACGAAGACTGTTTGGAACTATTCTTGTATATTGTGAGCCAAACAATCCTCGAATTCTGTAGGAAAAGTACGAACAACCCTTATCTGAAGATTATCATATATCCAATATTCCTGTTTCTGCAGTTCTCTTTGAAGTATTAAACCATATTCAAACAATTCTTCAGAGTATGGGGAAATCCATAACTGATTTTAACATTGTTCCATTTGATACGATGCTCGAAAGAATTGAAAAAAGTGAGAAAGAGATTGATGATGAACTGCAGATTAAAGTGAATGATGAAGAGATATTGTTGCTATATCATTATTGAATGACAAACAAAATTATGCATTTGATCTTATTTTTGACAAAGTTGTTAAAGAACAACCTGCTGCTTTTTTCATTGACGGACCTGGTGGTAGTGGAAAAACATTTGTATGTCGTGCTTTGCTTGCTGCAGTACGGTCAAAAAACTTAATAGCTTTAGCTACTGCATCATCAGGTATAGCAGCTTCATTATTACCTGGAGGTCCTACTGCACATTCACGGTTTAAAATTCCTCTGCAAATTGACTCTGATGTAACCTGTTCGGTCAGTAAGCAATCATCTCTAGGTAAATTACTACGATTAGCCCGACAAATTATTTGGGATGAAGCACCAATGTGTCGAAAAGAGGCCGTGGAAGCTTTTGATCGAATGCTTAAAGATGTAAATACAAACACATGTCCGTTCGGTGGAAAAGTTGTGGTTTTGGGTGGTGATTTTCGACAACTTTTACCTGTTGTACAAAGGGGTACACGACCTGGAATTATTAATGCTTCATTGGTCAGATCTTTCTTATGGCATACGTTCGATAAAATACAGTTAACGGCTAACATGCGCGCTTCAATGGATCCAGTATTTACGAAGTATATTCTACAAATTGGCAATGGACAGTTGAGGTATGTGTAGTACGTAAATCAAAGCCAAAAATCGCATGTTCAAAGGTGACTGAATACCAAACAATGACCTTGGAAGACTCTATTGTAAGTTTACGACTTTTTCTAAGTTCTTAGGTTAATCTAATTGAAAAACTATTTCATATGTTTAATAAATGAGTTGCTTTACAATTTTTAGGGAATGCAAGTTCAAGCTACTCTATTTGCTCATAACATTCACCTATTTCGAAGCACTTTAAAACTTTACCATAATTATTATGTTACAAAAGCATATGTCACACCAGAAAGTCTACAATATCGAATTGGAAAATGTCCTTATCAGTGGCAGATCAATGCAAGAACTTTAGTCGAAGAAGTTTCTATATCACCAATAACTTTTATTCCTCGACCATTTCAATTCACTCGACTTAGTGAACTTCAAAATATGTTGGATACCCATGAACATATAGGTAAAATTTTATTTTCAATTTTACTTCATAAGATTATTTTAAGTTGTTATTAACACACTTGATGAGAATTTTTTAAATCAAGATGAAGGATCATCATCTGCTACTATAAATCCTTTACCAGGATAAATCATTTCAATTAATCATGTGTTTTATGAAACAAATACGGTAAGTAACACTTTGTTATTATATGATATTTTTATCGACTTAATAACATTATGACAATTAATATGCCAAACTAGAGTACTACTTTTTCATGGAACACTTTCACTAACAAACAAAAATCAGAGTTTTTACTACTAATGTTGTAACGCATGATCAAGAACCACCGCTAATGATGATGTTTTCTCTTGTGAACTTTATAATTCTTCAACTACAAAAGCTATACCAAGGTATCACATTTACTATAGTTGCATCTTATGATAAAATTTTATTTAAAGTATATTTGTTATTGATTTTTTTTAATTATCACACTATATGTTACAATATATAGATATTCAATCGAGGTTGAAATATGTGACGACACTGGTGTAATTACAGCAATGATTTTTGGATCAAATGCAAAAAGAATTATTTCGTTACCAGCATCAACTTTAATGACATGCCCAACTGAGGTTTCTATAATTTATTACTTGAATATGTTTTCTTTATTTATTTTATCGTTCTTACAGTCATTTCTCTGTACATGAAACTTTGAATGTTATCTTTGCAAAACTCGAAGGAGACAAAAACAAAATACGATTATTTCGTATTTCCAATAATAACAAACATTACACTTATAGAAAACGCAAATATTATGTCACGGCAATCGTCGATGAACATCCCACAACAATTGACCTAAGTCTGGTCACTTCTTTGCAAGATGATTATAAGAAGATACAAGATAACTCCGAAGTTAAAACATCAAAATGAAGAAAAAGCTAATTGATTTTGGTTTATCTAGTTTTTCTGCTTTCTGTATTGCAAGTTACATTTTCAATATCAGTATAAATTAAATTTCTTTTGCTATATAATTTTTTTACTTTTTGTAAGGTAAACAAAGCTTAATTTTACAAACTATAGGTAAAAAAATTGTATTTATAATAAACATGAACAAGGAATACGCATGCCATCTCGCTCGATGGAGGACATTAATGTACACGTGTTGAATGTAATTAATCACTGAAAGACAACAAAAACTTATGCGTACGAGATTTAGAGAGAGAAAACGAAGGCAGAGAGAGAGAGTGTCGACACTCTCGCGCTCATTTGCTTGCGAAAAGTCACGTCTGCGTTCTCCACCTCCTCCTCTTGCTTCTCCTTCTCTTCATTATGTCGTCACCCTCTCTTCATTCCTCTGTTTTCCTCTTCCTTCTCCATCTCTCTGGAATTTCACGATTCCTTTTTATATACACTTTTCGATCTTTGTCTTTCTGCGCAGGAACGGTCGCCTTCTTTTTAATTTTCTTCTTCGGTCATTCCGCCGTCGGTTTCTTGCTGATATCTTTATGTGATTTGCCTCCTGGGTTCTCCCGATTTCGCATTCCATGTTCTTCATTGAGGTTCCCTCGCTGCTGATAATGATTTGTTGTTTTTTTCTTCGAATTTATTGAGTTGTGTATTGTTTTCGAGCTGTTTTCTTAGTGGCGACGATGACGACGTTTGTGGGTTTTTCTTGGTTTTAGGATATCTGGCCCCTGATCTTACCCGAAGGTTTTAACGATAAAATTCAGGCATTATCAGGTATTTTGGCACACAATTCTTTGTCTGGTTCTGTAGAAATTTCATTGTTGCTCTTGGAAGATTGTGAATTAAACTTTGTTTTTACTTTCTTCTCATTAGTTGTTGGAGATTTAAGATATGTACGTCATTTTTCAACTGTTAGAGTAATTCAAGCTGTTCAGAATTAGTTTTGTGAAGTCAGTATCTTCTGAGAATTCATTTTCTTGATTTCTATTAGCTGAATTTTTCTTTAATTGGCCAAATAGTGTCAATTTTACAGACAATTTCAGAGTCCATGACTACCTCCACTTGCGGAGGCGCAGACTTGGAACTCTGCCGAGATGACTCGGCTGCTTTCACTCTCAAAGTCATAGCCATGGCTTCCATACTCATAGCCGGAGTTGGCGGGATAGCCATTCCGCTCGGCGGCAGACACAGAAATTTCCTAAAGGCAGACAGTAATCTCTTCGTAGCTGCAAAAGCCTTTGCCGCTGGGGTGATCCTCGCTACTGGGTTCGTTCACATGCTCTCTGGTGGGTCTGAGGCTCTGTCCAGCCCGTGTTTGCCCGCATTTCCTTGGTCAAAGTTTCCCTTTCCTGGTTTCTTTGCCATGATTGCAGCACTCGTGACCCTTCTGGTCGATTTCGTTGGGACTCAGTATTACGAGAGAAAGCAGGGGTTGAATCGACCGTACGAGGAGCAGAGTCAGGTTGGAGCATTAGAGGCAGGGCTTGTACAGGAAATTGTTCCAGCCGTGGAGGTTAAGGAATGTAATGAGAAAGTGTTTGGGGAAGAAGAAGGCGGTGGAATGCACATTGTTGGAATGCATGCTCACGCTGCACATCATCGACATAGCCATCCGCACGGGAAAGAGGCTTGTGAGGGGAACTTGAGAAGGCAACGATCTCATAATCATGATCATGGACATGGTCGTGATCATGGACATGGGCATTCTCATGGGATACGAAACAGCGATGAGGAGAGCAATGTTCGACATGTTGTGGTTTCTCAGGTAGTCTTCTTCTTTAAACTTGTTCGATAGATCTTACTCCTGAGAAATCTGAATTTTCATTATAAATTTGAGTTTTTTTTTCTCCGTGAAGTATAAATTTTGCTTAAAATTTGTATTTAAATAAATAAAATGCAGATAATTTAACTCTTTTTCAAGATTATCATCAAACATGTTGATTGTTGATTATTGGGGAATAAAGGTAATTTTGCAATCTAATTTCGTTATTCTTTCTCCATGTTTGAGTAGAATTATGCTGTTTGCTTTGTAATGATGGTCAAAATCAAGCGGGGGAAACTTTAAGAAGGGATTATAATGGGTTTGTTTCTATGCAGATTTTGGAACTTGGGATTGTATCACATTCTGTGATCATCGGTCTGTCTCTCGGAGTTTCTCAAAGTCCATGCACGATAAGACCATTAATAGCAGCACTGTCCTTCCACCAGTTCTTTGAAGGATTTGCGCTAGGAGGCTGCATCTCCCAGGCGCAATTCAACCCAAAATCAGCCATGATCATGGCCTGCTTTTTTGCCATCACGACTCCTATAGGGATCGGAGCCGGGACCACAGTGGCATCCTTCTACAACCCTCTGAGCGTGGGAGCTTTGGTTGCGGAAGGGATATTGGACTCTCTTTCGGCTGGGATTCTGGTTTATATGGCTTTGGTGGATCTCATTGCAGCTGATTTTCTGAGTAAGAGAATGAGCTGCAATTTTAGGCTGCAAGTAGTGTCTTATTTCATGCTTTTTCTTGGGGCTGGATTGATGTCTCTGCTGGCTATTTGGGCCTGAGTTTTCTTCTTGTTTTTTTTTTTGGAAAATGGTGTTAGTTTAATGGAGAGAGTGAGTATGGAATCAAATAATATAACCCATCATCAAGACAATTGCAATTCTCGAGGAGGTTTTTGTTGTTTTCTCGCTCGATCCGTAGTAAAAGTCGCGATCTTTATTTTTAATTTTTCATCAAATCAGACCATTGAACTCGGTCAGACTAGTAAGTCTGTCTCGATTTGAGCACCTGGACGGAGTCTGCGGTGTAACGTGGCTGCTGGCCGACTCTTTCTTTCCGACCACCAGTTCCCGGAAATGTTTTCGGTGGAGGTAGTTGAGGTGAGATTCCTCTAAGCATTTTTCTGAAATTTTCATCTGTATAGTCAGACAACAAAACGTTAGCTTCTACGAACGTGAAACAGCGCCGCATCCTGCGGCCGACGGAATCTATTCGGACCAGACCGTATCCACCACACACCCAAATGGCCAAATCTGTGTTTTGTTTGTCGACGGGTTGAGGTTGTAGCGTGAATCGGCGTTGCTCTCCGAACAGACAACCAATCTCCAGAGTTGCGGACAAACGAACAAATCAAAGCGCATTGTCTCTTTGCTCCATGAGGCCAGAGATGGAGATAAGAAGGCTGTGAAAAAGAATCCTCCAACGAAGAGGGAATCTCCTCCCTGTTGAGAGAAAATTCTGCAGTTTCTTTCTCTACAGTACTTCTCTTTCCTTTTCCATTAGTTGCAGTCTTCCTACACCACCAGATCTTGAATCCATTTACTGTACATACAGAGATAGATTCAGCTTCCTTGTTTAAAAGTCCTGGATCAGAGTGAAATCTTAATATATTTTCTGCCACCCACCAATCTCGCTTCCTCGTTCTCGCTGAATGACATGAAATAGCACCACTTTTTTTGGGTACCCACCTCCATGTTCCATAACTCCGCAACCCCAGAAGAACAAACGAAAACGGCGGCCTTCTGTGGGTTCGACGGTCTCGATTCGCTCATCGACGCCACCGTGCCCAAATCAATTCGACTCAAGTCCATGAAGTTTTCCAAGTTAAACGACGGATTGAAAGAGAGCGAAATGATCGCCCACATGAAGAAATTAGCTTCGAAGAACAAGATTTTCAAACCACTCATCGGAATGGGATATTACAACACTCACGTCCCACCAGTGATCTTAAGAAATATAATGGAAAATCCTGCTTGGTACACTCAATACACTCCATATCAGGCCGAGATTTCTCAGGCCGGCTCGAATCTCTCCTCAATTACCAAACCATGATTACCGATCTCACCGGCCTCCCAATGTCAAATGCGTCCTTGCTCGACGAAGGAACTGCAGCCTCGGAAGCGATGGCAATGCGTAATAACACTAAAAAATGTTCCTTTCCAGGATCCATTTACAGCTGCATCTCTTGCATCGGACGTTCACAGTGTGATTTCTCCCGGGCTAGCTCCTGAGAGCCCGTTTCTAACGCACCCGATCTTTAACACGTATGCGTCTTCTGTTTTTAGCAATTTCCTCGAAGTAATTAAAATTTGAACCCGTCTGACTTCAGTTTAAACATTTCAGGTTCTAAAGGTAAAATCAAATAGAGTTCTTCCCTTCGTCTAAATCTCAAACCTTTATAATCGTCGTCTTAAAACCGACTGCAAATACAGAGTGCTCCTCATCCTCCATCACCGCTGCTCATGGCCGATGCTTGGACAAAACCATACCCTCGTGAATACGCAGCTTTTCCCGCTTCTCGGCTCCGGGCTTCCAAGTTCTGGCCTTCCACTGGTAATCTTTCCTCGTTCATAAATTCTCCGATGATTGTTTCCGGAAAATTCTTTCCCTAGATTCCGTTACCTCGTCAAGAACAAATCAAAATATAAATGACTAAACTGCGCAGAAAAATTGACAACGATCTAGGCATCGCCTAAGACCGGCCATAGGCCACAGTTTAAAGAGAGATTGCCGAGAGAGCCAGGGGCTCCGGCTGGCCTCCTGCAATGCAGGGACCCTAGCGGTAACCTCAGGGCAACCGCAAGCTATTATTTTGTATAAACACAAAAGAATCTGTATATACAGAGGAGGAGAATCAAACACAAAAAGGATCTGATAAGAGTCTGAGAAATTCAAACAGCTGGCACACTTTTCTTAATCCTGCCTTCCGACCACACCTAGTCTTCAACCTCAGTATTGAAGACGAAACTCGGAAATAATGTGGTAACGTCCCTGCAAGACATTAAAGAACAGTCTTAGAATTTAAACATTCGATCTTCTTCTCGACTTAATAAGGTTTTTTACTGGCTCATGTGGTGATAACTGCCCAGTTCACAATTTTAGGCCTAAAAATTTGGAAAAAATGAAATGTAATTGTTAGTAACAAAATCCGGGGTGTAAAATTCTAACGAGACTAAATCATACTTGATATTAAGATTAAAATTCAATCCAAATTTAAAAAATCCAGCCCAAAGCAACAGAAAATTCGAGACCAAACTTCATAACTCAATTGAATGGAGACCAAATTGTGTTTCACAGTTGTGGCGTAACAGTCTCTAAAATATTGTACTTATATTTCATTCGATTTAATTAATCGTCAAAAGATCAAGAAATACAGAGATCAGCCAAAGCAAGAAAAAACAAAAAAATGTGATGAGGTTTAAAAAAAATCCATTACATTACATGTCTTCTACATGTATTTCTCAAAAGTTCAACAGCATGGCAGAAAACATTACATTCAATGCTAGCTTCAGCAGCCCAAAAAATCCCATTATCATTCTCATAACGTGTCTTCTACGAAATAAGTAATCTAATCAAGTATTTCTCCAAATGAATAATATAAAGTCATGCTCGAACCCGTGTTTGATTCAGAAATAATTTGAGTGAGTGCTACGCAAATGCAGGCGTAAAACAGATTACCCAAAAGAGAAGCTTGCCTGAATAGCTACACAATGGAAACAACCGGATTGACGATGAAACTCTGCCAAAAAATATTCTTCCCCGTCCTCAGAAACAGCAAGAACAATCAAATGGACAAAGGGAAGTACCTCCAGCATCTGCCCTGTTAATACCTAATTCATCTTCTGTGTAAAGTGCAAATCCATCCTTTGATTTTTTTCGAGAACGAGAGGGCTTGTCCACAAATGCATCCTCTTTAGGACTCTCGCTCTTCTTTCTTTTCTTCAACTTCTTCGAATTTTCATGGGTACCAGACGTTTTGACATCTATCTCTTCTTGTTTATTTTCCTTCTTTTTCTTTTTGCAAGCGAAGATTTCATCAATTTCACTGCAGCGTTTCTTCGGCATGGAAAGTGGCTTTTCCTCTTCAACAGTAGGACTATCTTGCACCTTTGCAGGTGTTTTTGATGAAGTTTTCTTGGTCATCGAGTCAAACTGCCAACCGATTGCAATGATATGCCACCAAAACTTTAATTAGCTGCAAACAAATGCAAGAAGGTGAGATAAGCAGAAAGCCATAATCAGTCTAATCTGTATTGCCACATAGAGATCTTAATTTCCTCTTCTCCAATTATTCAAACAAACTAACAGATTATAAAAAGCGTAAATCAAAATGCTGTTCCAAGTTTACATAAAATCCTCTGTCGCAGCTATGAAAATGAAAAAGAAATAGAAAAACCATTAAACCTAACTGGAAAAGAATCCAATTACTAGGAATGGGTCCAAAAAATTCCAAGTCTTAGAACTATTTATAGATCAAAAAACTAAAATTTCTACACGAAGAAGACCAAATTCAAAGTAAATTTTCCTAAGACATAGTAAATGAGCGGGCAGAAATTTTGCGCAAATGAAAAAGTTCACAACTACTCTCGAGTAATATCGACATATAGGGAGAACAGACAAGATTGACGATACTCATGACTTTGGAGACCCCAGAAGTAAAGAGCAGAGCGAAAGCAATGAAAGACAAACCTTCAGAACTACCGACGATTTCAAATTCAACGGCGCACTTGAACCCTAATTTTGCGATTTGAGAGAGAGAGAAAGGGGGGGTGAGACAACAGACAAAAGCCGAGGCTTGAAAGGGTTGATGTCCGAGGTCAATCAATTTACCCATTGAGTTATGAAAACCAATCATAACTCATTGTTAGGTTAGGATCGATTTCGGATTGAGTTAAGCTTGAAAAACAATGTCCACTTAAGATTCTACATTTGGTACAACATTAATATAAACACAAAAAATAATTAAATAATATAAATATTTCATCAATATATATATAAATATCCATGTAATAATGCTAAAAAAAACATAATTGATGTAGTTCGTTCAATCTTGTAAAGTAAAAAAAATTATCAATCTAAATCTTAAGTAAAGAAAAACATAAAACGTCTATTCTAAATTCAATCTAAATGTCCAAACTAGGGGTGATCATCGGATATGATCAGATCAGATTGTTGTCGATCCAATCCGATCCGACAAACGTCGGATTGTAGATAATCCAATCGGATCGGCGCAAATCTGTAATCCGATCCGACGCTCAACCCAACGTTATCGGATCGGATCGGATCTACCGATTCATTTTTCAGAGAAGTTCTGGGGTCGACACATATAAGCTGGGGTCGACACAATGTGCACGTTGGGTCAACACAAAGCACTAAGGGTCGACACAAATTATGAAAGACTAAGCTTCTGTTTTGAACATGGGTCGACACAAGACATTATGGGTCGACACAAGTTATGAAAGACTAAGCTTCTATTGTTTACAAGGGTCGACACAATACATTATGGGTCGACACAAGACACTATGGGTCAACACAAAGCACTAAGGGTCGACACAAATTATGAAAAGCTAAGCTTCTGCTTTTAAATGCCGATCCGACGTTCAGATCGAATCAGATCGTCGTCAATCCGACTATGATCCGATCCGATTAACGATCTGAACGTCAGATCTTAAATTGATTTTCCCCACCGACTACCTTTGTCCGATCCGATCCGATCCAATCCGATTGGATCGTCGGATTGGGTCGGATCCGCCCAACCCTAGTCCAATCACTCATTAAAATATATTAAATTCAAGTACCAAAATACCAAATATTCAATCCAAATATATATAATCCTAGTATCCTAAAAATATTTAATCATAACACAAAAAACATAAATATTCGTCGTCCTAGTTGTTAGTAGCAGTGGCAAACGATCCCAAAAATATCTAAGCCGTAATCATTGTTAATCATTCAACTTTAAAGCATAGTATATAAAAGGTTGAGTAAACACTTAGCAGATAAGCGTAAGACTTAGTGTAAAATAAATGCAGATGATTTATAAATGTATCTGGTATATTTGAGAGTAAGAGAAATGTTCTCATCGCTCATACTATGTTGTATGAAGAAAGGTGCAGTTGAGAGCAGTTGGGGAGCTTACTGTCCTGGTGTTGGAGTGCCAAAATTCAATAAAAAATGCACTTATGAGCACCTAAATGATATAATATGCATAAGAACAACGAGGTTGAAATGTCATCATAGCCATTGCATTATCATGAAAGAGTCGTTACTTCATCTCAGTTATGAATTATTGTTGCGATTAACTGTCTTACTACTTCACAACTTTAAATTCGAAACTGAGATTGGAGATCATAACTGGACACTCGCCTTTCTCATCATATTCTGCAAACTCCCCACTGGACAAATCGACATCTTCGAATTTAGTCCCTTCAATCTGGCAAAAGAAACATTAGTCTGTTAAAAGATGGAGTGTAAGAGGACAACGTCCATAAATTTTACAGCCCAAATATGTAGTACAACCAAATTAACATTTTGAGTTTCTGGCATAGAACATGGAGCTATTTAACCTAAACTTTCAACACATAAAAGCGCCCATCACGGGTGCTCGTCATCTTTTGATAAAGGAATGAACTGTAAAATGTATGCGAAATGAGAACTTACGGATTCGACTTTCCATCCATTACCAAAAACATAGTCTATAGGCTCATAACCCCTGCAGTCAAATAACATCAGTGGGGCAAATTTCCCTGATTCACTTGTTTCTTGTGTCAATGGACGACCTTGGCGAGCAATCATGGTTACAGTTCCCTCTCTCCCACAAAATTTGCACTGAACCAATCACATAAACATGGATATAACACACATACACCATTCATTTAAAAAGTGAAGTCTTTTTAAAAGTGAAGTCTTTCATACAAAACTTTCCAAGGATGATGAAATAAATTAACAGACTTTCAATAACTTGTTTAATAATACTCAGTAAATCATGCCAATCGGTCTAAGCTGGCCTGAGATGAAAGGTCATAGGCTTTCATGTAAGTTCCGAAAGTAATCAAGAAAATACAACCTTGTTGAACTAGACGCCATAAGCAGAGCTATTCAATAAATACGTAGGTTGCATTTAATAAAGATAAAAAGCTCATCAAATAAGTGTTGCTGCAAAGATTTTTGGGACAGTCAATTTAGAATTTGAATAAATTTTCTTTCATTCAACTCCTTGATTAAATTCTAAAAAGGCAAATCAGTCTTCTTATAGCCCGAGAGATTCCCCAATTGATATTATACTATTTCAAAACAGAATAAATGAAGCAGAAAGATAGAGAGAGACCTTCTGAACAAGATTGGTGGTTCCTCTGCCTGCTTGGAGAGGAACTGTTTCATCCAAGACCACACAAGTTTCTTTCTGGGTCACCTCTCCACAATTTTCACATTTTAGCTAAAAAGAAAAAGAAAAAGAAAAACATAAATGAAGGGCCGTTGAGATGGAATAACATAAATTTTAAGCATTCAGGCTGGTGTTTTTAACATACCAAAAGCTGCAAATTACAATGGGTTTATAGCTGTTCATTAAGAAACTCGTTAAAAACTGTTGATCAATTAACTATCTAAGACTCTAACTGAAAGCATAGGTTCAGTAATTAAACAAACCAGAATGAATCAAGAATTTCAAAAAATGAGCGTATAAGACATTCATCAGGACATTGCTTCACATATAGCCGACTTAAAAGATGGCAAAGCACGAAGAACATGATCTTACCATAACCAGAAATGATACCAAAAAAGTTTAAAAAGGATGTTTCAAAAGGGGGAAAACGCAACTAGTCAATTATTAAACCAGACAGAATCCCCGTTGAAGCATTCACTGGCATACACAAATGCTGACCGCACAAAAGAAAGCCAAGCACGCAGACCAGAAACGCACCAAAACTAGAGATCAAACCGAGGAGAAGAAAATGAAACAGCAAGATTCGCATGCACCAATAACAGGAACGATTAACTAACACAGCAACAGAGAAACATAAAATCTGAAGCAGAAAGAAAACTGAAACCCTAAATGTGAAACTAAAGAAGAAGTAAAAACAATAAAGAAACCTTAAAGAGGTAGGAGAAGTTAGGGTCATCGCAGCCACCCTGAGGCTGAAGATCAGTGAGATTCTCGAGATCAGCGGTGATCGAGAGCAAGAACTTCACCATATTTCAAGCGTGAGCTCCAAGCACAGACTTCACTTCCAAATTCTCCCCGTCAGCGAGATGAGCCTGGATATTTATAGAGAGCAATTTAGTCATTGATCGTGGCGACGAATAACAAATAATTTAGTCGATATAATAATTAAATTCCTAAATTTTATTTTTAGCTATTAATTATCGATGTAACAATTTGAACGACTATAGACATTGAATTTTGCAACTCAATTCTGAATGCACATTTGCAAAATTACTAAAACTGTTCCATCAAGAATTATTTCTCCACGAAGCATATATGTATCACACAACATACGAATTTTTGGGTTACTTTTGAATGCCGTTAATCTCATCCGCGTTAATTGGATCATTTCAAACAAAGAACAAGAGCAGCATTAGATCATATATTGTTGTAGTCAAGTTATAATCTTACGTCCCAAAATTTGAAAAAGAAATATTGAAACTTACAACTAGCAATGAAACTATTCAAGATTAGATTTGAAACAGACAGACCAAATTACTAATGACCGACAAGTGTAGTAATATATAACTTAGGAAAAAACATCTCATGTTAACTACATAAATGACGTCAAATGAACTCGAAATTTTCAAAATTCAAAAAGTTCAACTAATTATCAACAACTGAAAGAGAAAAAGTATTCTTACAACTTCAGAATTAGTGAATATCCACCTAAATCCTCGAAGACTGGAAAGGAAATGCAAGGTGTGAATAGAGACAGAGAAAGAAGAATAAAAATGAAACTAAGCCACTCCTTTCACATGGTGTTCTCGTTCGCAACTATAATTATGACTGACCTAAACAAAGATCGAGCAAGAGAACCAAATTATAAAGTTAATTATGAAAACCAAAACAAGATGATTAAGGAAAAGGGGAAGAACAGAATACCAGTCAGGGACGAAAGGGCAGAGAAGCTATTGAAAAAGTTAAGCAACTGGTCCCCGAACAAGATCATTTAAGTTACACGTTTATCATTTACATGAACAAGATCAAACGCACGACGAACATCCCAATTTAAACTAAGACTAAAAACATGTAAATGTTACAGAAGGAGACCTAGATCAGAAATCTTCATCCAATTTAAACACATGGATCCCACAATTACCATTAAGGCTAGACATTACAGAAGCTTTCTGATATTCCCCAACCCTCTTCTCGAAGAAATTTGTCTTTCCCTGCAAAGAAATCAGTTCCATCCAATCGAACGGGTTCTCGACGTTGTACATCTTGCCGTAACCCAGAGCTCCCAACAACCTGTCTGCCACGAACTCTATATACTGGCTCATAAGCTCCCCGTTCATACCGACTAAAGCACAGGGTAGCGCGTCGCATACGAACTCCCTCTCTATATCAACCGCGTCGCTAATGATTCCACGAATTCGATCCTCGCTCAATTTTTTTCTTAGAAGCGAGTAGAGTAAGCAAGCAAAATCGCAGTGTAAGCCCTCGTCACGAGAAATCAACTCATTCGAGAAAGTGAGGCCCGGCATTAACCCGCGCTTTTTCAGCCAGAATATTGCGCAGAAGCTTCCGGAGAAGAAGATCCCCTCAACGCACGCGAAGGCTACGATGCGCTCAGCAAAAGTCTCAGAGCAATCGATCCACCTGAGAGCCCAGTCAGCCTTCTTCGCAACACAAGGAATTGTCTCAATCGCATGGAATAGCATATTCTTCTCCACCGGATCCTTGATATACGATTCCAGCAAGAGACTATACATCTCGGAGTGAATATTCTCGATAGCGATCTGGAAACCATAGAAAGCCCTGGCCTCCGAAACTTGAACCTCCTTCATGAATCTTCCGGCAAGATTTTCCAACACGATACCATCGGATGCGGCAAAGAAAGCCAGAACATGACTGATAAAGTGCTTCTCGTCAAAAGACAAAGTTTCCCAGTGGCGCTGATCATCGGAGAGATCAACCTCCTCCGCAGTCCAGAACGAGGCCTCGGCCTTCTTATACATTTCCCATATCTGTGGGTACTGAATTGGGAACATGCAGAACCTGTCCGAATTCGGCGCAAGCAAAGGCTCTTCAGGAAAGGCAGGCATTTCGACAACTAGAGATATTCTCAAGGAAGAAGAAGCGGAGGAGCTGAGGACGTCGCCGGCGGAAATTGTTGAGGGAGAAGCTGAGGAGTAGAAGAGTTTATATAGGAAGGGCGGGAGAAGGAAGACAGACAAGGTTTTGAAAACGAAAATGGAGTTGGCGGGTGATTTGAAATTTGCGGGAGAAGCTTGGGGGAGAATGAACTGGAGGGCAATGTGGGAATTTGGTATCCGCTCCTCATTCAATGGTCCACCCCGTACCGTTGGTGTGTTCTTTTACTGTTAGGCCCTTGAAATTAAGCAGTAATTACAACACACTTCTCCTTTTCCCCAGTAAGGCCCAAATCCAATTTAATCAGCTAATTTAATCAACGGTGACTAAGTTGTTGACCATATCGAAATTATATTTGATTTAATCAGCTAATTTCTAATACTATTGCGTGGTTTTAAAATCAAATTTATATAGTTTTCAGAATTATGTATTGAAAGTAGAGCTAAATGTGTAGAAACCTATATAAAACAGACAGAAATTGAGTTAAAAAAAAACCAAAATATGAAATGAAACAGAGCAACAATGGGTAGATCGGTCTAGTTGGGGTCCAATTCTTAAAGAGAATCGGTTCAATTTTGGTTCAGTAGACCGAATCAACCGGTTCCACCCTACTTCACACTGACAATTAGTAAACCAGATAGAATTAGTTCGGATTAAATATATGATTTTGGTTTTGAAACAAGTAAAACTGAAAAATATATCAAAAGGACACAAATTTGGAATTACTTTAAATGTTTCAACTTCTAACTAAAATGGATCTTACTCGGGTCAAAAAACGGGTCAGGTCTATTTTGCCGTTCATTTTCCATACGCCTCACACAGTTTGATCGACAGAAAGTGCACTCCGACAGAGTCTCTCTCTCTGGCTCTCGCTCTCGCTCTCGCAGAGTCGTCGGACGGAGGAAAGCGAAAAGGCAAACTTGATCTAGGGTCGCCTACGCCTGTGTAAGCCGCATCTATCGGCCTTATCCTTTTGAATCAGTTCTTAAAAGAAAACCTAGATCTTTTTTCTTCCTTCAACTTCATCTGCTAGCTCATCCTAACTGAAGGTTTTTTTTTTTGCGCTTGGTTTATTTGGGTTTTCTTTTAATTCAATAGTTGGGCCCATTACTTGTTGAAAACTGATTCTCGTCGTCGGAGCATAGGGTTTTGATGACCTTGTCTTGAATTAGGGTTTTAATGCATTCTCTGGTTATTTGATTGGGGTCGACATTTGAAAATTTGTTCTTTTTCGGGGGTTCTCAAAGTGGGGGTTTGGTGAGGAAAGGAGTTATTTGTTTTCGTTGAGGTTTGCTAGATAGCAACATAGTAATATGTCTGTGAACAACAATAACCCACCGAAGGGTCTGGGAGGGTCATCTTCTTCGCCCTTTGGCAATGCTGGAATTGTACCCTCGACAATGGCAGCAAATCCCACATTTCCCCAATCGCAAGGGCCGGCTCAGATTGGTGCTGCTGGGTTTCAAGCTCAGTTTCAGCTATCTCAAGCGCAGGCTATTGCTCAGGCACAGTTGAAAGCTCAAGTTCATGCACAAGCTCAAGCCCAAGCGGCTCATGCCCAATTCCAAGCTCAGTTACAAGCTCAAGGGCTGTCTTTAAATCAGAGCCAAGCAGCTGGCATAGGGACTCTTGGTTCTTCTTCACCATCTTTTTCTACTCCAGGGAATTCAAGTGTGAAGCGCTTCCTTCAAAAGCCACCTGTGCGTCCGTTCATCCCTCCTCCAAACGCATTTTCACCTTTGAAACCGATGGAGCTTACACCTGCAGCTCGTAAGAAAAATCTGAAGCTGCCTGATAAGCACCTTCAAGAGAAAGTTGCTGCGATTCTACCTGAATCTTCTCTGTACACTCAGCTTCTCGAGTTTGAGGCTCGTGTTGATGCTGCTCTTTCCAGGAAGAAAGTAGACATACAAGAGGCACTTAAAAGTCCTCCTTGCATTCAAAAGACTCTCAGAATTTATGTGTTCAACACTTTTGCTAATCAAACCAATTCAATCCCAAATAAGCCAGCTGTGGAGCCTCCTACCTGGACTCTTAAGATTATAGGAAGGATTCTCGAAGATGGGGTTGATCCCGATCAGCCAGCAGTGGTCCAGAAATCAAATCCTATTTACCCAAAATTTTCCTCGTTCTTCAAGAGAGTAACCATCTCCTTGGACCAGAGACTATATCCTGACAATCACATGATTATTTGGGAAAGTGCTCGATCACCAGCTCCCCAAGAAGGTTTTGAGGTGAAGAGAAAAGGGGATAAAGAATTTACTGTCAATATACGGTTAGAAATGAATTATGTTCCTGAGAAGTTTAAACTTTCACCAGCTTTGATGGAAGTCTTGGGTATTGAAGTTGATTCACGCCCGAGAATAATAGCTGCTATCTGGCATTACGTGAAGGCTAGAAAACTTCAGAACCCAAATGACCCTTCCTTCTTCATTTGTGATCCGCCTCTTCAGAAAGTATTTGGGGAGGAAAGAATGAAATTCACTATGGTCTCACAGAAAATATCTCAGCATTTATTTCCTCCTCAACCCATACACCTAGAACACAAGATTAAACTCTCGGGAAATAGCCCTGCTGGAACTGCATGCTACGATGTACTTGTTGATGTACCTTTTCCTATTCAGAGGGAATTGTCTGTTCTTTTGGCCAATGCAGAGAGGACTAAAGAAATCGAAAGCTGCGACGAAGCAATATGTGCAGCTATAAGAAAAATTCACGAGCATCGGAAGAGGCGGGCCTTCTTCCTTGGGTTCAGTCAGTCACCTGTGGAATTTATCGACGCATTGATTGATTCACAGGGCAAGGACCTTAAACTACTAGCCGGAGAAGTGGGTCGGAGTGCTGAAAAGGAACGACGCTCAGATTTTTTCAGTCAACCATGGTTAGTACCTTCATTGGTAATGTTCTTTTTTTCTTTTCTTTTCCGTTAATACTTATGCGACTATTGTCTTTTGGGTGAATAGGGTGGAAGATGCTGTTATCCGATATTTGAATCGAAAACCGGCTGCCGGTGGTGATGTTCCGGGAAACACATGAGAGATGATTCGACTCATTGAGCTAAAGGTTGATCAGCTTTGCCTTTTGATTTATGCAGCTAAAACTATGATCTGCTATGCCTAAATGGAACACTCTTACATCCATTTGTGCCAATTGTTTGTGTTCAGTNTCAGAAAAAATAATAATATGATTGAATGTGAAGTACAAAAATGTATAAATTTGTACGAAATTCAGCTAAAATGTAATATGATTAGATGAGCGACTGACACTCGTTGCATCCCAAACTGGCGATCATCTCTTTTACTTTAATGGAGGACGCCATTGTCAAGTCAAGGTAAACTTGTTCGGACTGAGTGAAGATCTGTAATGGTTTTTTGAGTTTGCTACCTACTATCTCGACGACGATTCTCTTCCAGAATCATCTCGACGGCTCCGGCAATGGCGAAGCTTTTCCTTGTTTTTTATATGTTTATTTCTGCAGCGGCCTCCGGTGAGTTCATCGGATCTTTCCGACCCGTTTTAAAATTCCTGGTTTCTGTTTGTGTTTTTGTCTAATTAGTTCGAGTTTTCCATTGCAGATCTTCTGAAGAACCCGGATTTTGAATCTCCGCCGTCAGATTTTCCGGCGAACTCCACCGCAGTTGAACTGAAACAAAACCAGACACTTCCGGGATGGGCATTTGAGGGTAATGTTCAGTACGTAACTTCCGGGGAAAGCATAGTATTGCCGGAGAATGGGCATGCTATTCTTCTGGGTGCAGACGGCAAAATCAATCAGACTTTCACTGCCGGCTCCGATTATTTACATTACGTGCTCACCTTCACCCTCGCTCCCGGCGGCCGCAACTGCTCCTCTGTCGTTGGGTTGAAAGTTTCGGCGCCGGACAGCGAGGGAATCTTCGTTTTTAAGCAGAAATATGGAAAGGAAGAGTGGGAAAGCTATGGTCATTACTTGGGCAACTGGGGTGAAGGGGAAGCTGTAAATCTAGTCATAGAGAGCCAAGATCTGGATTCTAATTCCAGCTCCGTTTGCTGGCCGGTGATCGATAATCTCCTTCTCAAGTCCATGGAAACTCTCGCTCCAGAAAGTGGTAAGATTGAATTGAAGGATGTGAAGATGGATCGCATTTTCTAATCTTCTGGGTTGAATCGAATGCAGGGAATCTATTAGTCAACGGCGGATTTGAATATGGTCCAGATTTTCCGATCACCTCTACCGGAGGAATCCTCCTTGATTCCGCCCCAAATCAAATCTTCTCCCCCTTGCGACAGTGGGCGATTGTCGGAACTGTGAAGTACATAGATTCCAAGCACTTCGTTGTTCCGAAAGGGGATGTCGCCGTCGAGATTGTCGGCGGCAATTCCACCGGCGTAGAAACGGCAGTGACGCTCACCGAAGGTTCTTCTTATGAGCTCCAGTTCACGGCCGGAGATGGCAACGATTCGTGCGTGGGAAATCTCGTAATCGGGGCTCAAGCTGCGTCGACGTTTCAGAACTTCACAGTCGTCAGCAATGGCTCTGGTTCGGCTAAAAGATTCTCACTGCCATTCAAGGCCGATCAAACCTCCATTTCCATCCGTTTTCTAAGCTACGACACGATTCAAACAGAGGGTGGAGTTTTCTGCGGTCCTGTGATCGACGATGTAGTTTTGCGTGCTTCTCGAGGGTCAAAAATGGCGGTCACGTGGAAGATTTTGATTTCTCTGATCTTGATTACTTGTTTCTGAACCATGAAAACGAGGATTTCTATGTGCTCCATGAACCAGCTCAATTCACATAAAATAATCTGAATCCATGATAATCAAAAGAGATTAACCTGTTGCAAGCGTACGCTATGATTCAAATCGCTAAAAGATTAACCTCTTCATTTATTATGACTACACATTCAATTGGAACATTTAAGGTTGTACAGTTCTCGACCACTTTTTACAGTTAACACAATGGAACAACTACATAGTAAGTTAAGCAGCCACAAACATGTATACTTATTTATCACCCACACAAATATTGCCTTACAATTGCATTGCATGCGCCCCTCTGCCGTTATCTTGCTTAGACTGAGCCTGCCTTTTCACACAGGTCCATAAGATCCAGGGTCTTCATTCATTATAACAGACCAAAACAACCAAATAGGCATATTATTTATTAGAAAAGATAAACACCATACGAAATTTATCTATCTTCTAACTTACCTCTGGAATTGAGAGCTCGAGTCGAAACTTAGGCCCGTCATAATGGTGCAGGACAGGTCTAAAGGAATCTTCTTCGAGCGCATTGCAGAGCTTCCTAATACGGATCCTAACCTATTAATGAACAAAAATTACAATACCTGGTAAATCAGGTAAATTACACACCTTCACATGAAAACAAACTCATCTTTCATATTATAACTCTACCTGAGCAGGGAATCTGGATTCTCCTTTACATTTTTTATCTTCCCAAGCAGTTGGATCTATGTTAGAACCTCCAAAACTTGATGCCTGCCAAAATTCCATCCAGACAGAATAGATGTGAGCCAACAAAACTCTCAAGTCTCACTGAGAAAATAAAATGAATCAGATAAATTTGAAAAAGTAAGAAATAAGAAGACGAAAAACACACCTCGAAAACTCCATGCAACTGGTGGGTCGTATAATTATAAAGAAACAGGGGTAAGCCTGGTGTAATTGCCCTAACTGAATCCCGATATCTTGGAGGTAAACCTTCCAGAAAGATAAATTTGGTTTGGAAAATTATAGTCAAACTATTCTGTCTAATACATTGCCAATAAACTAATTAATGTCCTCCAAAATTAAATGGGCAACATCCATTGCTATAAACTGTGATTATTCAGAATTAATGATTTTTGACGATATATTAGAAAAAAATAAGAAGTATTAGTATTATGATGAAAATCTCAATTCATACCGAAAAGCTGTCTCCTTAGATCTTCTTGCATTGTGTCATTGTTACACACAAAGATGTAGCCACCGAGGACCTCGTTCCTAGGTAGTGTCTCCGTAGCAGGCAAGGTCCTGAACCTTCTATCACTTGCATTGTTAGAGTTTCCATGTTCACTGCTGTTGCTATTATTGTTGTTTCGAGGATCTTTGGTGACGAGGCTATTTCCACTATACTTGTTACCTATCTTGTTTCCCATAAAACTATCAGTGGTTTTTGGATAGATGGGATCCATATTGTAAATGCTATTCCCAAGTGAAGTTTTGCCCAACATTTCAGATACTTTTGATTTTAGGCACACAATGTCGAAGTTGAGGCTATCACATTTGTTATCCTCCTGAAATCCAAACTTCTCCCTAGGCCTTATGTCGTAAGGTCCTTTGGTAAAATCAAGGTTATTCATGCGTTCACCCTTCATTCTAGTCTGCTCGGCCAATTTGGAAGCAGCTAGTGACCATTTATGATCCTCTGAGACTTTTGATTGACCTCGAAGAGCATCTCCCAGTTGCCAAAAGCTATCCATTTTGCAATCTACTGAGAGAGACAAATCATAAGATCTTCTTTAAATTTTATTATAAATTAAATGGCGAGAATCAGAAAACAGGAAGGGGGAAATACGTATACTCTCTTCAAGCAAAAAAATCCAACCCAGAAATAACGAAAAAAGAGAACATAGTTAATAACAGCCAAAGTGGACAACCAACAATTTTTCCCATGGTAAAATAAAATCAAGAAGTAAAATGATTCTGAAATGTAACATAAATAACAGCGAACTGAATACTAAATAGCTTTATCGGTTTATTTCTTAAAACAGGCACTCTGTCCCCACGAAATTCATTCTACTTTTGGGTTATAGAAACTGCTTGAAAAAGAGATGAAACAGAATGCCCTCGTTTCAATTCTGCACAAACAATTCATAATTTCATGCGAAGAGATCAACGCACAGTAAATAAGAAACTTCTTCAGCTCTTCCGGTCAACGAAGCAAGATAACTCGTTTCGAAGTTTGAATTTGATTACCTCGATTTTCTTACCAGAAAATAAATTAGAAATGTTCTATAGCCACAGAATAGACCAGCTCAATACTTCAAATCTAGAGACTGCACAACAAATCAACTAATGAAAAATTACAGTAAACACACCGTTTCATTTTCTGTACGATATCAAATCATAAGCACTTCAACTTAACGACGCAAATGCAGAACATCAAAGCGTCACAGATGAGCAATCACTTCTAAAATTACCAACCAATAAGAAAATCAGCGGAGAAATTTTCGATATTAAACTCCAAAGTCGTAACACAAAGCCGCAGATCAGATAATATCCCAAAGATCAAAAACCCTAAATTTGGGGATCAAAGAGAAGGTAGGAAGCGTACCTTTCGACTTCTTTATCTGCTTTGACAAAAACACCGGGCTAGAAGACAGGATAAGAACTAGAGGTATTCCACTGTATATATGGAGACCCATTAACAAATGCCACTGAAGTTTCACTAAACCACATCTTTGCCACTACACACGTGTAGCTCTTTTGGCAAGCAAGAGTCTCGCTTTTCAATTGTTTGCACCGAAAAAGCAAAATTTTTCGCCCTCCAAACTCTTATACCCCGACTCGATAATTTGTGAGGAGGTTAAATCTCGGTGACTCAGCGCCCCAAAGATAGGAGACATTTACTTGATATCTCAAAGAGTTACTTCAATATTAAGGTAACAACTCACACACTATGACACTGCAGACGTTGAATCTAAGTTCTTGTACTCAATTTATTATTTCTGAACTAACTGAGCTATGCATGTGCGGACCTCTCTGTTCAATTACTGTTACTACTTGTCACGTTCAATAATTATATTTATTTTTTCTAACTTGGTCTATGGTTTCTAATAAGAAATTAGGCTCTTGATAAATTCCACGAATAACTACTCAATCATAAGCGTCCATATTTGTTTTTGTGGCAAACACCTCTAGTAAATTTTATTATATAACCGTGTTTACAAACTATTGGCGTGACTCGATTATATCATGCAGAGGAAGCTCAGTTGAATCGGAACTCAACGAGTAAATTGTCACATACAATCGGCTGATCCAAATTAAAATAAAATCGAAAACCAAACAACCCGAAATCAAATCTATGCGACTGAAAAAAACCCTTCACTATAGATAGGAAAAAAGGAAAGGACAAGCAATTTAAAAGACAAATTATACAGATAAGAAACTCACTTCATTCTTCAAGCCACCATGACACAACAGTTAAGAATGAAGTGACTTAGCTGCTTTGTTCGACACTCGAGTCGTCTCCACATCAACTCATTGGCGTCTTTATCCGGGATGCAGGTATAGATTGCCATGCTCGTGCAGTAGCCTGCATCCGAGCCAGACGAGGCCCCGATCACCAACAACTCACTGCCCAACGACTTAAACGCGACTCCCCATCCCCTGTTGAAATCTGCTCTCACGGGCACGGGGCCAAGCTTCTTCCATGCGTTGCTTCTCTTCAAGTACACCTTTAGCTCGTTCGAAGACGCCTCGAGCGAGTAGAGCTCGTTGTTCACTACCGCAACTAGAGGCGGAGACTGAGACGTTGCAACCGGAAGGTCTTCTAACATGTTCGGGATCAACTCCCAGTGGTTCTTCTCCTCATCGAACGCCTCCCCACTTGCCAGATCGTTGCCCTCGTCGTCTCTTCCTCCGATCACGTAGAACTTTTTATCCATGTAACAGCCCGAACATAGTTTCCGCTTGATATTCATGCTTGGCAGAGATTCCCAGAGTTTGGTATCGGGGTTATATTTTTCGGCCGTGTTCAACACGGTCTGGCCGAATTCGTTGCCCATTGGGATCACACATTCCATGTCGATCCCCCCTGCAACCATAGCACAGGCTCCGCACGAGGCAGATGCAAATAAACACCGAGGGTTGATCATAGACGGACCTCTGCTCCATGTATTTTCGATTGACTCGTACCTCCAAATAGCAGCACCGCAAATTTCTCTGCCTGAGATTATAAGATGAGTTCCGGCACAGAGTGATTCTTTATCCCCCATCGGAAAACACGAATCCGATGGCAATACCGGAAGCTTCCTACACGACAGAAATTGAGGATCAAACGCCCACCAGTTACTCTCCCCACTTGCCAGCATGTAAATAGTCGCTTCTTTGAATCCGATTTCTTTTCTTATCTTGAAAATCTCACCGCTTTTGAACAGTGTTAAGAATCGTTTGTTCACGAAACTTAACTTCCAATATAAGGATCGAGGAACTCGAGCTACGATCAGAGCCTCTAACTCATCATTGAGTGAGGGAATTAAATAATCTGCATCCTGAGGTTCTTCCCCAGTAAAACTATCAATTGGGATCTTCTGGTTTTGCTCTCCTCCAATCGAGTCGTCTTCTTTGTTCGTCATATTAAAACACACACCTGTCTTTCCATGAAGGAACCTTTTGTTATGATTCACAAATTTACACCCAAAATTAAAGAAATCATATATTTCACACCACTTTCTAATTCTCTTCTTCTGTGAATTTAACGAAAACTACATCATCAATGTTCTCATGAATGACTAATTATACGCTTAAGAGTAATATTCAATCCTCCTTTAGAAAACAAAATAGAAAAATCCCATAGAAACTTAATGATGTGGGCAGTAAGAAAGCAAAAGGAAAAATATTGGAGAAGAGAGCTCAACAAAATTCAGAAACTAATCGTCAGTTCAGAGTTCAATTGCAGATAATGGGCAGATCAGAAACAAATGTTTTGTAGTAATAAATAAACCAAAAACAATCAAGCGTATGAATCAGAAACATCTCAGACCCAGAACAATTCTATAAAGCATTGAAACGCACAGGAAAGTAGAGGCATCAAATAGCACAAAACCCAGAAGCAAAATGCCATAAACTAGCTACAAAAATGAAGCAGCAGAGCAGAAGATGGAAATCTAACAGAGAAAGTAATTACCCAGATGAGAATCGAGAGAGAAAAAAACTACATTGATTCGAGGATTGGTTGAGAATCGAAGCAAAAGCTGGGAAGCATTTATAAAAGAGACCAAAGAAAGGCAGGCAGTGAAGAAACCACGACTGAAAGAAAGTTGAAAAGGACAGCTAATGTGTATGGAAACGACCGGCCAGAACGAGAGACGAGATTGAGAAGATGAAGGGCAAAGCGGGAAAGTAAGAATCAAAGTGAAAGTAAAAGAAATAAGTGGAAGACGGGTTTCAAGATTTTATATAGAAATCAAACAGAGGGCTTGTTCCTATCTCTACGCCTTTCTTTATTCACATTCCTCTTCTTCCTTTTACGCATATCTATGCTTCAAGCTCGATCATAATTACCCAGAACTCAAAATGCAGAGAACCCACAAGTGTAAATAACCAGAAATTGCAGAAAATCGACGATGATGAAAACGAAGGTGGTTGATTAGGGTGGTAGAAAGTCGAAGAAGAAGCCGTTCTCAAATCTCAGATTTGAAGTAAACAGAGACTTACTTTAGTTTGGCAGACTGATGATAGGAGTACAAAAGTAATAATAGTTTTATCGCCATCATCAGCACCACCACCGTAGATCAATTCAGCCACCACCTCCACCATCATATACAATACTGTAAGTCTGTAAGTGGTAGAGAGAGAGAGAGGGGGGAAAGAGAAGAGGGTGTGGTCCTGCGGAGAGAGAAAAGGGAGGGCTTTTCTCCATGATTCCTTGTTTAGTTTATGAATTATGATATAAAACAAGTGGAGTGAACACATTGGATTTGGCGAGGGAAACGCGCCTTGTCTGGGCATGTTTTGGAACAACGGAGGCCTAGAACTCGACGCATCTTCTTTTCGTTATTGGATAGCGAGGGGAAGCAGATCACATGGCCTGTAGAACAGGATTTCCCACTTCTACATATTTATATAAGCAATTTTCTTTTTTTTAATAACATGCATCATGAATTTATGCAAAGACAAGACACACGAATGGGTTAAAACCTGCGGGACTTTTATTTGAATGGGGGCATTTTATGGCTCTAAAGCTAAAAACAGAGTCTTAATCCACTGATTATGGTGGTGGGTTTGCCTCTAATCTTTGTTTTAATTTGAGGGTAGAATAATCCAAGTTTTGCACACCCACGATGGTTAAGGATGAGCAGCATTATCTGGACAGGTTCTTCTAGTCAAAAGAAGCAAATCAAGCTTAAAAAACTGAGAGAAAATGGAGCCTACGCAAGTCTAAGCAAAGCGTTTAGCTCATTCAGCCCACAGTATTTAGGCTTTTAACACGTCAAACCACTGTATCTGGTCTCCCTGGAGACACCAATTTCAAGCCTATGTCTTGATTAGAACACCGCAAAACAAAAAAAGATGAAATTTTGATCGATTAATCAGTCTGGGAATGCATGAAAAAGAACATAGTTCTGACTTGTACTGTCATTGTTTCATGTGATGTTTCCTCTGTTATGGTCTACGGGTCACCCATGTAGCCTCTAACGACAGTGATTGTGGCAGGGGAGGTTTCGGACTGGATCAAAACAGGTCGGCTGATTCAGGATTCCAAAAAATTAGAACCAGTCTCCCAACAAATTGGATCGAACCGGGTTCCAGGTCTCCGCCAATCTGATTCCAACCCCGTCGTGTACTTGAAAACTGTCCGACAATAATATCCAGGGGGTGTTTAAGAGACTTGAGAAAAGAATACTCAATTGGGACAGTTTCATCTTTCTGGTTCATACCGAGTTGGTTGCCGACTTTGAACGTCGGAGCAGATGCCCACGACTTGAAATCAGTGGATTCGCTCCAGCCTTGGGTTCCGCCGACCAAGTGGCGCTCAGCAAACGATAATGATAAGGGAGACGAAAGCTCTGGCAACGCCCTCCATTTTCGACGATTTCCAGGGGTTCGCCGATCGGGAGGAGGATCATTCTTTTTGGAGTTTGTATACTTATACAGTCTGTTTGAAACGAAGCAATCATGAAAATCTTAGTATAACAACCACTCCTGTTTCAGTCTGTTTGAATTCTACAACTTTAATGGATTAAAAACACATCTTGATTTCAACTGTAACATTTGAGCTTAACGGCGTCGAGCAGAAGCCCCACGTCTCCGACGTCGGATAGGGTATCTTGCCCGTCGTAGCTGACAAAAATAGGAAGATTAGGAGCGATGTTGGAGAGGTTGTAAATCGGCGCTCTCTGTTCTCCGTAATGCTTCACGTTGTAGTCTGCTCTTCCGTGGTTGAACTTGGCCAAGATCCCATCTCAAACGGCTGTTTCAAAATCACTATCAAATCAGATGATTATTCTTTTTACAGAGTGGAATAGCGATCGCCGATCGCCGGAGTTACTCTGCGCTAAGTGAACCACGTTCTTCGTCGACGTCGACTGCGGTTCGTTCTTCAGGAAGAGATCGACGGTGGAGGAGTTGAGACAGCAGTTCCTTGAAAATATCGAAAACATGGAACAGTTTTGATAATCAGGAGCCCGCGCGGGCTTAGCTCAGTGGCCAAGTGGCCAAGTTGTGGTAGATTTAGTACAAAGTTATGAATCAGGTGACTGAAATATGTTCAGCCGAAACAGTAAATAGACGGAATGAAATGGTCGAAACCTCGCCGACGAAGGCTCTGGCGGCGAGTACTCCTAAAGCAGTTTTCATGTGGCTCAAGTACGCAACGGGGCTTAAAAAAGCTGCCGATTTGAGCTGGTTTACCAGTCGTCCTTACGACAACGAAGCCAGAGCTATCAAAGTACCCTAACAAAACAAACCTACGATCAAGGTTTACTCGCCAGAGAGTGACCCACGTAATCGATCTTCCTTCCTGTTTGGCGATAAACATTGTCAAAAACTGCCGGCAGATCAACACAATACGATATGTATGCCATGCTCGAAGAAATTTGATGTCACGATTTGAGAAGTTGACGAAGAGGGTAGCGGAGGTGATCATACGTTTCCATTCCCAAATTCACTAAAAGAATGCATAATGCACAATATTGTGGTCCGAGAGTTTGATAACTAGTGTGACCGTAACAAGCGAAATCCGATATCCCAATAAGTGTCGCAACTTTGAGCAAGCCAACAAAGGGCCACTATGGATTTTCTTCTAAGATTTATAGTAAGAATATGTAAGAAAATAACATGATCGGTATTTTCGTAATTAGATATCAACATAGATGTTTCATTTAACAGAAAATTTAACGATCAAGTGGTCTAGCCATTTAGGATCTTGGCTGCGTTACAGAGTTCTAGCCATGGCCCTTGGCCCATGGGGATTGGATTCATGCATTCACAGCAACGGAAGGGCTCATCGTCGCCGTCGTCCTCCTCCTCCTCTCGGCGAACCCTCGATACGAAACCAGGCTCGGGAGGCAGCACTGAGCAGACCTGATCGGCTTCCCCTTCCGGCCACCATTAACAGTCCTCTCGCTGCTACGCACCGAACTCGCTCCAGAAACGCGATCCACTGCTTTAGCTTGGCTCATCTTTTCTCCACTCGATCGTGAACTATCTTCATCTTCTTCATCATTGTCTCTGAAATTTTCCATGAACAGCTCCGATAACCTCTTTTTCTTCTTAGTCGGAGATGGTTCCGGCGTCGAACTTCGGTTCTGATCCTCGACGTGGGTTCCGCCGACTCCGTTGATGCCTGGGGAGAATTTGTGATGTACTGGAGTGTTACCGCGAGAAGGGGTAAAATCTGCAAACATTTGCAAAGAATAATGATAGATTAGGATTGATCGGGGGGAGAGAGTAGACCGGATAAAATATTCTGTTTTTGTTTCTTACCACCGTTTACGCTGAAGAAATCGTCGTCGCAATCGGAGTCTAACCAGGCCTGGGAATCGAAAAAGACTTCATCTTTGCTACCTGAAACAGAGACGAAAAGACTGATTTCCACTAATTACGGGCGATCTAACAGCAGCTCAAATCTGTAAACAAAGTTACGAGGAAGGAAATCAACACCAGTGTCCCATACAGAAAACCCCCAAGAATAAACTCACAATCGGGGTCGCAAATATTCATTTGAAAGATCAGGCGCGATGCACCGATGACAAAAGCTTGGAACTTTATGAAAATCCAGCAGATGGAGTTAGAAATTCAAGCAGTTGGTGGCAACGACTTCAGTACAGAATCCTTAAATTAAGCGAAAAGTGAAAAACAGGATTGGGATTTCGTACCGTAGTCGACATAATTGTAAGCTGAACTAAACGAAGATTTGAGGGATTTCGCAGAGACTGGGTTAATCCGAAGCTCCCCGGCGACCGGTTTTTCATTCTTGATCGGCGATGGTATAATCACCAGATTCTCCGTCTTTGACTCCGGCGAATGACTGGGTTTTATCGCCGACCCGGACCCTCGGTGAATGGAAACACAGGACCCCATCTCTCTCTTTCTACACACACGAACTGGTAAGAAAACCAAAAATGGCAGCTCTGAGGGAGATAAAAAAGCGAGTGGATTATGTGTATGAGGTGTTTGAGTAGCGTTATTACAAGGAAATAAGAAATAAAAATCTCCCTTTTGACGAAAAATCTATGCAAGAGAGAGAAAGTAAGAGAGAGAGAGAGTGAGAGCGATGTTAAGGGAAGGGAGTGTTCTACATCTGGATTTCCCAGCATTGACTCCCTAATTGTAACAGCTTTCATGTATCCAGTAGACTGCATCTGCAACTAAAATCCAAGGATCGATGCAACAATGGCGATCTACAACAAAATATCTTCTTCCTAATCCAGGGTTTCAGAACCAGACCCCCTAAACAGAGATTAACACTATAATTGCATGGTACAGAAAGAGAGTATGACCAATTAATGGAATAATTGATGACAGGAAGAAGAAGAGGCATGAAGATGGCCCATCGCACACCATTAATGAAATTTCACGTCTACTGCTTAGATTAATAATGGAGGTTTATTAACAGAGCCGGTATCTTTCATTAACCGCCTATTTTTTCTTTGGGAAACATCAATTCCGAAGTGGGGTCGATTTTATCCTATCCTGTCGGGCAAAAAAGAAGACAATCAATGAAGCTCTCATGGTACTGGAGCAAGAATCTGCACCCAGAGTCCATGTCTGAGATGGAGATTCAACATTTTCGTTCTGTTATTTGTTCAGAATCCGACGTCATTGATGGACTCAAATTGAAGCTCTGAGTTAGACGACTGTTGTTTTCACTGCCGACAGCCGAGTGCAGAAACACCCAAAAAGAAAGGTTGCTTTTTCAGCGTACGGTATTGTTCGTTGTCTGGAAGTGGTGACATGGTGTCGGTAGGGTAGGCCAGGCTTCTCACCTATCCATACTTGTCCAAAAAAACGAAATCACACTACTAGACTCTGGACACTTGACCCAACGATACAATAGACTAAATCAGTCAGCGATTCAGAAATATAAAATACTACATATTATTTACAAAGAGCAAACTCATATTAAAGGATTAAAATTCTCACATTGCGATCACCAGGCTTCGAACCGTGACTTCTTATTTTAAATTTATCGTCTTTAGACAAATTGAGATATGCTCGTGCGGGCATCACTTATCCCTCATACCCACCCATTTATGGATGCTCACGGTCCGGTTCACTACGTTTTATTAACCAACCATTTATATAAAACATTTTATTATGTTACCTTATAAAAACTTATTTAATCTAGGATAATGCATGAGATATCAAATTAAATCAAAACATGCTCTTTTATCCATTTTAAAATCTAGTTTCTCATGTGAGATATTTATAAAATCTATCACATACAAAAATAAGTATACAACAAAATACCACACAACAATAACAAGAAAATCAATCACAGTAAAGAAAAGAATGTCGCTCTAAGGACTAACTCCACAACACAAGAAAAACAAAGTTATAAGACTCAATGTTTCGTGAGGCAGAAGAAAACATACGGGCTATCCAAATAGACTACTCATTAACCACGAGGTTAGGGCTATGGTCATCTAATCCACTTATGTATCATCAAGTTTAAGCGAAAATGACTTCAGAGGTCAATCAAATCAATGCCTCATAACCCATAGGGTACATACAATAGAGCACACATTCATCATAATAGAAGAGTCTGAAAATGCCGACGTAGTTTAGTTGACTCAGAGATGATAGATTGAATACAAGAATTTAGGTTTGACGCCTGAGCTGTCATAGTGTGAGAGTTGTTACTCCTAATGTTGGGTAGCTCATTGAGATATCAAGTAAATATCTTTTATCTATAGTCTGCTGAGTCACCGTGATTTAACCTTCTCACAAACTATCGGGCCGAAGTGTAAGGACCATGAGAGTAAGAAATTTTACCTTTTGAGTACAAGAAGAGTCCGAGAACAGTCTCATGATACTCTAGCAAGCCTCAACACAGTATCAAAATATTCATCCTCTCATTAATGCCACAAGAATCCAAACCCAAATGCAGTTTAAATCAATTAAAAACTATATATATGTATATACAAAAATAGATGTAGCAGTCACAATTTTAGTGGTGTCAATCAATTAAATAAGGTTTTAAAATCATTTAAACCAAGCACTAAAATCGAATGCAAAAAGTACAAATCTCTACCTTTTACTGAGTGTTTTCCCATTTTTTGGCTTTTTAATCACTTTCGGAATAGACTCTAATTCTGTAGTCATTTGAAATAACCCAAAATTATTGAATTAGGGAAGAGGAGGAATAAGTAAGCAGAAAACGAACGAAAACAGGCCCCCGAAACGGCCTGTTGGTCAGTCCGGGCCGGACCTAGTTCGGCGGGTCAAGAAAAATTTAGAATTTCAACCTACATAATTACACTAAACTATAAATTCATTTTTGTTTTTTTGCTCATACCTTTTTAATTTTCAACGTGAAAAAGTGGTGCCGTAGTAGCAGGACTTCAACTGAACGAGAGATTTGAGACTGAACGAATCTCCGTGACCGCCATTTTTACTTCCGACGGAGCTATCCGATTTCAATCTTCCATTTTTCTGCTTCCTTAATTTCTCAAGCTTCCATATTGGTTTCCGTTAGGTTGAAAAGCTCAGAGATGAGAAGATTCTGCGCCGTCGCCTCTGCGCAGCTCGCTTCTATACCTAGAGTTATTTCCAGTACCGCAAGGTATTCTCCACTGTCTCTGTTTCATTTTTACGCTTGCTATATTGCTAGTTTTATGTGCTTCGGAAAGGTCTGTTTCTCGATCAATCGCATCTCGTGCTGGGGTCTGCAACTTAATTTTACGATGAGATCCCCTCTTAGTTGAATTAATTGCTAACACGAAAGAAGCTAGAATTTTCAGGCTGAGGGAGAAGCGAAATATTATGATTAAAGAGGGTTTTTTCATTGAGCCTCAACCTGTCTGATAATTCTAAAGCTCGCGGCCATTCAGCTCTGTAATTTTTCTCACACCAGCAAATGATAAAGAAAAAAAATTGTGAAAAAAGAACTCAAGTTTAGAAGGAGGTAGAGGTGAAAGATTCTTGATGATTTGTTTAACTTCGACAGCTATAATCTCTAGGTGCAATGTACGGGAGTTAAAACAAAATGCAGAACTTTGAAATAATTAAGGTACCGGGAGCTGTATTATCATCTAGTCTACTAACAATGTTGTCCTAAAAAGCGATTTAGCTTCACCAACCAACATCACTTGAATGATTACTTATCCAAGCACCTTCCTTTTCTCCAAGATGTGGCTTAGTAGATCAAAGACTTGAAATGAAAAGGCAAGAGCATTAGTATAGTGTTATTTATGAATTAGACAAAAGAGCTCTAGCAGTTACTGTTGTGTATCACTTCCATTTATATTCATATCTTTGAATGGAGATACAGGCTTATGCTTATTTAGGTTTTTTATAGAAGCTTACTTGTTATGTTCCTTTAAAGTTCTAAATTGTTTGTTTTTCTAATGTAGGAATGAACTTGTATTACCTCGGATATTCTTTCTCTGTCGGGAAAAGTGCAGTAAGCTTTTCTTTTTACAAGCATATGCATTCAACTCTTTGTGGACCCTATCTTTCTTGACCATGCTAAGAAGTGTGCTATGATATTTTGATAGCTGATTCGAAGCAAGATGGATATTTCGGCCTAAAATCGGTGCATCCAGCTCTACTAGCAGCAGAAAAAGAACAGGCTAAGGCTTTTTTGACCTTATTCTTAAAGAAACGAGGTTTGAGCAGTGGACTTGCTACAGGAAAAATTACTATGTCTGATCATTTCATTGATCACCTTGTCTCAAAGCTTCCTTTCATTCACAAGTCTTCGTATCTAGTAGGTTCGATTGTTTTTATATGAATTACTAACGTTGATATTTTTTGTTCCTAATAGAATAGTTGCTGATAAAATGCTATTTTTCCTTCGCAGGACAGGAGCTATCGACCATTGAGATTAGAGATGCTTTAAATCCGTATCTAGAATCTCTCCTTGAAGAATATGGAAAACTTCTCATAGATTTGGTGAAAAGCTTTCCAAATCTCCCAATTGGAGAAAAACCTGTCGTAGCTACTGCAGTGTCAGTGTCAGTACTTGAGCCAAGTGCAACCACCAACAACAAGAAGTTGAAAGCCATATCTCTAGTAAGTGAGGTAGGTCCGGAAGGAAAGCTCAGACCTCATATCGTCTATCTCATTGAGCTCGGGATGAATCTGGAACAGATAAAAAAAATGGCTCGAAAGTTCCCGGCGTTTGCTTACTATAGTTTGGAAGGGAAAATAAAGCCTATGGTTGAGTTTCTTCTTGATCTGGGCATTTGCAAATCAGATATTCCTACCATCCTCACCAAAAGGCCTCAGTTATGTGGAGTTAGTCTGTCTGAAAATCTTATTCCGACAATGCAGTTCCTAGAAACTCATGGTGTGGACAAGAACCAATGGGCAAAAGTGATCTATCGTGTCCCGGGGCTTCTGACATATAGCAAACAAAAGGTAGTAGCAACCTTGGAGTTCCTCACTGAGATGGGACTCTCAAAGAAGAGCATAGGTGAGATCTTTACTAGATATCCAAATATTATAAGTTACAGCGTGGAGGACAAATTACGACCCACTGCTCAGTATTTTCATTCAATGGGAGTCAATTTAGCTTTTCTTCTTTACCGATCTCCTGCTACTTTCGGTCTCAGTTTAGAGGGCAATTTGAAGCCTGTGACTAAATTTTTCTTAGATAGAGGTTTTAGCATGGAAGAGGTTTCTACCATGATTTCAAGATTCGGAAACCTGTATACTTTCAGTTTGGAAGAAAACTTGATGCCCAAATGGGAGTACTTTTTAACCATGGACTACTCGGCCTCGGATCTAGTTAAGTTTCCTCAGTATTTTGGTTACAGTTTGGAAACAAGAATTAAGCCGAGATATGATCTTACAAAGGAGAGTGGCGTAAAGTTTTTGCTAAACCAAATGTTGACAACTTCCCTTGAGGATTTCGAGAAGGTTTTGAAAAGGAAGGTAGAAAGAAAGGATTTGAGAAGCAAGCCTTGTGAATCCCACCATCAAAGGCATGGAAAACGGAACGTCCGAAAGAATCCTCTTTCTAGACAAGATTTGAACGAATAGAAGCATCAGCTTGAGTAGACGAGAATGATTTTGGGGGGGCTGTTTATTTTCAACGAATAAGAGGGTACCGGATGAATCGATGACTGCTATATTCGTCTTTCTCTTGAGCTTGTTCAGTGGAAGAGCCCTTGGAGGTACAGTTTAAATCCCGTCGTTATTGGTCATTTGCAATTTGAACCTCAATTAAATTTTTTCAACCAATCAAATCTCAACTAATTATCTCTTAGGATTTTAAATTTTATGCAAATATTGCATGTGATGATCAAGTATTGCACCAGACCTACAAATTTCCTCTCTACTCTTCTCCTTGTTAGTTACTATCCTTTGCACGTTGTACAACTCGAAAACAAAACAGGCATTTTGGAAGTTCAAATTTTGACATCATGTATGTTCTCTGTTCATATCTTTGGGTATTTTCTTCAGGAGACTGATAGACCTCCTTTCTCAAGGTTTACTCTCAGGAGTAAATGAGCAGGGAAGTTCTTTTTTCCCCTTTAGTTCGTCTCTTTCTTTTATGTTTGTCTTTTTGTGCCTGACTTGCCCAGGGTTACTCTAATTTAAAAGGAAAAGAATGCCTGAATACTTAGGGAAAGTCTGGGGGAGAGGGAGCTTCCTCAAGAACGTCTTCCAACATTGAAGTCAGTTACTCAAAAACTTTAAACTATAACTGGATGAACGAAACTGCTTTTATAAAATATTTTTCATAAATAAAATTGCCATTAAACTGTCTGTGTATTCGTGGTTGGGTTGCCCTCCTCTTCATCTTAGGGTATTCGTGGTTGGGTTGCCCTCCTCTTCATCTTAGGTCACCCGCGAACAAGGGTGAGAGTTATGCGTTCGGGTTGAGTTCTGATAGAAAATATATATGATTTTGATAGGTTAGATTTTGTAAAATTAGATCTAAACTTGATCTCGATTAAATACTTGATTTAATTTAAATTTAATTCAAAATTTCAGGTTGGTTTAAGTACAGATTCACGTTAGGTATCGTAAAATTTAAATTAGTAGTTTATCAACTTAAATTAATTAAAATTTATTTTTTTTAAATTTTGGGTTTGACCGATTAAACGACTCAACCCGACGAATCAGTTCTTGTAAATTATATTTGAACTCAATTCGATCGTATATTCAAATTGTACCAAATTTGATTCAAAATTTTAGATTAGTTTTAATTTAGGTCACATCGATCATTACAAATTATTTCGATCTAACTCTAATAGTCGGTTTGGGTATGTTGCCACCCATGTGTATAAAGCCAAAGACCGTAGCCCTCCATTGACCTAATATGTAAGTCACCAGCAACGAAGTTGACGTGTACATAGGTTTATCGTAATTATTTAATTAATTTGTTTTTTAATTTTATCAAAATAAGGAAGTGAATTGGAATCCAAGGATTGAACAGCCCAGCGAGGCCCAGGCAATCTCTCTTCTCCGATTCCATCTCTCTTTTGCCGCTGCTCCGCTTTGACCATTCCTCCTCCACCTTCACCATTGTAACCCTTCTGTGAGTACTCTCTTCCTGGATCGATTCGTTATATTTTTTACGGGTTTCCCTTTATTATTCTGTGCTTTATCTCAGTTCTCCCTCATTAGTCTTTGGGAGCTGTTCTCCCAGAGACTGGCTTCTTGCCTATGGAGGATTCTGTTGATTACTTTTCTCCGAAAATGAGGTCGTGTTGAATTTAGTTATTAAACATATTCAATAGGTATTAATGGCCGGGGGAATCATGTGGCAGATATTGAGGAGGAAAATTCAGTCTCATAAAACTGTAAGAATGCTTACGATGGCTGTTTTCGGTTCTTCGTTTCCGTTTTGAGCTCTTGATTTGAGTATCTAACGTGTCAGCTTCATATTTTCTTTTTTTTAGGGGGATATTTTTCAGGGAGAAATATTTTATTGCGATGACCACACGCACTCCTACTGATGATGCTGTAGGATGTTGTCTTATTGATGAAAGTAACTTTTTACTATTTTACCAACTTTTTTGCAGGCCTCTCCAAATATTTCATCCCTTATCTCTAAAAAAGGTGATTTCGGACCTGGTTTCATGAAGTCTCTTAGAGCTCTTGCACTTGTTGGAGCTGGTGTTTCTGGGTTCTTGAGCTTTGCAACATTAGCCTCTGCAGATGAAGCTGAACATGGCTTGGAATGTCCGAGCTATCCCTGGCCCCACAAGGGTATTCTGAGTTCATATGATCATGCTTCGTAAGTTTTTCTTGGATTACTTTTACCTTCTCGTAAATTAGATAACTTTTGTATTTTGACAGTTAGTTTTACGATCTTTGAATTAGTATGACCATAGACATTCGTTTTTCATAGATCAGTGTCTTCATTTTGGTCGCTCACTGCTGCCAATCCTCTCGTAGCTTCTGACTTGCTACATTGTACTAATATCTAGATTTATAAATTACAATATATCAACCTGTTGTCTAATTTTATTTGAACAGGATCCGCCGTGGCCATCAAGTTTACCAACAAGTCTGTGCTTCATGTCATTCCATGTCTTTAATATCATACCGTGATTTGGTCGGTGTTGCATATACAGAGGAAGAAACAAAAGCAATGGCTGCTGAGATTGAGGTTGTTGATGGTCCTAATGATGAAGGCGAAATGTTCACTCTCCCTGGTAAACTTAGTGATCGGTTTCCTCAACCATATGCTAACGAACAAGCTGCTAGGTTTGCCAATGGAGGCGCATATCCTCCCGATTTAAGTCTTGTAACAAAAGTAATCCTGATTTTGCTTGTAATATTTTAAGGTTGATAATGCATTCTAAAAACTGTTTTTGGTTTGTGAATTTAGGCCCGCCACAATGGACAGAACTATGTTTTTGCCCTTCTAACTGGTTACCGTGATCCTCCTGCTGGTGTTTCGGTATGATTCTAATAAGTTTAAAAAAAAAATGATGCAGCTTTCCACTTTTGCAAAATATATTTTCACATTATCTAATGATTTAATATTAAATCTAAATGTGGAACCATCGGTCGACTTATTTCTGAAGGTCTTAAGTTAGATACATTCTGGCCCTTGTGATATTATATCTTGTTATTATTGATTTCACCTTTCGAATGATTACTTCTTTGGAATTTCTCTGGTGATTAAATAATTTTGGTTTATAGCATGCTATGCATCCTTTGTTCCTGTCAAAGGTATGTATGTTCAAGGATTTGTACGTGCTTTCATGGTTGTCAATTTTTCCATCTGTAAATGATGCACGCGTTTTAGATTTAGCCCAATAGATTTCAGTCAACGTTTCATTCTCTATTCATGCTTGATGATTCCATTGATTATCAGCACACGCGGAGCACATTCTAGTGCAAAATCTATTATTATGTTGCAACCTATCAAATTATAGGCATTTATGAATTAACTCCGTAGCTTTACAAAGTCTCTGATGATATTATAGATAAGAGAAGGTTTGCATTATAATCCTTATTTTCCTGGGGGTGCCATTGCGATGCCAAAAATGCTTAACGATGGTGCTGTAGAGTACGAGGATGGTACTCCTGCAACCGAAGCTCAGGTTGGTCTATCTCTAGCTTCTCCATGATTAGACAAATGTGTAAATCATCCAAATCTTACGAGTTATAATACTATGATCAGATGGGAAAAGACGTAGTGACTTTCTTGTCATGGGCTGCAGAACCCGAAATGGAAGAGAGGAAATTGGTATCCATTTTTCTCGATTAGTCTTGTAGTGATTTATCGACTTGTGTGTTGTTTTCTACTTATGATCATCTGTGACTGTGCTTGGCTTCTGCGGCTTCTCTGCAGATGGGATTCAAATGGATATTTGTTCTCTCACTCGCTCTACTTCAGGCAGCCTACTACCGGCGTTTAAGGTGGTCAGTTTTGAAGTCGCGCAAGTTAGTTCTCGATGTGGTGAACTAGAATCGTCATATCTAGTAGCTGCACTTCAATACTTTTTTTTTTTGGTTCTGTGAGTTTTCAACAATTTGGGAATAATGGTTCATATCGATGATGACAGAAGATTTCTAGGCATGTCTAATTGATTCGGATTTGTAAATTGGCAGTGGAGTGATCTGATTAAGTCACTCTACAAACATATTACTTGGAAATTTCTTGAAACTTTGATATACTCACTGCCAGATTGGTCTTCGAACAATCATTAGAGAGTCTATAATGTATGTATAGCAGTAATATTATATTGTTTGTGACAAGTGTCACATTCTAAAACACTTTTCTCTTTATAAACATATTGTAATTGTATTGTAATAGTTTGAGAATGAAATTACATTATACTGTTTCCACACTGTGAGAAGTTGGATGCAGACAAAAGATGGGTAAATAAGACTGTGGAAGCTTTTCTATTATAGCCCGGGGATTGCTTGCATTCTCTGCTTTTTGCTTATTGTTTTTAAGGTAATTGTAATACCCGAGACGTTAAGTAATATTATATTTTTTTATTAGGTTTGGATAATAATATTGATAGAAATTTTGTGTTATTTTATCTATCAAGATTGCAAGGTTTGTAAGCTGATTAGGCTATTAAGCATATTTTTTAAGCTCATTAGGTTTAGATAATAAAGATGGGTAAATTAAATCCTCAGTGTACAGATGCCGAAACAGACGTGGTAAACACGACAAAGAAACACCAACAACTTGTTCGACTAGATTGCCGCTATGCTGTCCTGTTTTTGCAGCAAAAGAATTAGATCCACGCCGATTGTTGTCACCCATCAGCTATTACTCTGTTCTTGTCTTCTCGTTGGAGCCCTGTTGTTTTTTTCTGGGTTGGACGGGAATTTATGAGTAGAACTCGTAATCTTTGGCTTGGATTATGATGGTTCTCAGCCCGCCAATGGGTGATATAATCATCAAAATCAGTCCTAAAACAATGCAGATCTGAGAAGCAAGAAGATCGACGATCAGCCCAGAAAGATTCGAGTTCAGTTTTGGAGGAGAAGCTGAGAAAATAAAGCAGAGCATACCCAGTTGGTCCACCAGGATAAGCTGAATTTTCGAGGTTTGTAGATGGCCAGCCACATGATGCAGGGGAGCTGGAATTGTCAAAATGGGAACCCAGAATCAGATTTTTTACCATCAGAATCGTAGAAACAGGAAAAATCGAGGCTTTCTTACGAAATAAGTTGTCGGGGCGAAGGCGAATCCTCCGAAGAATCCGAGGAGACCGCCGAAGAAAGGAAAAGTGATTGCGATGAACATCGTGAACGCTGCAGAAACGAACAGCGAAGACGGAGGTTAGAAACTGATCGGAACGTAATACCGACAAAAGATCGATATTAAAGAAGCATACTCACCGACATAAGTGGTTCTCGCGACAAATCGGAGCCCGAAACTGGGTCTGAATCTTAATTTCTTCACCAACACAGTTTCGATCATGTCGAAAACCGGCATCGCGTAAATCTGCAGAAACCGGCGATTGGTGAGCACAAATCGAAAAAAAAAACCAGCAAATCGGAATGTCGGAGAAAATCACGGCGTTACCTGATAACTTCCGATGACATGGACAACGACGAACATGTTGGCCATGGCGATAAGCCAAGCGGGTTTCTCCAAGGAGATGAGAATGTTGTCCTGAACGGCGTTACCAAACATCCAGTATCCTATCAAAGCAACCGGAAAATAGCATAGAGCAACTATAATGTAAGCCACGATGACTCCTCTCCACATCGGACCCTTCGACGGCTTCTCCGGCGTCGACGGAATAGTCGCCTGAATCTCCAACACCACGTTATGGCCGGCGTAAGCGAAAGCGACGTCGCCCAGAGCGTTGAAGAAGTTAAATACCGTCCCGGCCGTGCTATGAGCTTTGTAGCCGTACTGCACATCTGGCTGAACGCCTTTGTCCAAAGAAGCTCCCCAAGCTATGGTGGAGTAGCTTCAAAGTCCAACCCAAAAAACATAATCAGTCATTGATTAATCAGGAAAGAAAAGGTGACCCGAAACTCGTCGGAGCTTATCGAATCTGCGTACCTGAGCGACATGACGGCGGCGGCGAGAGATACGCCGGAAATGGAGTTGAGATTGGGAAGGTGGGAGAGAACGAAGTGAACGGAGGCGAAGATCATGATAAAGTAAGTCTGTTTGATGCTTTTGCAGCTGGGACAGACGGTGTCGTGGAATTTCTTCAGCGATTTCCCGCCGGTGACCATGTAGACGATGTTGACGCCGACTTCGACGACGAGCTGCTGAGGAACCACGATGTAGAGACCGAGCTTCTCGCCGAAAGCGTACTGGCCCAGTTCGTGGTATCGATCGAACCGCTTGCCCGGAACCATCTCGTGCATTTCGACCATCTGCCAGAGAGTGTACAGAGTGATGATCCAAGATAGAACGAGCACCACCACGCCCGGACCCCTGAGAATTTCATCAAAAATTTTCTCGCTTTCAGATTTTGAATAAGAAATTATGTCGAAATTGACTAAAAGTTTGTTTGTTCGGATGAACTTACCAACCAAGCGACGCCATTGCATAAGGAAGGCTGAGAACTCCAGCTCCGACCATGGCGGTGACATTGTGAAACGCCGAGTACCACCATTTTGCGTTCCTCGAAGAAGTGATCGGAAGCCAATCATCGATCGCCTTTTGTTCCCTCAGTTTCTCATCGTTCTGAAAATTCTCAGCCGTTAGACCAAACCACAGACGAAAACGCAGAAGTAGTTTACCTTTGCTCAAACTATTACAAGAAAAAAAACCATTGATTTTGGCAACCTAACAACTGAAATCTACTGATCTACGTTTCAATATTTTAAAATCCCATTAATGACTCAGACTAATGCGCAAGTTTGTACGTTAAGATGATTATGGCTTGTGAGATTCCGGGAAGCAGGTAACGTCAATGGCGGCGCAAGACCGTCTCTTCGAGTGTCGTTCAGTTTGTTCTCACTTGGGTTCCCGCGAAAACTTCTCAACTGTGAGACTTTTGAGTCAGACAAAACGACAATCTCCCGTTTAATTTTCTACAATCATCAATAAATTATTTTTCTTTTTTTTTTTGCATCAGAAAAAAGCTGCGATATCACAGATCATCGGAATTTTCGTGGGCGAAAGCCGATCATTTTCCTTCCTTTTCTCCGTTATCAGAACCCATAATTATTAAAAGTGCAGACACATAGAAATATCTACGACAGAAAAACTCAGGCGCACACGAAAACAGCAAGGAGAGAAGAGAGAGAAGAGAGAGAGAGAGAGAGACTCACATCACTGGCGTTGATGCTGTAGCTCCTGCGGTCAGGCTGGGAGTAAACAGGGACACCAGCAGCAACATCAGTTCCCATGGAGAAAATTGCAGAGAAGAGAAGGAAGAATAGGACGAAGAAGAAGCGAAAAACGAAATATAAAAATGGGGTTTCGCTGGATTCCAATGGATCTGAAAGCCTCACTCCATATATAAAACGATAAAGAGATGTGAAGCTTATCTCTGACTAGCTGTCGATTTGTTTGACTTTCTAAACTGATCATCCCCAAGTAATTTTAAGGAAGACGACCATGTGAACCCTGCAAGCTCTTGGAAATTTCTTCCATTAAAAAACACTCATCACCTTAAAATATACTCTCTGTGCTGTCATGCATTCGTTTTAGAAAATCAAACAACCTTACATTTGCCCACTTCGGCCAGCCATCCTTGACTTCAGATTCCGGCGAGTCTTCTGGTTGATTAAACTCAACAAAATATAATATTCCGAAGAAGATCAGCTTCTGAGAATCAAATATTCTCTTCCTGCTCACTTATGTCCGTGGTTTTTTACTTTTTAGCTTCAGACGCAGAAAACACAGTTGCAGCTAGACGCCGACCGTGCGTTGTGTTCTGTCGGCGGGGAAGAGCCATGGAAGGCCACCGAGCTTTCCCCCGGTGTCCCGCTGATTAAACTGTGTTCTTCATTTCTACTCATACATACAGATGTTGAAATGGTTGGTAATTGGTATCAAAGCCTATCCAACCCGCACAGTGACGGACAGTCCGACCTGCCTACCCACCCAAAATCACCGACAGGTGGACTGCATCTGCGCACCATGTTGAAGTGCAGGATGTTAATTTTTTTTAATTCTTTATTTTTATAAATTTTATTACGCAAATATTAACGGAAGACTTTGACAATTTTAACATAAATTTAAAATAATAAAAGATAATATTCTACGAAGTTGCATGAATTTAAGATAATTGTATGATTTATCATAATTTTTTAAATATAAAAAATGAAAAAAAATTATTAAAAATTCATATGTCAAAAATAAATTCTACGAATTTAAGGACGAACGTCATGATTTATCCTACCAAATTTCAAAATAATTTTAAAAAAATTCAAACTAGAATAAATATAAGTAAATTGAAAATGCATATGTTTTTACTTTGTTCAGGTTTACAACTTCCGATCGTGACAAAAAATTAAAACATAAAATAATAAATCACAGGAAAAATTTAGACTACAGAGAAGACCAACACAACTTGTACAAAAATTCAATGGTCCAACACGATAAAATCGTGATTCGACTGAGTAGAATTTTCTAAATTTTCATCAGATAAACAAAAATAACACAATAGAAGAGGTTTTACAAGCTCGCACAGACATAGCTCAGTTGGATCATGAATGGTAGATTGAGTATAAAAGCCTAGGTTCGACGCATGTACTGTCTTAGTGTGAGAGTTGTTACCCCAATGTTGAAGCTCCTTGGGATATCAGGTAAAAGCCTCATATCTCTACGCTGCTGAGTCACTGTAATTTAATCCCATCACGAACTGTCAGGCCGATGTGTGAAGACTCTGGAGACGAGAAATTTCGTCTTTTGAGTACAAGAATAAGTTTTACTTGACTATATTATTAGGGTACATGATTTTGACTTTTCTTGGAGCTTACGTCACGTAGAAATAGAATGAGAAAACTGAATGAGAATGTGATATAATAATATAACCAAGATATTTCCATGAAATGCGGTTTCCTAGTCAACGTGACGGCTGCCAAAGGGTGCGTTTCGTGGATTTCGTTTACATTGTCACTTTCAAAAAGTGTAGGATTCCCCTTCTAATCTTACATAGGAAAAACAAATATAAACACGAAACTAAGACATCAAAATCACGGGCATATGAAATACACCGAAAAAACAACTCATCTTCGTAAATTTTGCAACCGAAACTTATATCTTTATAACGTGACATAAAACACGCATTTTAACACAATCTAATGAATCCATAAATAGTCTATATTTTTCCCGTCATAATCTCTCCCCCACTTGTAACACCCAATTTTTTTTATGTAAATTAGATTTGCATAAATGTAGTGTGTTATGACTAGAGTATGAAATGTGCTAAGAAAATATGAATATGGTGATAGAATTATACCTTAGAAGTAGTGAATTGATGAATCATAAACAATATTAGTAATTACCTAATTCCAAGGTTTTAGGGTCTTCACATGAATTTAGTTTCTTTTAAAGACATTTAATAGACTAGTAGATGAAACTACACAAACAAGAATTTCTTGAATTGAAAAGGTAAAAAGAAAGTTATGGATCTTAGAGCCCAACGGTTGGTAACAAATGTCGGGTTGGAATTTGGTAACAGAGTAATTTCTGTGTTTCAATCATATCATGCCTTAGAAGAGCCTAATTGACAAAGTGTTATTCTGTAAAGTTGTAGTAGACATCTAGATAAGAAGATTAATAGGTAGATCAACTATATTGGAGTTATGGAGATAAAGTTATGCTTGTTTGAAGTTGGATAAGAAAAACCGGACTATAGAATTATGGACTTTTGAGCGATGTTTGGTATTTTGTATAATTGAACATAATAGGCTCCGATTTTTGAAGTTTAAGTCTTCTACAAAGTTAAACTAGACTCAATGAAGAAAAGATGGATTTTTGAATTAGGAAAATCCGAGTTGTTGAGCAAAAGTTATGAAAGGTTTAAATGGCGGTTAACACCATGAATAAAGGGGAGACACCTTGAACTCTCGAGTTTGATTAAGGGTTGACAATTTAGTGCTGAAATCTTGACCTTTAATGAAATTTTAAGGAATTTAATCCATGATTAATTAAAGATGGACCAATAGGGAAGTGCCACGTAGAAATGATGGTGTCACCTCATGATTGAAGATGTGATGAGCTTGGATGGTGACACCTCATGCTTGAACCACATCACTCTTCACCTTTCAAATGGATAACATTTGTTGGAGTCTTTAGCTATTAGTCATCACGACCCTCAACTCTCTCTCTCTCAGCTCTCTCTCCTCTCTAAAATTCTCTCCAAATTCGTGTGAGAAAAGTAGGGTTTGTGACAAAAATGTGAGGTTTTAGTGTTTTGTGCAAGAAATTTTGGTGTTTAAGAGTTACAAGTGCAAGAGAAGAAAAAGCCTACGAATCAAGCCCTAAGGTACCAAGAAATACCATTAAGATGTTCATTTTGGTGCTGTAATGACTTATAAGGGATGAAATTTACGTTACATGGTTAAGAATACATGAAATTGTGAAGGTAGTTTATGAGTATACACTTTATAAGTCATGTTACCCAATTTTTGAAATGTAAATTTTACGAAGTCTTTGAGTTACAATTTAGTCATAATCTCTTCTAATGAAGTGTATCCAACATTCTAAGGTTTATATTGGTACCTTATTCATTATGATCCGATTAGTGTAGCCAAATTTGTGTATATCGGAAGTTGAGGTAAAAATAGGGTATGAACTAATAGGGTCATGTTATACCCAATTTTAAAGATGTAGAATTCATAAAGTCTTTAAGTGAGAATCTGATCACAACGTCTTCTGAAGAAATGTAGCAGACATCTTAAGCATAAAATTGGTACCTTAAATGTTTTGATCAAAGTTTTGTAGCAAAAGTTATGAAGGCCTAAAGTTTCTGGTAAAATAGGGTATTACGGGTTTTGCTTATATTATTTTATTTTATGATGTTAAGGTATATAAGCAAGCTCATTAGATCCTTAAAGACTCAGAATACTAAGCCTAAGCTAAAGAGATCAAGTAAGTAAATGCTTGCATGTCTTTGGCTCCTTAGGGGACTACATCATAAAGAATAGATTTAAGGTTGCATTGTTAGTATGAGTAATCTATTTGATTAATGATTATAAGTATATTAATGATAATATTCTGTTAGGGTGTATCGCACCGTACACCGACCCAAACAATTTGAGCTTGATTGAGGCATGATTGACATTGTTTGATATTTGATGTTTGATGTGTAAATTGCTTTATGAATATAATTATGCTAAGAAAGTCTATGAATGTCATGCATGTTATTGAGAGACGCTTGCTTATTGTACGTTTGCATATGATTGAGTTATTTTTAATATTTCTTGCATATGTATGCTCATGATCATGCTCATGCATCATGTTTTAAGAAAAGAACGAAAATGTTTTCCTTGCATGTTTTCAAAATGTCACCCAACCGGATGTCGGGATGGTATGAGACGTCTCCGATATTCGATGCATTAATGTATGTAAAACTGAAACAATGAGATGAAGCCACGGGGTGGTAAGCTTAGTCGAGAATGCTAGGTGAGGTCACGGGTTGTACCCGAAAATGTGATGGACCTTGGTGGAACCACGGGGTGAAGCTTTTGATGAGGGCGCACAGGTGAAAGTCGGGTCGAGAGGGCCTGAGCTTTTCGGGTCGAGAGGGCCTGTGCTTTTCGGGTCGAGAGAGCCTGAGGGCTACCTGGTGGGGTCTGTGGTCAGGGCGATCACAAGGTGAAATGCAAGGTCAAGTAAACGAGAACGATAAAGAACGAAATGAATTGTATGTTTTTACGAAAGCACGAGCATGTTAGGCATGTAAGTTCATGAGATTTCTTACTGAGCTTTAGGCTCATAGATTATGCTTTGTGATGTAGGTGATGAAGATGAAGGTCAGAGACTTAACTCTCCCTACTTGATGTGATAATCACGCCGTGGAGGAAGCAAATATAGTGCGGGAAGCTTGAATCGTTAAGTGCCGACCGTAGGGATGTCAAGAGATGTTTTGATGTATTTTAGAGTGTTTAGTTTCGAACAATGTTTATAAATATGTCTACTAAACGTTTTGTAAATATGTTTTATATGTATGATGATATGTTTATTTTTGGTGTGATGTTATGTTTAACTTGAATAAATGATGAGTTTTTCACAATTTTATCCAAACGCTTCCATTTAGTTTTACGAAAAGAATTTGAAGCCCAACATCTTTCTAAAATAAAAAATTTTATGTAAAAAAAAAAGAAAAAAAAAGAGGGATGTTACATATATGGTATGAGAGCCCACCGGATTTTAAAACTGATTCTGTAGACTACTTAACAATGCAAGCTTTCGCATGAAGACGCTTCATCCACTGTAAGTATGTTCGAAATCGCTTTTTTTGATTGTGATTGTTTATGTGTATTGTTTGCTAATTGCTATGATTAAATAAGCAATGCCAAGAGTTACGAGATCCATGGATGAAGGCACTAGACAAGAGAATGAAAGTGCAATTGACATTTGTGGGCTTAGTGGAGCGCCAATCACAATACCTAGAAAAGCATCGGGCAAGAGAAGGTCAAAGAGACGAACGAAGGAACAATCACAATGAGCTCAGTTGTGAGAGGTTCAATCGCCTTCATCATCCAAGTTTCGATGGTCATTCAACTGATCCAACTATAGCAGAAGAGTGGATCAGAAAGCTAGAAGATATATTTGAATATGCGAAGGTAGAAGGAAGAGATAAGGTAATCTGCGCCACTTTTATGATGGAGAGTGACACAAGATTTTGGTGGGACTCTGTCAAAGCTTCGAAAGATATAAGTGAGATAACGTGAAATAAATTCAAGGAAGCTTTCAATACCAAATATTTCAGCCAAACTGTTCGAACTGCAAAAATGGTGGAGTTTGTACACCTCCGCCAAACCAGAACCGTGTGGGAGTATGTTCGACGATTTGAGGCTTTGTCAAGGTTCGCCCCACATCTTGTAGTGGATGATGAACTGAAGGTATATCAATTCACGCAAGGCCTTAGACTAGAGATGTTTTACAAAAAAGAATTTGAACTCAAACGCCTTTCCAAAATTGAAAATTTTATCTAAAAAGAAAAGAAAAGAGGGATGTTACACCACTAGTATAAATTGCACAAAAAAAATAACGTAAAAGTTTTGTTCTATTGTGTTTTGTTGTTACTAATTTTCATAAGGAAGAATATAGTTGGAAATAGTTTTAAAACTCCTCCCTAATGCTTTTTACGTGAGAACTCTTCTTTATTCCCCATTGTTGACTTGAGAAAAACACAATTTTGGACGAAACCACCCACCTAAGATCGACAAAACCACACATTCTCGCTTGATTTTTACAATACGATCATTAATTTTTAAATTTAGTGTCCCAATCTGATAAGATGAATGATAAACAAAGATACATTCGCTAGTTGCCATACCATAGTTGATAGAGTATGCGAGAAAAAAACGAAGATGCCATGGTCAACCCTTGACAAAAAATATCCATTACAATTCGACCCGTGTTTTTGAAGTTACGAGCACCAGATCCTTCCTAACCGTTTCATTTTCAGCATCCATTTTTAGTGGATTTGCCTTTGACTATTAATATTTTATTTTAATTATTATTATTGTCGTCGTTGTGGCGTTATCAGTATTCATTTCATGGAAATTAAAGTTTTTTATTTTCTGAACTCGGAATTGTGAATTTAAAATAACTTTTAAATTTCCAGGAAAAAAGAGAAAAATAAATTAAAGAATAGAAAATGAGGATCTGGGCATTGAAAACGACGGCGACGAGTAAAGACTTTGCAGTTGACTCCGACGTGTTCCCACAACATTATTCGATACATCAACCAAGGTCCACGGTTTTAGATAAGTCCTGTAATCATATCATAATTTTGACATGGGTAGCAATCAAGCCGCCGTCTCCTTCGTTACAAACATTGCACGCGCCGCCTTTGGCCTCGGTGCTGCTGCTACAGTTGTCAATTTCTTCGCTCAACACCGTCGATGGCCCACCCTGTTCTGGCCGAATCCCGGTGGACGGTCATTGATCAGGCCTCACTTACAGAAATGACGTCTAAATAAAGTGAAGTCAATTAGTTACGAGGGTGAGAAAGTTTGGTCTGCTTTCATTTTGAAGTAGAATACGCCCACAATCGTGAAATTTTAGAACTGAAATTAAAATTGTAAATTAAAGAGCAGACCCAAACATGTAACATGCAGCACAGACAAACATTGTCACAAAGCAGACAACAATGGTAACGCGTGATAAATTTACATATATTCTCACTCCACACAAAAGACTCAGTTTCAAATTCTATCTCGGAGAATTCGATCAAACAATTCTTCACGTGCTATGTAACTATAATTAGATTTCGGAAGCTTGTGCTTTATTATCCTTAAAGGGTTGGAGGGATCCATATGTAGCCTAGAGTTTGAACATATCCGGCCTTTTCAAGGAGCTCATCAGCCGCTGCAGGACCACGGCTACCTGGAACATATGAAGTAGACTTGAGTTCACCTCTGTCAATTCTATGCAAAAGAGGCGTGAAAATCTCCCAGGCTGCCTGTTTGTTTTCAGAAATCGATCGAAATTAGAGAACGTTCACCATTTGTTAGGATCTATAATAATTTTCGCTATGAATCAGTACCTTCAACTCGTCTCGACGAACAAAATGCTGCTGATCACCTCTCATTCTGCCAAAAAAAAAAAAAACAAATGAGAAGACTTAATGTTATTTACTATTTTTTAGAAAAAAAAAATTATATTAGAGCCGAGAAAATGGGTTAGAAACTCCAATCGACCGAGACAAAGTCCCGGATGCAGTAAGGTCAGAAATCAAACAACAAAATGCATTAGATCAGATCAAGTTTCAAGAACAAACGTGTCGAGAATCAGTCGTTCATATGCCTCAGGGATTACAACATCTTCATAACGTTGTGTGTATGAGAGATCTAATTCACTCTGCACAGCAGTCATTTCGAGCCCTGGCTGTTTGACCTGAATAACCATCATCTCAAAGACTCAAACCTCACTATCGTTGAGCAGGATAAAGCCAGAGAAACTAGTATTAATGACACGTGCATTTCAAGAGTTTAATATTATTGTAACTAAATAGGTGTAGAATTCAGTCACATTATTATCATACCATCAACTTCATGTACATAGCTTCAGAAGGTTGAAGTCGTATGACAAACTCATTCCTCCCATGCTTTTTCCCAACATCTGCCCAATGTGATCAGAACATACATTAACACTAATTGCCATACTTAAAAGCTAAGCATATCAATATTTGAAGATGAAAATCACTCAGATCAAACATTCGAAGCCTTACATTTGAATATGTCACCAGGGACATCCTTGAACTGAATTCTTATCTCTGCTTTTCTCGAGTTTAGCGCTTTTCCTGCCTTTAGTATAAAGGGTACACCTGAAGTATTAAAAATAGACAATTTATTACGGGTTTTACTATCTTCAGGTCAGTGACAACAAAGAAGATAAGTGATTACCTTCCCATCTTTCATTATGTATTCTTAAAATTACTGTTGCAAATGTTGGAGTGTTTGAGTCATCAGGAACCGTAGGATCGTCCCTGTAGCCTTCGTATTGACCAAGCACAACCTCTTCATCTTTAATTGGGAGCACTGATTGAAGAACCTGATTGCATGAATAAAATTTTTTATAAATTGTTTTTAGGTCACATATACTCCTTGAAATCTATAAATTTGCTACAGAAGTCACAAGAAACCAGCCAGTTCATCATAGAAATTTTTTTAAAAAGGTGCCAACAGCACACTTGTTAATATGCTAATTGTCACAAAACAACATATAAAACAACCTTCACTTTTTCATCTCGAATGTGCTCAGGTTTAAGGGAAATAGGCTTCTCCATGGCAACAAGACATAGAACCTGAAGGAAGATAGAAAATAAGTGAAAGAATCCAATGATCAAAGGATAAAATGGCTGATGGTTGCACTGAGAAATGATATGAGTCCAATGATGCTAAATTTGGAGGGGAATTCAACAGTGATAAATCACATTAGGAAGTCATGCAATAGTGGGAACAGCCCGAGTGATGCAGCAACTCATAGCTTATTGGCAACTATGCGAGTGATGAATTTGTTAAAATTTAAAACCATGGTCGAGAGCTCTCATTGACAGTCAGAACAATGTCAGCTATTTCCTTTACTAATTCCATTATCACTCTCTCACTGATCATGGAATTGGAAAGGATCCAAAATGACTTTTTTTTTTATCTTCATTGATCCAGAATTTGCAATCTATAATTTCTTCGTCAAAGTCTTACCTGTAATAGGTGATTCTGAATTATATCACGGATAATTCTGCCAAAAAAAATATATTATTGGATTACTTGTGATGCTTAGCATTAATAATATCTGAATTCTCAATACAGAAACATCCAGAATATATGTCTTCAAGAGTATTGAAAAGTTCTTCAAAAATGAGGTAAATGTCAATGTACCTTCAAAACTATAAGATTATATATAACTGATACTTCAAACTTTAAATTTTATCAATTGACACATTGTGCTTAGACCTGTTATCAACCGACACCTTCCCATTACTAAATTTAATCAAATCGAAGGCAAACAAAAAAATAGGACCTAGAGGTGAAGAAATGAAAGCAAGATTGAAATAAAAAAAAATCGAAGCTACTTTTTTCATGACTTTGATGCAGGAAAACTGTGTTGATTTGACCTTGAATAGAGCACAAAAAAGCTTCTTCCTTTTTTTGCGCGAGGAATAAGGAAGAAGCTTATCATACCTTATGAGATTCATTTTAACGGACATAGAAACAAGAGGGTATAAGTTGATAACAAATAAAAGTACAAGGTGTCATCTGACAAAACTTAAAATTTGAGATGTCAATCGCAAACATCCCCATAATTTAAGGAGGATATTTGATATTTATCCAGAAAAATATCTTGACTACTGACTGAATCTTTGAAGGTGAAAAATCTGTTACAAATAGAGAAGTTTCTAGAGTTCGAAAGATTTATTTTGTAAAATAGCTTTGTGATAACAACTTAAAATCTCAGCGAAGAACCTATATTGATTAAAAAATATCATATTTGCCCACTGAAATTTCAAATATGAAATTTTTTACAAGAATAAAGCAGTTTGTAGCGCTAAAAGAATTTTCAATAAGGACTACTTTGCCTTAAACAACAAAAAGGAAACAGAGTGTATTACCCATATTGATCAAAATATCCACCACGTCCTTCGGTCCCAAAATCCTCCCTGAACACAATCTGCCAGCAAATCAAGATAAAATGTCAATTTGAAGTATTATGTTTTTAAATACCTCATCCATGGACGAGGACAAAATCCACATCACCAGACAGATGGGTATACAATTAGAACAAAACTGACTCAGAAATTTAGACAACAATGGCATGCTAGTTTCATTGAAGACTTGGAAATTATAAAACCAAAAGCCTCACCTGTACATTGTCAATGTTATCGCGGTTCCAAAGGGGCATAAACATGCGATTTGCAAAACGAAGTACCAGCTGCAGAAGCAGAAGGATAAGCAGATGTATGAAACAATGAGTAATATTATACACTTATTTATTTGTATATTACCAAATTTTGGACCAATTCTTTTCCCAAATAGTGATCGATACGGTAAATTTGTGGCTCATCAAATAACTCTCCGATTTGAGTACTTAGAAGCTCGGCTGAGGCTAAATCCTTTCCAAATGGTTTCTCAACAACAATTCGGGTCCATCCACCAAGATCAGCTAAAAAGATAACAACAAAAAGAGCATTCTGTAAACACAAAAATGATGGCATGCATATCAATTTGCTAGTTATAACAATAATACTGCTAAGGATCATAAAGCTTACATTTATTCATGCAATAATACTTGATCATCTTGCAGACAGACGGATATACAGATGGAGGAAGAGCAAAGTAGAAGAGCCTTCGAGATGAACCTTCAATACTATTGTTGCAGATCTCATGCTTTGAAATTTCCTTGTCTAACAGCTGAAAACCCTCAGCAGAATCATATGAACCACTTACATATTTGATCTACGAAAAAAAAAAAAATCAATGAACAATAGGGAAGAATCCATGTATGTCCACCTACTAATTTAAATACCAAATTTTAGAAGTAAGGTTTCCACAAACCAGCTGAAGAAACTTGGCTACATCTTCCAACAGCTCCCTTGCTGCGTCATCTTTGTCACGGACCAAATATCTGCAGTCAGTATCAGATTTATGGCTAACCATCTTCGAGACGAAATTTTATGGAATTCCATACACAGTTGAGCGTGATCTAGCGGATGTATAACTGTGTTTGAACACTTAACTCGTTTGTTATAACCATCAGCTTTGCTGAATGCATATAAGAATACACCAATAATGCTAAAACTGCTCCTATCGATTGAAAAAAGTTGGAGAGCAGAATAGAAAGGCTCCAACATAAGGAATGCAACTCACCCACGTATTCTGTCTCTTAAATCATCATCTGAAATATGTGTCCTGGCATACCCAAAAATGTGAACTTCATTCGACTGAAAGAACCCCTGTTACAACAATAGAAAATCTTACTCTGAATTCAAGCATGGGAGCAAATTATTCCACAAAAAAGAGTCAAATTACTTCAGTGTAGCAATACATTAAGCATCGAATAGTATCTGTTATTGAAAAAACAATAACTATCGTAAACTCTCACTTAGGAGAAATTGCTATCAGGGCGTTTATGGTAATGACAAATCATATAAACAACAAAGGCATGCATCTCAAATAATCTTCTCAAATATTGTTCAGGATAAACTAAGAGAATTATATAAAGACCAAAACTGTATTGCTTCAAGTCTCGAAACGACCTAGTTGAATGGTAGTGCAACACTTAACACATCATCGAACCTGGCGAAAAAGGTTGAAGAGAGCTGGAAAGGTCTTCTTCTTAGCAAGATCTCCAGATGCGCCGAGCACAACGATGGAGAGGAAGCCAGTTTCAGAAACATTTTCAACTTCTCTCGAGAAAGTCTCGTTTTTTGAAGTGACTCTTTTCTCGCAGTGCCACAAACCCGAATCCATTCCAGTTGCGATACCCACAGAAATCCTCAATATCTACGTCAACTACGATCTAGGTACAATTGTATTGACTGTAAAATATATGATCAAATATCAAGAACCAACAATAACTCCATTATAATAACAAGAGGGAGAGAAAGACCTAGATTGACGTTTAGGTCAGGCCAGAGTAGCTTTCAACTTTACAGAATAAACTATTCATCATAGTCAACGATATCAATAACATCCATCAATTACTCACAATACAACAGAAAACGAAAAGATCCAGAAGAAGAGAACAGAACTCCGGTTTACGTGCGAAGAAGGATGAAAAGCAGAGCGAGAATCAGAGAGGCAAAAATCGAGATCAAATAAAACAAAACATACGGAAACAGCTTCCAGAAGTATGTGCAGTCAAATGAGAACTGGACAAGCGGAAAGAAGACTGAGCCAGCACAAGAAGAAGAAGAAGAAGAAATGAGAATGACCTTCCTTTATTCAGGCTGAGATTACAGGTAGGTAGTAGCAATGGAGGTAACGACACACATGGCCGCTCTGCCAGAGAGAGAGGTAGTGGCAATGGAGTTGGTCTTCCCACCAAATTCCAAGGCCCCAGCAGGCAGCAGGTGCCCTTTGTCATCGCGTACTTTCACCTATAGGCCCCTCCATTTTAACGTAATTATCTTCCTATCCCCTGATAGCTGACGTGGTATTTCATAAAGTTGAGCGTGGGGCCAAAAGTTGAAATATCTTGATAGAGGGGTGTCTAACGTTGTCTAATTATTGATGTAAATCACCATAATAATGCTATTATTTTGATATAAAATATTATTTTTACTTCCAAAGAACTAAAATTCAACACGTAATAAAAAGGTAATACTAGTACTATTCATCTCTTGATGTTAGTAGAAATGTGATCTACTTTAAGTCAATTTTATAAAGAATAATTCTAAAGTTATTATCTTATCATATCTCTTGACGTATCGTCGCGTGATAATGTCAATTTAAATATATTTAATAAATAAAAATAAAAATATTTATTTATATTTTAATCGTGCGAAGACACGTTAAAAATATGACAACAGAGTGAACCTATGTTCACGTATAGTTTCACCAACACCCCATCATAGCGAGGGCCCAACCAAAATAAGATGGTGTGAAGTTGAACCCACAGACCTCGGATCTTAAGGCCGCCATGTGGGCCCATGTGAGATTAGGCTACAGACCAAGAACGGTTCAAAATAAAATCTTGAAAAATAAATCAAAAACACTTTGATTTAATTGGATACATTTATCATTATGCAGGTCCAGACAGATGAATGACACCGCAATTGGAAACACTGACAAAACAAGGAATCGTGCACCTTATACAGATAGAAGCTTCTATCATATTTATACAAGGGAAAGTTTACAGGGCCCCATGGTTCTCTCCTTACACCATTCTAATCAGGAACACTTGAGCAGTACTCGGTTTTAGAGTCCGATAATCACATTTTCAGCCACTTTGGCTTGATCGGTTTTTTGTCCTTGGGCTTTTGCTCGACCACCGGAGGGGAGGGGACTACTGGTTCTGATTCTGAAGCAGGTTGAGGAGACTCGGCTTTCTCAGTTCTGATTTCCAAGTTTTTTAGAGCCAAGATCTCATCTTTTAAAAACCAAAGTGAATCAGCAAGTGTAGCATCGTCACCTGAGAAATGGGAAATGGGTAATCGATTATCGAACATTCAACATGATAAAAATAAATCAATAGAAGGAACAAGAGGAGATCGTCCCCAGGCTAGAACCAAATATTCTTGCCAAAGAAGAGTGAATTTTGTCACCACTTTGAATGTACAACTTTTACGGAGGATGTTGGTTTTAAAGATTGTTTTCCCGAATATTTTCGATAATACAAATTTTTTTAGAGCACAGAAAAGTTATCTGCATGACAATTCTATTTGCCATTAGAAGAATTTCAAAGCAGTAAAATGAAAGAAAAGCAAAAAAATGTGGCATAATAGTACGGTAATATTTTACAAAAGGACACATCATATGCCGTACAGGACAATATTTTACAACACAAAGTCATAATAGCAAAGATAACTAATGATATAAGATGCTGAAAGATCAGAATGAGCTCTTACGGTGACAAATTTAAGCACTGGATTATCCAGCGGAAATTTTTTTATATCCCGAGGCAGCTAACCACTAACCACTACACACTTACCTATTTAACGATCAGACAAGTGCAGTGTATGTTAAAAAAACTTACAACTAAATCCAATAGTGTGGTATTGAATGAGATGACAAGTAGTTTTATCACAAAGGGAAGTAGCTCAACTAGATAAGTATCAAATACCGAACATAAGATTTGCAGATATGAGGATTAAAATCTCAAAGGGAAATGCTGTTAAGAAGGCTAGCTAACCTTTTTGCTGATCATACACGAAGTAGACTATAGCTCCAGGAACAAAACCAGCAGAGAAAAAATCTTGAGTCATATCTTTTATCTGCTTTCTTGGAGGAGTTGTGTCTGCAATATGAAGTAAAATTAAGAAAACCGCAGCTAATATTGCAAGGAGACATCTTTGAAAGAAAACATTAGCATAATAAAAATTCCTTTGAGACATTCTCTGTATTCACAAGACATACAAATAATGAATGGCAGCTCTGGTTGACAAACCACTTTTATAAGAAGGTCAACCAAATTTTGTAATGTTTCAGAAGGATGAAATGTTGCCTCTAAAGTGTGATTATCAGGAAACCGAACCCTTATAATGGCCTGCATACATAAGAAGCTGTGTGAGATAGTGAAGTAACTTTTTTCACTTAATAAGAGTGCACATAGGATATAAAATTTGCCAATCATTCTACTAATGACAAAAAATTCAATATTTCAATGAGGTGTGGGAAATTTTTTTTGGTATCTATTCTCTGACAAGTACCTTTGTTATCCTTGACCTGCGAGCTGCCTCTTCTGCTTCCCTAATTTTCCGTGTTTTCAAAAACTTATCTGTTAAAAAAGGCATTCATTAATTTTATATGATCTTTGCAAATGACTAAGCACGTGATAAACTTAGATACAAATTTATGAGTGAATTCATTCCATAAGTTATCTACACATATTATCATGACAAGGGAAAGTGGAAAAAACCTTTTTCTTGACAAAAAGGTCATAAAATTTTACCTTCCTTTTTAGTTGATAGAATTCGATAATAATCCTCTGGAGTGAACTCATGAAATTCATCAGTGTCTCCTGCTTAAAAACCAAAAAATGAAAATAAAAGAGAACAGAATAAGAAAAATGTTATAAGCATGCGATTGTAAGTCAACAGAAGAATCAAGCCTTTTGAGAACAAAGAACATTTCAGTTGTTCTAGTCCAAGAAGTAAGACTTCAAGTAAACATTATACCACTATCAGTCGCTTCTTCTGGGGATGAAGAAAGAGAAATTGTCTCAAACACGCGTATTTCTCGACCAAATTTTTCCTTGGCTTCCATGAGCTTAGCCTTACCTCCAAAAAAAATTTGGAAAAATCAACATACTACAAACAACAATAAAGCACAACAATAAAACTTAATTTGATGAACTAAATAATAATGGCCCCAGAGTGGGGAAGCAGATTTTTAAGCCCAGACAAACAATTCACCATCACTTATCAATGCCATTTTTTCTAAAATTGTAATGCTTCTGAGTTAGAACTTAAGACTGACAATGTTCAGAAGCAATTCATTTTCAACGAGATAAAATACAAGTAGCAACCAGTTTACTAACGCACTGATATTTCTTTTACAGCATGAGTTTACCTGCATTCACAATCTTCTCAAGCTAATGGAAAAAAAGATGAAAAAGAAATTTAGAATCATGAATGAATTTTTAGGACAGTTTGCCTTTTCAGACATGAAGCTTAACAGAAACAACTGAATTCAACAGAAAAAAACAACAAAATATGGCAAAACTTCCTAATTTTGAATTCGTGTGCTAGTAGACGACCTTCAGCTTTTACTTTACTAACGTTTTTTTTTTCAAGGTCTATTATATTAATAATAATAGGCACCATAATATAACGATACTTTCAACAGACTCCACGCTTAACTCGAATTTTCAAAGTAATTTATTTATATTATGTTAAAGTGAACATGGATTTTCAATTAGCTCATCCAATGAATTTTTGTTTCATCTCCTCTTAATAGACAACAACATAAAACCAAACAATCGACCATTAACGCACAATAACATAAGGAATTAAAAGAAAAAAACATCAATTCATCATCGAAATCTCATAACAGAGTTCCAGATAAGATTAATGGGATACAAATACAGAATCTAATCGTCAAATGTTCGACAAAACCTTAGCCGATTCAGCGTCCATAAGTTGAATGTCAGTGAGCCTCCTTCTCTTCATGGATAACGAAGAAAAACCATCATAAACCATCGGAACTCTAGAGAAAGCTCAGAAGGATGAGAAAGAGCGTCAGTTCTCGTATTTGTACCTTGTTTGATATGAGGTGAGGTTGCTTTCCTTTCCTTTCCTTGGATCCCTTGACTTCGCCCCTACGAGTTCCTTTCCTTTTCCATAAATCTGTAGATTTATGGCTCTACAGTGAGCCCACTCAGATTTCGTGATTGTAGCGCCTATTGCCAAACCTTTGGGCCTATTTATAAAGCCCATGACTGCAGTCCATTGCATGTTCAAGGAGAAAGAAATTGAACCAATCTAATAGTTGGAGGACCTCGTCTCTGAACGTTAACGTGAACTCTTGAAATTGAACCAATCTCAGTTCAGCCCCCTACGAGGCGGGGCCCACACCCAGCGTAAAAATATGGGCCTCGTAGAATCGCAGTATACTGAAAGTTCCCCAAACCTGTTTAAATTTGGTTTAAATTTGTAAATAATACATAGTTGGAGAACCTTTGCTCAAACATTTCTTCGACCGAGGAACAGAAGACCTGAATCACGGCGAGGTAGAAGAAGGAAGCCAACAGAGAGTAATTCGGAGAGAGCGAGAGTTGGATTGGAGATGACGATGGACAGAGAGAAGGAGAGGGAGATTGAGTTAGAGAGTGCAATGTATACTAACTGCTTGCTATTAGGTTTGGATCCGGCCATTGTCGGAGTCGGAGGTTCCTCCCCTCGCGTCGGCCAATTCCGGCACTCAAATCCCAAACTCGGCGAGCAGCTTCTTTACTTCATTCTATCTTCTCTCAGAGGCCCAGCTCAATCGGCCAAAGTATGATTCTCATTCTCTTTTCTTTTCTCCTTTGAATTTGTTCCTGTACATTTCTTTCTATTATCCATTTCCCCCCTCGATCTGGTCTGGTTTCACTTTCCCCATTTATGGATCTTTAGGATTTTGACAAGGTGTGGCCTATATTCGACTCGGGGCAGTCTCGGGACTTTAGAAAGGTGAAATTTAATCATAGTTCTATGCTTTATTTGTTTTTGTACAATGTTCGGCATCTGAATATCAATTGTTCCTTTTGTATAGATTTTTTTTAGTTATGTTTTCTCTGTCGAACGTTTTGGTATCTGCCTATTAGGTTGTGCAAGGGATCATTAGCGAACTGGAATCTCAGGGGGAGCTACCGAGGAGCAATTCAAGAGTTTCTTCTCTTGCTACATGTTGTGGACCAAGGTCTGCCGGTGTTTTTTTTTATATCAGTTCCATTTTAGTGTATTGTACAGGGAATTCCTTATGAAATATAAGCCCGCTGGGATTACACCATTTGTCCTCAATGACTGTTCTTGTTCTGTTTGTGTTGGGCTCTCAAAAATTATGTTTAATTGAATTTTAGAACGAAGAAAGAAACAATTAGTATGATTTTTTTTGTGGAAAGAATTTCAGTTTTCATCTTCTCAAACTCTTTCCTGCAGGTTTGTCGAACTTCTTTGGCAACTTTCTTTGCATGCTCTGCAGGAGGTTCAACGGCGAACCTTTGCTGCTGATGTATCTTCTAACCCATTCCCTGCATCTTTAACAGATGTTTCATTTTCTCATGCAGCCACATTACTTCCAGTGACAAAGGTGACTTAGATATCCTATTTATTTGAGTTTAAGAATGAAAATTCTTTTATGTTATCGACTGGTCTGTAGCTTCTAGATTGTAAACTGTCCTTTATAATTTGAGTTAGCTCAGACTCTCATCATTACTATGAACTTACTTTTTTGAGAGCTTTGTCTCATGAAAATTGATGTATCCTTGGTATTTGGAAGCTGTTATCTGTGAAGATAGAAAAACTTCTTTGAATATTTACAATTATTTGCTCTATTTATTTCATACCTGAAGACTATTTTGATGTTTTGTTCTGAAACAGGGTAGAATCGCACTTGAAAGAAGGAGATTTGTGAAAAATGCAGAAAAAGCTGTACTGCAACAAGCTATGTGGTCTTCTCTGGCTCATGAAATTACTGCAGAATTTCGGAGCTTATGTGCTGAAGAGGTGCAACTCATTTCTCTTCTTTGTTATTGTTATTTTTTATTGGCATTGAGATATAACTTTATCTATTTAAATTTTTTTGGGAAACTTGGAGGCCAGGCCTATTTGCAGCAGGAGTTAGAAGAACTTCATGATCAGAGGAATAAAATAAAGTTAGAAGGAGAACTATGGGAAGATCTCGTATCCAGTTCTAGTCAGAATTCTCATTTAGTTGCAAAAGCTACTAGATTGTGGGATTCTATATTAGCCCGAAAAGGTCAGCATAAGTTACTCTTCACCATTGAATTGAAAGTAGCATTTGATTTTAGTGATCTTTTTAATAATAATTTTGGTTGTTTTCTCGTGTGCCTTCATACCGGGCACATATTGTTTTGTATGTGTTTTTTTATTGTATAAGTGCAATATTTACATTCCAAAACCAGGTTTGTTGAGTTTTTAGGCATCGCATAACATGTGTGCAAACACTTGTTAATTTTACTCACTGTTTATGTAATTAAACGAGACCTATTTTTTAATCATGCTAAATGAATCTTTATTACAATGACCGTATAAAATCTGATTGGTTTATTATTTAAAATCCCTAATAATATATAGGACCGTTAATACATTTCTATGAAAATTTTAAAAAAATAAATACTATCATAATAGATAAGATAAAATATTAAAAAGATAGTGAATATGAAAAGATGTTTGCCTCATGTTCTTACATCATTGATTTTTACACCTTATTGATGTCCAATTTAGAAATGAAAAGTTTAATAAACTTGGTTGGGAAATTGTGGTGCAACGTGTATTTGTTTGAATTAGTAAATGTTATGATTAAAAAATCTGATTGCATCAATGTTAAGAATTGATGACACGAGCTTCTTCTTTTTTAGGTCAGCATGAGGTTCTTGCTTCTGGCCCCATAGAGGACTTAATTGCTCATCGAGAGCATAGGTAAATTAATATTTTCAATGTTAGCTGCATGGATGTGTTACGGACCTAAGATCCGTTAGATCTAGTTATTTATTGTTATTTGTTATTTCATAGTTACTCTTATTCTAGTCTAACGAATAAATCTTATCTTAGTAGTCTTATCTTAATCTTAGGGATAAGTATTCTCCCTGTTAGTCTTATCTTAGTTTGATGAATGAGTCTTATCTTAATTAGTTTTATCATAGTGTAAGGGATAAGTCTTATCTAGCTAGGTCTATCGAGTCTATTTAAAGAGGCCTTAGCCCTTAGGATTTGACATCAATCAAGCAAATATCTTTTTTATTATTTTTTCTTCTTTTCCCTGACCATATCTCTCTATGGCCGGAAGAGAGATAGTTACCCGATCTCAGGATAAACTCCCTGAGTCCGATCCTAATAATTTGGTATCAGAGCCAAATCTCTCAGTCGTAGGAACAAATTCTTCACCATTATTTCCGTTAATGCAGTGCATGATTCAGTTATTGGAGCAAATCCAAAAAAATCATGAAACCCTAATGGCACGTTTGAGAGACTCATCGCCACAGCCGATCGTGCATCTCGCTCCTCCACTGACTGCCTCGCCCGCATCATCAGTGAATATGTTCGCGTCGCACACGCCAGCCGTGTACCCCTCCGGTCAGGGTGCCCCTACCCGGCTTCTTCCGCGCCCGCACCTGCGCATGCCACGCCTGTGCTGTACCTCCCCGCGGAATTGGTCCTCGCCTCGCCGGCGTCCACGCCCGCTCCATACCCGGCAGCTGCCCCAACACCGGCCGCGAGCCCGACACTGATTCTTCCAGCCGCCACCATCTCTGGAGCTCCGTTTGCCGCTCCCATGCCCGAGAATTCAGGGTTCTCTGGTCCGATAGATATGGCTCTCACTTCCGCACCCAAGCTCCCTTGGTGGAGTCACCTCACCTCCTGGTTGGTTGCCGGCATAGTTTTTCGATCCGATTTCACCGTTAACCATCGTCTCCTCAAGTTGTTTGACCGTAAGACTCCCGCCTCCTCCGAGCTCAGAGACCGGGTTTCTTCTTTCGAAATCGTCATCGACCCTTCCTGCAATCTTTTGCTCCGTATTTACACCACCTTCACCTCATCAGAGGTTGAAAGCAATGGAATGGAGGTCATCGTTTACTACCACGGTGGAGGTTTCGCCTTAGGTTCTGCCAGTTTAAAAGCCATAGACACGACCGCTCGCTTCTACGCTCGAGGATGCGACGTCGTCGTCGTCTCCGTTAACTACCGCCTCGCCTCGGAGCAACAGGTTCCTTGTCAGTTTGAGGAAGGATTCGATGCTTTGAAATTTATCGATGGTTTAGACGACAACGCGTTCCCAAGAGGCGCATATCAGAGTCGCTACTATCTTGCCTGGGAGAGTGCCGACGGGAATCTGACACATCACGTGGCGGTTAAAGCGAGTGAGCACGCCTTCCACAAAGAGGATCGCACTGAATCCAAACTTCGTTCCTCGCGCTCTTCTTTTGCCGCTCAACGTTTCTGATTTGTTTTGGAAAACGTTTCTTCCGAACGGTTCAGATCGCGATCATTCAGCCTCAAACGTGTTCGGTCCAAACGGGGTCGATCTATCGAGTTTGAAATTCTCACTATCGTCTTTTGCTACGAGTTTTCATCCTTTCAGCTTGAAGACAAACTGTTTTTCGCAGAAGGGAGTAATGTTACAGACCTAAGGCCCGTTAGATCTAATTAACTATTGTTATTTGTTATTTCATAGTTAATCTTATTCTAGTCTTATGAATAAATCTTATCTTATTAGTCTTATTTTAATCTAAGAGATAAGTCTTATCCATGTTAGTCTTATCTTAGTCTAATAGATAAGTCTTATTTTAGTTAATTTTATTCTAGTTTAAGAGATAAGTATTATCTTAGTTAGTCTTATCTATGTAGGTCTATCGAGTCTATTTAAAGAAGTCTTAGCCCTTAGGGTTTGACATCAATTAAGCAAATATTTTTTTAATTATTTCTTCTTCTTCTCCCTGCCATATCTCCATATGGCCGGAAGAGAGATCGTTACCTGATTTCAAGGTAAACTCCCTGAGTCCGATCCTAACAGGATGATTCATACATTTCTCATTTGTTTTGCATAGGTGGTTTATACATTCTCATTTGTTATTCTTCTTTATAGGTATCGCATATCGGGATCAGCTTTGCTTGCCGCCGTGGATCATAGTTCTCAAGGGACAGACGTCTCCTCAATACAGTCTAGTGACCTAGCTTCTATAGAGTTAGATGCCAAGGAATTGAGTGATGGATCAAATGGAAATATAAAGAGGGACAAAGTGAATAATATGCATGATTCATCCCAATCTCTAGTTAATGAGGAAAATGTTCATCGAGTGGATGATAGGACTGGGAGGGTCCTTCCCACTGTTGATATTGCTGAAATTATTAGGCGGTGGACCCATGCTTTACAACGCATTCATAAACAATCACTTCATCTGGTATGATATATATTGACTTTCATATTTTTTCTGATAATTTCAATATTCATTACCGCTGTTTTGGTAATTAGTAGTTGATTGTTTTTTTATTTGTTTTTTTACCTTCAAGTGGTCTATACGGGCTCCTTTTAGGACTAGTCCAATCAAGCGATACTACTTGGATTACTATTGCTTATTTGCAATAGAATTTGATTGGTTTCCTTTGAAAAAATAAAATATGCTACAGCATTGATATCTGCTCTTTTGAGTTTGAGGAGATAAATATATGAAAGGGATGCCATATATTATGTTTTTTTATGTTTCTATATAGGTATTGGAAGAAATTTAGCACTTCAGCTTTCTATAACTTTTTCTCCAGTGTATTTTTATGGCAAAATTATATTTTGTCCTCATCTCCTCGCATCCAAAACGGGTACAAAATATTACCTTTCCAGTGGTGTTGTGTTGCCGTAAATGTTAGTTCTTCTAATTCATGGTGAGTGAGCTTGTCTCACAAAGTAAGTTGATTGTTTTTGGTCGAACAACATAGTTTGCTTTCTTTTCTTCTGAAGATACATAACGGAATAAAAAATGTTGCCTTTCCATTTTAATGCAACACACACTCTATCTTTTGTACTTGTTACCCAATGAAGATAGTAGATTATACTTGCAATCGATAAAAGTCTTAGCACATTGTATCCTGCAGGCAAAAGCTAATGATGGAGAGGGTCCAGAAATTTTAAGAAATGCAATTAATGACAGCTCTGGTGGGCATGCTGATTCATTAGCTGCAACTCTTGCTGAACATCAACAACATTTGGCAAGCTATCAGGTAGTGTCAGTAGTAAATTATACATCAAAAGGGGATAATCCTTTTTACGTGGCACTTGTGGTTTCTTTTTTTGGTTTTACATTTTTGCTCAATATTATTCTTTTTTATTTTCTGATGAATTAGTGAAATACTTATGGCCAGCCCCAAAAGAAACCCATTTAAATAGTTCTTTAATTTTCTACTATGTGTATGCAGAATAGTGATTTTCCCTTAAAACCAGGCATCTTGGGAACTAATGTTGATTTTGTTTTGTGCATGTATGCTGGTTAGTATAAATTAGTAGTTGAGTTTTCGGTGTTGGTTGATCAAACAAATTCTTGTTGATCTGTTGTGAGATTCATTATAGACAGGTGAAATCGTGATTACTTTTCTGCATGATAAGGCTTGATATATTCTTTTTATTTATGCTTTTCATGAATAGGTGCTTTTCAACCAACTGAAAGAGGTTGCTCCAGCTATACAGAAATCCATAGCAGAATGTGCAGAGAAAGCTAATAGTATTTCATCCAGTTTTCCTCCAGTGACTAAGCACTCCACTCGCTCCATGTCTCCTATTCAAGTACAAAGTGGAAGATTAGTGGTGTGTGTTTAATGGATAATAACATTAGTCTTATCCAAATTTAATTTATCATAAAAAATGACAATTTGAAGTTCGCAAGTCAAATCCTGACATTCTTCTCTTTGGACTGACTTTTTTCTTTGCTTTGTTTTTTTATTAAAAATGATCCAGGACAGTAACAGCGATGTTATCACTGATGTTAACTCAAAGATGCCAACTGTTCAAGTTGATAAGATGTCTACCAGTCCTACGTTAAAGCTCCCACAATTGTTTAGCTCGATGCCTAATTCTTCTGGAAAAAGTGGAAATGTACAAAAACGACAAACTGTATCTCTTCAATCCAGCCAAATCAAAAATTTACCTGAAAGAAAGTCTGTTGATCATGCTGTGTCAATCAATCACATAGACAATGCATCACAAGGTTTGCAGTACCTGCTTTGTGCCTCGTTAGTTTTCATCATGTATTCAAACCCACTGTCAGGAATTTGTTTTTTGTAATTTTATGGCTTTAGTTTGGTTGGTTGGTGTACACATTTAATGTCATGCAGATCGTGATCATTTCTATGTCCAGAACTTGAAGAAATCTGTAAGAGAAGCAGCTCTATCAACACAACTAGGCAGTGCGGGAGAAGAATCATCTAGAAGCATTCATTTTGATGAAAGTGTTGAACACGTCTTTGTTCCTCTTTCATCAACTGGAGTTCCTAATCTACGCACAGATTGTAAAGCTGCCTCCACAAGGTCCAAAAACTTAGTTTCGTCTCAAGTGGATGCGTCTTTCGTTAAATCTAGACCTTCTAGTGATGTTGGGAGAAAGTCAAATGAATTGTCGGAGACGTTGACCGATCTGGACTCACTTCGTGATTTTGACCAAGTTAATGGTTTTCTTTCAAAAGTTAATTTGAAATATGCAGATTCTGGTGTCCAACAATCATTTTTTGACATAGAAGAAACCAAAGTATTCTCTCCATCCTTGCTGATGGACCCATTACTCTTGGCAGATTCTTACGAGGACTTACTTGGTATGTAGTAAGTCAGCAGTCATAAATATATAATGTTGATTTACGTGTAATTTTAAGGACTAATATTTAAGTACAACTTACTTTTAATCTTTTATTTTAAAGGTAGTTCTAGGATTATCTTCTTAATGTATCTTTTTACTGTATATAATTATTTATATGTTAATTGAATTAATAGATTTTTGACACCTTAACATGTTTAATAAAAATAAACCTAACAAGAATAAACCTAACGCTACTTTTATTTTAAATATTTATATTGCATAAAAACGGCGCTTAACTATTGCTTCATTTGCGTAAAATTAATGCATAAATTTATCATTATTGATTTTTAGATATATGATGCTTTGGAAATACGTGATGACTAATGCCTTTTGATTCTCTCTATTTTCATGTCCAGCTCCATTGTCAGAGACCGAAGCGGCATTGATGGAGCGTTAAATCCGATCCGTGGATGGAATTCGATGATCACATTATTATTGTGATGATTGGTATTAAGTCGTGTCCATTCATGCGCACTCCCTCCTAACTTGGCACTGTCTATCCTCGCCCATTTGACCATTGGAGGTGACTGAACCATTTTGTAACAACTGTTTCTAGTTGCTTGGCATATGCGCGGAACCAACACTCGAGGACCTCGAAGACGAAGACCATCCACCATCGAGAATGGTATTTACTCTGTTTCTTTCATGGTATTTTGCGTAAACCGAACAATATGAAAAGATTTGATCAATGTTTGGGTTGGTTAGCTATTTGAATTCGATTTGTGTATGACCTCCTTCGTTGTGTATCGAATATGAAGATTGATATTGAATGAAAATTTACAAGCATTGGTTTCTTTATTGTTTCTTTATTATTTAGCACAGGTGGATCACGGGCAATGCACGTGACTATGTTCAGTTTTTATTATGATTAGTGCTATGAAGAAACTATTGCAGTGCAGCCGCTAATTCCTCATTTTCCGACTGTGTTGCCCCTAAAGACAGTCACATAGATTCGTTAGTCTGTGAGCATTCGGATCTTCCTTCCCGAGTCCGCTCTCTCACCGCCAGACTCCGATCCTAAGCTTCCTTTCAAATGTAGGTCGAAGACTACTCTTAAAAGAGCTGAGTCCAATCCTCAATTTGATTCTGCTCTCCAAAATCAGGGTAATCCTTCTTGGCGGTATAGCTATGGCCCTTATGGAATTCCCGAGGAACCTCGGAGGAACGGTTACGGACATTGTAGTAACGAAATGGAGGGCCTGAATCTGATGTCAGCCAGTGGTGGTGGACCTTATAGAGGCTATTCACCTTTGACGGACAACAGATGAAAATTGCCGGTAATGTTGCAGTTTCACGGAGGGGGATGGGTCAGTGGTAGCAACGAGTCCATGGCAAATGATTCCTTTTGTCGAAGAATTGCAAAATTATGTGATGTAATTGTGGTGGCAGTCGGTTATATGCTTGCTCCAGAGAATCGCGATCCAGCTGCGTTTGAAGACAGCTTAAACGTCTTGAATTGGTTGGGAAAGCAGGCTAACTTGGCTGCGTGCGGTAAATCCATGTGGAACGCAAGGGGGATCACTACAGAATTTAAGAAGGCTGATTCATATCGATTGGATCTTATATGGTGGAGCCTTGGTTGGCAGCTCATGGAGATCCATCGAGGTCACACTTTTGCTTACTGATTTATTTGACATCATTGTTGCAGTAATTCATAGTTCATCAACTCAGTAAACTCAAATGACTTCTGGTATTGTATTAAATTTTGAATGCCATCCTTAACTTGTAGACAACAGAAATTCTATTTGTGCATTTTCTGTCATTAGAACAGGTACAAAATAAAGTCAATATTCACTGGCTTAAATTTATTGTCGCCTGATCTGTGATGTGGTTTTCAGCAATACAGTGCTGATAGCAATTATACATTGTTAACGATTTTAAACATTGAAGACAAATGAATATTTAAATAACCTGTGAATCTTTAATATAGTTATTAGCTTTTTTTCTCAAATTGTCCTCGGCATCGATTTTTGATGTGCTTGTGCATCAAACATTGGTAAATTTCAACCTTGGGGCTGTGAAGCTCAATAGTTGTGGGGCTGACAAAGTATTATTAGGGCTGTCAATTCAGCATGCTTATTTAGGAAATCCAACGACATTGTATTTTAAGCTTCAGGCTTGTTGAATGACACTAATTTGAAATTTGATTTGTTTGTTTGGTTGAATGGTGTAAATTACAGTGTTGTTTTAAATGGTTATTTTTTTCTTCTTCCGCTTCCGTTCATCTCCCAGAATATTTAATCTGGTGTTATCTCACTTAGGTTGGATGTTACAAATATGAAAGTATGTTTAATGGGTTGTATCCTGTATTGAGTCATTGAATGTTGAGTGCCAATGATGTTTTTTTTGTTTTATCATCTAAGGAAGCCATTTCACTGAGTTTATAATATTTTCTTAAACAGATGTGTTCTTCTTGGTGTAAGCTGTGGAGCTAATATTGCAGACCATGTAACGAGGAAAGCTGTTGAGGCAGGAAAGCTTCTGGACCCGGTGAAAGTGGTTGCTCAGGTATTTATGCATCCATTCTTCATTGGGAGTGTCCCCACGCATTCTGAGTTAAAGCTTGCAAATTTCTACTTCTACGATAAACCGATGTGCATACTTGCTTGGAAACTTTTTCTACCCGAAGAAGAGTTCAGTCTGGATCATCCAGCTGCTAACCCCCTCATTCCGGGAAGAGGTCCTCCATTGAAGCTAATGCCCCTACTCGCACTGTAGTAGCAGAGCATGATTGGATAAGAGTTAGAGCCATTGCTTATTCGGAAGAACTACGCAAGGTAAATGTGGATGCTCCGGTTCTAGAATATAAGGACGCAGTACATGAATTGCCAACCCTTGACATGCTTCTCAACACACCTCAAGCTCTAGCCTGCGCGGAGGACATTGCCATTTGGGTCAAGAAATACATTTAACTCAAAGGCACAAATTCTCTTATTGAAAATATAGAAGATCCCAGTTGATATTTCAGCGAGTAGAATAGATATTTCCGGAGAATGTTATTGCGTCGCCCCTCGACATAACCTGGAAAAGTGCTAAGTTTTGCTGCCATCATCTGAGACTTGATATGTATATTTTAAGGCAGTTTGTGGCTGGTCGACTGGGAGTTGCAATCGGTTAGTCCTCTATTTCCACTCTTATGTTTTTTCTAATATCAAAGAAGGTGCCTGCGATAATAGCTTGTAGTTGATGAGATATGCACGGCTGATCTTTTAAATTTGCTTGTGATCTATCTATGTATGGGTGATTGAAACAAGTATACAAGCCCGAGCTAACCTGAGATCGAAGGCTGAAGAATCCGGTATCTATAAATCTTTCTCACTCTCATACTCAACTTGTTTCAATCATCCATACATAGATCACAAACAAATTTACCCCGAGAAAGATTTATAGATACTGGATTCTTCAGCCTTCGATCTCAGGTTAGCCCGGGCTTGTATTTTGCTGAAAAGTCTCCAATAAACTCTTCTCTCTGAAAGCTTGAAGGAAGAGCTGCATCTTCATTTTGCATGTCGGGCTGGCAGTTCTGCCATTGTTAGCCTAGTTGGTCTTATGTTCAGTGCTTCTAGTTTGAGACACAGTCTGGGACCGCGCTCTTACGCTGACTTTGGGTAGATTTTTGGACATCTTTTGGTATATGTAAGGTTGGCAGAGGCTTTTTTCTGGTACTGTTAATGTTCCGAGTTGAAAATTTGAGTAAAATATTGTCTGTTTTGGACACCGACATGTGTTAATGGCTTTGTGAAAATCGACATTTCCAATCGTCTGGCCTCACATTAGGTAATAAGATATTGAAAGTGGAGATTTGGAACATCTCATTACACGATCTCAAAGAGATTCCTCTCTCTAAAAGTTAGTGAAAGTATTCCTCAAACCAACTCTTTCTAATCACTTCCTCGACCAGATTGTGAGGAACTGAGCCAGTAGGAGCATCAAAGCTCAGCCAAGGTGTGACAAATTGTCTTCATTCTTGGCGGTGGTCCCAAATGGGTCAGTTTGGGGGTGCATACATGATCCAAGGACTTATTGATGAGAGAGAGTGAGAGTAAAGTTGGCTTCCTTGTAATTAAAATTCTATTAAAATATTGCTTGTTTGGAGCTTAATATCTTAGTTGTTTTGCTTTGGTTTTATTAACGAACAAAGAATCACGTAAACTAGCATCTAACGATGAACTTCATTAATGAATTGATGACGTATCGAGCAAAGATAATGATGACCCGATATATTATTGTTTGTGTAGGGACTATTCATACTAATGAAACACACAATTCGACATAACTTGATAAAGTAAATTTTGTGTTATATACGAGTAAAATTCTTCTCTCTGACTAATATAATACGTTTTGAATTATAAATTTAAAAATAAATCTAGAACCTAGTAAAAAGTAAAAAGTAAAAGACATTACATTTGGAACGTCGAGGATGTTATATGTCCACAAATACGTTCGTACCGTACATGCAACCTTGAGCAAAATATACACACATTCATTAAAAAAACAGGGACATCTATTAAAAGAAACAAAAAGAGGTGTATGTGACAGAACAAACTCCAAAAAAACAAGTAGATTCCCATATGACCCTGTGTTTGATCCAATCTTTTGGAATCTTGCTCTCCGAGTTACGCAGGAACTGAAACTATGAAAGCAAAATACATGCTTGGAATGTCCATGACAAGTTCATATAATCGAACAAAACAAAGGAATCTTGAACAGCTAAGCGTTTCTTTAATGGTTTTATACGAAGAAAGACAAGCAGAAAGAGCCAATTGGAAGGACCTGACTGATATCTGTAAGAGCAGGACCATGAAGGTTCTTGCAGTTTAATAATGGCGGACTTCCATGCCTTTTGCTTTTCATCGAGCTTAAGACCCTTTTCCCAATCAATCATTTTTCACCCTCTTGAACAACATCCTTCATTTTTATATGTCCAAATGATCTGGCAGCATCTTTGCTTCATCTGTAAGCTCCTTTAAATGCACGAACACCCTTCTGTTTGTAGTTCAGCTCGAGCAAATTTCGAATTCTTCGATTGGGATCAGAACATGGGACGGCATCCGTGCTGCGATAAGGTCGGCCTGAAACGGGGCCCATGGACGATGGAAGAAGATCACAAGCTCATGAACTTCATGCTCAACAATGGCATTCATTGCTGGCGAATGGTTCCTAAGCTTGCAGGTAAATTTCTTCTTCTTCTTCTTCTTCTTCTTCTTCTTCTTTCTTTAACTGATAATGAAGAGAAATAATGGCTGGTTTTGATCATTTAAGGGTTGCTAAGATGTGGGAAAAGCTGTAGATTAAGATGGATTAATTACCTCAGGCCTGGTCTCAAGAGAGGTGGTTTTACTGATCTGGAGGAGGACCAAATTGTTCTTCTTCATGCACGTCTTGGCAACAGGTTTGCTGTCATCTATTTTTTTTTTTTGAAATTTGATTTGTTGATGAGATTATCTGCAACTTTTTGGAGGTGTTTTTTTAACAGATGGTCTAAGATTGCTGCCCATTTTCCTGGACGCACAGACAATGAAATGAAGAACCATTGGAATACTCGAATGAAGAAGAAGCTAAAGCTTCTGGGAATTGACCCTTTAACGCACAGACCAGTTAATGAATCAGAGAGAGACCCTCAGAAAGTAGAGACCATTTCAGTGCCTGAAAATTCTTCAAATATCGAACTTCAGAGCCTGGATTTTAAATCTGCAAAATTGGAAAAATACCAAGAAGATTTTATGGCCAATGAACTCCAAGAACCGGCTGATCTCCACAACACATACGAAATGATGTTTCGAAGCTTGAATATGGTCACCAGTACCCTGGTTTGTTCTTCCGAGGATTCGAACAATCCTTCCGTCATCGAATCTCCATTCGAATCGCCTTTTCGGCAATGTTTCGGAGGCGATAGTTCGGTTTTTCCGTGGGAGGATTTCAATCGAATGGAACAAGATCTTTATTTCTTGGGGAACAATAATTGAATATTGTCTTTGTGTAGATTTTTATAAACTCTCTTTTGATTTCTTCTGCCATCATTCTCCCCACAGTTCCTTGTGTTTGATCATTATCACAAAGAATTCAGCTTTTCGAGTAGATTTCTTCACATCGGTTACATAATTCATGAACTTAAGATTATCGATATTCAATAAGCAAAGAAAACTTAATTGTTACCGTGCCAAGTTCAAATGCATATCGAAAGTTCTTCGTTCATAAGTTCAAGGCTCGATTATACGATTTCTAAGGCAAACACCAGTAACACGAATGATTCGAGTGGAATCAAGAGCCGCCATCTTTTCTTAAAAAGATAGAAGCCTAAGAGCTGCCATCTTTTCTTAAAAAAATAGAAGCATGTCGTGCATAGCACTGAAAAGAAGAAGTGGAATATCATCATCTCTCTTCTTCTTCTTCTTCTTCTTTATCTACATGCATGCATCTGTGGACAAATGTGGCCATTACACAACCCTCTTGTCGGGCCTAAGATTGTAAAATCTCAAACAAGAAAAAAAGGGAAAAATACAAAATTTATTTATAAATCAAAGTGTAAGTTGAGATCTCCAACACTACAGAGAATCTGATTACACTGAATTCTAACAATTTCAAATGATTTGTATATTTGGTGATGATGACCCATTGAAATATCATGGATATTATAAGAAAATTGGAAGGTTTTCATTATCTTGCTCTAAATTACTAGTAAAAGGTCAAGGATAGGAGACTTTACTTCTTTAATAAAGTTGTTATTCAAATAATTGCTGATTTTTTTATTCCGGATGTGGTCACAATGAAGCGGCATAGGCGGTCTAATGCAATCCTTGGATTAGTTATAATTAAGGTTGAACATAATAAAAATGTTAATCTAACATAAGCTTCTCTATTTTTCAAATTTGTCACGTTAATGCTGATGCTGACCGGTAAAAAAAAAAGGGTCGCAAAAATTTCCTCATTGAAACACGGTCTTGAAGCAGATTAACAAAGAGCTAGAAGATCAGAGACGGTACGAATGCGGCTCGAGATACAGAGTTACCTGATTATGAGTGCTGGTCGAGGTGGTTCCGGAGGCAAGAGTTCGATCATTGATGTAGTATATGAACAAATATAGCAGAGGGATAGATAAAAAGTAATGCATGAGTTTAAGAGACTTGATAGCATTTGAAAATATGCAACCCCTATTGTGACCATAGACCGAACCAGAATCGTGATTTCAATCGCAGTTCAGTTCAAGTCTGATCGTCCATTGATCCAATTTCCAAAACCTAGGACTTGTTAGATCAAGTCTGGTTTCGGTTCGGTTCAGGAGGAAAAACGACTGATCAAATGCAAATTAAAAGGCTTTAATCAGACTCCATAGCATTGAATTTCTACACAAACATGAAAACTCTGCTGTGCGAAATAGGAGGCATTATTCACTGAATCAATTACAATAAGTGGTCTATAAATTCGAAGGTGTTGTATGAATACTGGTGCAATTCAAACGCATTCTTGGCCAGATTGATTGTCCGAGGCAAGGAGGCGAAAAATGAGAACCTTATTCTATAAAATAATATCAGAAAAAAGCCATCCACCCGAAAAAAAAATGACGATATTTACCGTACAAAAATTACGGACGATTGATCGATCAAGGAGCTCTGTCGTATCGTTGTAACAAGCATCCCATACAGCTTCCATTGCATCCTTTGAGGCCGCTTCGGAGCAATATGGATTAGCAAGCATTGACTTCATTACTCTTCTTCTGACACATTCCTATGCCACGATGAAATCGACATTCAGTTAGACCGACCACATTTAGAGAAGTCTAAAACTGACACAATAGGCAAAAGTGAACCGAGAAATCGAACTACAAGAGTCAATTAAAAGTAATGATTGTGAATGAACAGCTTCCATCCCAATAATTCTAGGGCGGGCTAGGGAATGAGAGCTTGCATAAGAGATTCTCAAGCAGAAAAGAAAAACACACAAACAGCTCACTTGTTCATGCCCTCTCAACTTCACGAAACCTCGAAGCAATTCTCGTTTGTAATGACAATCGCTGCTAAGATGTCCCGCGCGAATCTGTGAGAAATTTCAGTCACAAGTTTGACCCACCATCCATTAGTAAATGAGAAATTTGAAAAACTTAAAAAAAGTTGAAAAAAATTATCTGAGAAAATTGAACCCACCTCACTGCAAGCATGATGGGCGCAGTTGGCCCAGTTTAGATCATCATATGCATGAATTAGCTCGTGTATGAGCACTTGGTTAACGTCATCCTGCAAGCTCATGTGATTGCTGCACACCATAATCTGAATTAATTACACAGAGTATAGAACAAAAATCAGCCTAATCAGCTCTACCACTGTAACTATTTGTATTAAGATAAGAAGGTAGAGAGAGTTAGAGATATGCATTAACACATTTTTCAGCTTAACTAAGCTAACACAATTAAGCTTCTCTATAAACAGAGAAGTTACTTCTGAAAATGATTACGACCACCATTGACAGAAATCACGGGTTTCTGTAATTCAGTTCTTCGCTTCCTTCCAATTAGAATCTGAATAATGGTGAAACTTCTATAGGCAACATCTGATTATAATTGTTCATGCTAAAAGAAGTTGCAGAAAGAAGGAAGAGAATGATTGTACCCCTTCTCCTCCAACGTAACCACACTAATCTGCTTATCGCAATGAACAACTTTAATGAAATTTTCCCCAATTCCACATCCAGCTTTCTCCAAATGCTCCATTAAGAATTTCACCGTCGGAGCTACCATAGAAACGAAGAAATAAGCTCAATACAAAAACCAACGAATGAAGCGCGATCGAGCATCGTTTGGTTGTTGATGCTTAAAAGCATATATTAACTTCCATTCCATCGCACCCTATTTGAGCGAAATTCGGGGCTTCAAAAGGAAATAAAGACTTGAAATTCTTCAGGCAAATGAAAAGTTTTCTGAACCTCCAGTATTTAAATGAAAATTTACAGAATCGCTGTATGAAACAAGAAATACTTCGTAGACTTCTGCGGATCATGTCGTTGCATTGCTTCAACTTTCAACCACCACCAGCGGCGTCTAATCCTCCGGTTCCCGGTTCCGGAGCGTATTCCTCTGACATTTTCCGAAGAATTCTTCAGCCGAGCGTGGGTATTCCACACTAGAAGACCGGGCGGCGGCTACGCTTTTGGCGCTGGGGATCGTATCAGGAGAACGCACCAAACCCAGCCGAACCGGTTTATTCTATATGTTTTGTCACGTGCGACGCCCAATATACCACAGAATTCCCAAGCTCCAGAGTAGTTTTTGCGTTCGTTCTCGATTGCCAGTCGTGGATAAGACGACATCCTTAAAAATCTCTGAATGTCAAGAGTTCGATTATATATCCAATACCCTCTACAGGATTTCTATTTCTTGATCTCTCGTTCTTCAACAATCCTATTGGAAATCTGTTATTCGACGTATGGAAGCGTATCCACTTATTGAGGCAAACCAAGTGCAACCGATGAACTTCACTTCACTTCGCCGATGACTGAACAAGTTAGATTTCTGCTTTCCGACACCAAGTTTCGCGATCTTCTTTCATAAATTGCCGTGGAAAATGAAAGTTGCAGGCACATGTATTACGAAGATGGCTGTCGGGGATTATCCCAGTTGGGATTTGAACCGAAAACTTTTTGTTTGAGTCAATAAGGGAAGAAAAATGTTGAGTCTCATTGGTTTTCCTGTTTGTCAATCTGGGAGGTCTGGATTATTACTAGTGTCAAGCAATTTAAGTGCTTTTAGGGGTGGACTTTGCAGCGAAACCCCAAAATTTGATTTGCGATGCGAGTTTCTCTCTGGTTATTCTAAACTTGAAGTTGCTCGATTGCCTAAGGGAAGAAGAAGTTGGTCTGGTTCCTGGTTTTTGTTGGTTTGGGCACTAGATCAACAGGCTGTGGAGAATGAATTTCTCGCAGAAGAGGGTGTTTTAGATGGAAATGAAAGTGAGAATTATGCTCTTATGCATTCGGATTGTCACGATAATGGAGGTATTGTCCGAGAAAATGGCAAAGTAGAAGATAGAGGTGAGCTAAATGGTGATGGACAGAAGGGTCGGGATGCTAGAGTCGATGTTCGTGCTTTAGCAAGGCTCTTACAACTAGCTAAAACGGCAGACGACGTCGATAAGATTATGAGGGACGATGGGAAGTTTCCTCTGCAAGTATATTCATCGATAATTAGTGCTTTTGGGAGAGAAAAGAGATTGGATTCTGCACTGGCTATCGTGGAATGGCTTAAGAGAAAGAACTGTGAAACTTACGGTTGTACTTCACCGAATCTGTTCATTTATAACAGTCTTTTGGGTGCAGTTAAGCAATCTGAACAATATGAGTTAATGGATAGTGTCTTGAATGACATGTCTCAGCAAGAGGTAGTTCCCAACACGGTAACTTATAACACAATTATGGGGATTTACGAGAAGCAAGGGCGAGTTCATGAAGCCCTCGAGGTTTTCGATAAAATGCAAAAAGAAGGATTGACCTTATCGCCCGTGTCGTATTCTACGGCCTTGTTGGTTTATCGTCGGATGGAAGATGCAAACGGAGCACTAGATTTCATGGTCAAGTTAAGAGAAGGATATCAAAAGGGCGAAATAGGAAGAGACAATGAGGAAGATTGGGATACAGAGTTTGACAAGCTCGAGAATTTCACTAAGCGTATTTGCTACCAAGTGATGAGGAATTGGCTCGTGCAGGAAGACAACTCATCCGGCAAGGTGTTAAAACTTCTCAATGATATGGATAAGGCTGGACTTCCCCTTGGCCGGGTCGAAGAGGAACGTCTTGTATGGGCTTGTACGAGAGGGGAGTACTATGTTGTGGCCAAAGAATTATATGACAGAATAAGAGAAAGGCAATCTGGTATAAGTTTATCGGTGTGTAACCATGTGATTTGGTTGATGGGGAAGGCGAAGAAATGGTGGGCTGCACTTGAGATTTACGAGGATTTGTTGGACAAAGGACCAAAACCAAATAATTTATCGTACGAACTGATTGTATCGCACTTTAACATTCTTCTAACAGCAGCCCGAAAACGAGGAATATGGAGATGGGGTGTTAGATTGCTTAACAAAATGGAAGAGAAAGGTCTTAAAACCGGAAGCAGAGAATGGAATGCAGTTCTCGTTGCTTGTTCCAAGGCTGCTGAAACATCGGCAGCTGTCCAAATTTTCCGGAGAATGGTGGAAAGAGGCGAGAAGCCTACTATTCTCTCATATGTGGCATTGCTTAGCGCTCTAGAGAAGGGGAAACTCTACGACGAGGCTCGGAGGGTGTGGGACCATATGTTCAAGGTTGGCGTGGAGCCCAACTTGTATGCTTATACGACTATGGCTTCGGTTTTTTCCGGGCAAGGGAAGTTTAAAATGGTCGATGAAATTTTCAAGGTGATGGCTTCGTCCGGGATCGAACCAACAGTTGTTACATATAACGCAATCATTACGGCTTGTGCTAATAACGGTATGAGTAGTGCAGCCTACGAGTGGTTTCACCGCATGAAAGTTCGAAACATATCTCCTAACGAAGTTAGCTATGAAATGCTGATCGAGGCTCTTGCGAAGGAAGGAAAGCCGAGAATTTCATATGAATTATATGTCAGGGCTAAAACCGAGGGTCTTGATCTCTCGGAGAAGACCTATGACGCTGTGATTCGATCCGCCCGTCTTTATGGGGCGACTATCGATATAAGCGCTTTAGGGCCTCGCCCGCCTGATAAAAAGAAGAGTTCGCGGATTAAAAAATCGACTGAAATCTTGTGATTTTGCGGATTTCAAATGAGCTCACTTGCTTGCTTCTGTAAGTGACTTTGTTAAAAGCCATTGAAGATGAAGCTATGGCTGCTGAGAGCAGGTTATAAAATCCGAAGTTTGATCGCGGAAGAAGGTTGACGGGGAGATCAATATTTGCTGATTTGATCTTGTAAACTGTAATTTAAGAAAATAGAACTTGAAAGATTCATAGAACTCGACGTCGACTTCTCTGCAATTGAAATTTTGAAGCTTTCAGGTTTTGTTTATGTAATTTTCTGTCTACATAGACTTTTATACTCCGGCGGCTCTCTGCTTCGATTACCTGAGAGAGGAGGGCTTGCTCTACTCCAGTTCGGGGTTCCGAGCTGATGAGGGGGCCACACAAACATCATGGGATTCCTTTGTTTGTCGAGATTACTCCTTGAAATCATGTGTGTCTTTAGATTCTCGTGTCTTTAGATGATCAGATTGAAGGTTTAAATTGGTTTCCCTGAAGATTGAGGTCCGAAGAAGGAATGGGTTCTGAATGTAGGATGAGGCTGCTCCCTCAAGCCTCCTATAAATAGAGGCTTGCGGGAGTGAAACATATCATCACTCAATCCCTCAATCTTCATTTCATTCGACGATTGAAAAGTATTCGTAGAGAGAATTTTTGGAGGGAGAGAAAAGAAAGAGTGTCAGAGAAAAATAGGTGTGGTGCTTTTGTGCACATTGTGAGTTCTAAGAGTGGTGATTNAAGCCAAAGAGTTGCATCGATCCACGGCAATGGTTGAAATCTGGAGAAATAAAGCATCCACGTTAGACACACGCCTACATGACCATTTTCCCAAATCCGCCTACCACAGTGCGACGTGCCGCGGGAAGTAGCTCCATCGATCCTGTCAGCCGTTGACGGCAACAATGGTGACCGGAATCGGAATGTTGAGAAGGGCAATCTCTAGGGTTACGAGCTCGTCGGCTTCGAGGTTCGTCTCTGCTCGGGCCCACGCTTCCGTTGCTGAAACCGGTGGAAATTTGAAGACGTTCTCGATTTATCGCTGGAGCCCGAACAATCCTGGAAAACCAGAGCTCCAGGATTACCAGATCGACCTCAAGGAATGTGGACCTATGGTCCTCGACGCTCTCATCAAGATAAAGAACGAGATCGATCCTACCCTAACTTTCCGTCGTTCTTGCCGGGAGGGAATCTGTGGTTCCTGCGCGATGAATATTGACGGCTGTAATGGATTAGCTTGTCTAACTAAGATTCCGTCCGGACCTTCATCGTCGATTACCCCGCTGCCTCATATGTTTGTGATCAAGGATCTTGTAGTGGATATGACCAATTTCTACAATCAGTATAAGAGTATAGAACCGTGGTTGAAGAGGAAGACCCCTCCACCTGAGCCTGGAAAGGAGATTCCTCAAAGTAAACAAGATAGATTGAAGTTGGATGGGATGTACGAGTGCATATTGTGCGCCTGTTGTAGCACATCATGTCCCAGTTACTGGTGGAACCCTGAGTCTTACCTTGGTCCTGCCGCTTTGCTCCACGCCAATAGGTAACTTTCCTTACATCTGTTTTCCAAAGTATACAAACCTTATTTGTCGATTTTTATTGAGTCATGGATAAGAAAAATCATACTTCTATAAATCCTTCCTATACAAAAAAAAAGGATATCATTTATTGGCTTTGGTTTTAGTTTTAGTTTAAATTGGAAAAACAAGCAAAACATGCTTTTCCTTTTCATTTATATGAAATGAGTAGCCAAGTGTAGTTGAAAGAAGAGGGTATGTTTCATAAGTCTTAAAGAGAAGAGAAAAGAATTGGGCACCGTATAGCAAAACACATTGATTACACACTGTATTATGTTCTGCCAGTTTGCAGAATATGATGCTAGATAATAACAGAAAGGAAAGAAGAAGATCAGAGGGTGTGTAAGGACTTTGAAATAGCTGTGCATAACATTCTCCCTCCTGCTTGAGGAGATCTGATGCAAAGCTTGTCTCTTGATCATTCATATAGTGTTGAAGGTTTCTTCACACCATCTGCAACTTGTGACGAGGATTAAATGAAAGAGACAACCAGGTGTCTGAAAGATACCTTTTCCTGCATGAAGTGGAAGTGAGGCTAATTATGCTTTCCTTTGAAATGCAACATGGGGATTAGATGCTAATGTGTAGCGCTGATGTTGCCTCATAGTAGCTGTGGAAGAGTTGTAAGGATGAGGTTTAGCCTAGAGAATAATTATCTGATCCATAAATTTTCAGAAATCTCATCAACGACACTTTGGTTTTGAGTGCTGAGGCGAGAACCGGCTTCTACTTAGATGAAGACTCGAGATAAGATTAGCCCCAGGAAGATACATTAGCCACTTGCATCATGTTTGTCATTAGGTGAGGATGCCGAATAAACATCGTTATAACCTTTAAGGTCAAATGAAGAAGAGGCTATAGGCAAATGACAAAACTAAGCAGTATGTTTTAGATAACAGAATACACATATGAATGCTTGTCAAAAAATATCACTAGGATTAAGCAAGAGTTGGCATAATTTGTTTGCTGTATATGAACTGTTAGGACTAGATAAGGTGGAATACTAAAAGGCACCAACTAAACAACGGTAAAAAGATCCATCTGATAATCAGCCTGATTCAACGATTCAAAAATATTGTTCGACTGTAATACCCCAAAAAATATTGAAAACAACCAAGATCTTTAATAAGCAAGGCGAGCACTAGAAAGGAAATTGGTTTGCTTAGGGGATCATCATGATTATGAGTAAGAAGAATGTCATCAACATTTTCAAGCATGACCATATGAAAATTTAACATAGAAGAGTGTGTTGTAGAAACCAAGTTGGAATATGGTTGTTTGTAACTTACTATATCAGGCTCGTGGTGATTGTTTTAAATTGTAAAGAGGCATGTGTAGTGTAGGCGACAAACAAGTGACAGATCACCTTGTAAGAATGATGTACATGGCGAGTTTTCTTGGAGTCCACCGCAGGGATGAGGCAAGAGATTGTATAGCTCGAATTGTCATGTGTCCTGTGCTTGACAACATGACTGATCGCTCATAGTAATCATGGCCCTCAGTTTGGTGAAAGATTTTAGCTACAAATTACATGTAAAAGTGGAGTGCCATTGACATTAATTTTCCATTAAAAATCTCATTTGAAGCCAACAAACAATTTATGGTGGAGTAACCAACGACCTAGTGTTATTTTCTCTTAGAGCATGCGCTCATGATTAAGTGTTTGAACTAATATCAGATAAAAAGCTCGGGATTCTGCTGATGTTGGCACAGTATTTGGGAGGAGAGGATAAGTAGTATTGAGAAAACATTTCAGGCCGTTTGCTATTGACAGCAATGAGAAGTTGGGTTTCCCTGGTGAGGTAATTAATGTGGGTGAGCTTGATTGTGAGGTTTTGAGTCTGTGATGGGAAAAACGAGGAAGAGATGAGGTTTGGGTTGGAGGAATCTGAGGTTTAGAGGGCTCACGAACTGCTGGATTTGGAGGAAGAATCTTACTACAGGAGGAAGCCATTGGCTCTGATGCAAAGTTAGAAAAATGAGAGTATATGGCACTTGGCAGAAGTCTTAGAGAGAAGAGATCAGCACTGGTTTTGTAAATGGAAGAACTCTAATTTCTGTATAGCAGCACTGGTTTTGGAAAATGCGAATAAGTTCTTAACATGTCTAAGGAATGTACACTTGTTTTCTATTGCAGAAAATCTGTCTGGTATCACCGATTAATTTCTTTAGAAATCTTCGTTGTATTAGTTTTGCAGGTTTGTTTCGTCATCTGTTTCTTTGATATAACAGATCAAGAAATACTAAACTGAGTCAGTGAAAGTTGTGTGCTTTTGCGTTATAATTACTCCTCACACCAGTTTCTTTTTTTATGAAGTTTATATATCAGAGTTTATATATTTCATCTCTTTCAGAATGCTTTGTTGGCGTCATCATTTGACAAACAACCCCTTTGCTATGTGGTCACTTAGTTCTTTAGATTACCTGCCCCGTGTTGGTACTTTCTTCTCGGCTCTCTAATTCATGCATTTATCTCCCATCCTTGTCATATTTGCATTTTTCTTTTTGTAAATTTTTATTCCGTACCAATTTGTTGCATGATCTATTGGAAGTTTACTCCTTGGTGGTGAGCTCAGAAATTAAAGACGCTTTACAATCTTGTAAAGGAGCATATATAAATGCTCAAGCTTGGCGTTATGGTATAGTACTGGGTGAATGAAAATTAAGTTCTCCGTTGTGAAGTGAAAATGAAAATAAGGCATTGGGTGGCTTATTATGAATCCCATTTAAATGTATGATTGGTGCATGTAGGTGGATAAGTGATAGCCGTGATCAGTACACAGAGGAGCGACTTGAAGCCATAAATGACGAGTTCAAGCTCTATCGCTGCCATACAATATTGAACTGTGCTCGAGCTTGTCCTAAGGGCCTGAATCCTGGAAAACAGATTTCACACATCAAGAATCTCCAGTTAACAGCTTGATCCAATCAGGTTTAAGTTAAAGTTCTTGAAGAATGAAATAATGTTGTGATTTGACTCTATTTTGTTGCATTTTGTCAAGAGAACGCATATCTATTTACGATTTATGCTAATATGTGCATGCTAGCGCATCAATAATATATGCATTGATTGCATTGCCAACTTTTTGGCTCTTTTATGATTAGATTGAATTTAAATTCGTTGCTTTTCGTGTATTGATTGTTTCAGGCATTTACTGTCATGAAAATTGAATAAATCTAGGAAATATGGTCAAATGCAATGTTCAATTTATTTTTTGCCATTTATTCTTTATCGACTTATTGAATTTTGATTATACAATTAAAGATTTAGGCCATGAATGTAGAAAGTTCCTCCATTTGGGGATGGATTCAGACAGCATTTTCTCGAAGTCGTGCAATTTAAATGTCACCAGAAAGGTACAAATGGAAATAAACATGGCATATTTACCAGAAGGTAAAAATTCTATCTTGCTGATTTTAATTTATTAACTATTGCCACTCATAATCCGTAGTTCATCTTAGCTACAAGATAAGATGGGCAGAAAACTCTTCCCAAACATCCAATTTGATAAATCAAGTAAGTACCAATGAAACCTTCCTGGAGAGACCAAAGGAATGCAACAGCTGAGGAGATCTGTACTTTCAGGTCAGCAATATCCAGATCATGTCCACCTTCAACTAAACCCATTTATCTACCTGCACTAGGAAGAAGATATGCATATACAAAGACTATCATAATCTCTTTCATGTTAGGGATAGAAGGGAAGAATAAGTGCTGAGATTGAACCTGCCAATCTTCCTCCAGCCGAATTAGCTCAATTGCTTCTTCGGTCTGCAACTTTCCTCCGACGGCGATTGTGAGGGAATGTGCAGCCGATGCAATGGCATCGATGGTTGCCAATTCACAATCGTCCGCGTTCTGGAGAAGACTTTCCACGGCTTTTGCTCGACCGTGGGACTATTTTCCTCCGACGAAGCTTGGGTATAAAACAGGTTTGAACCCAAATTCTGACTCCAGCCATTTAAGAAAAGGATCAATTTTCTCCACCTGCCTGTCTACTCGATATATTACTCAAATAGATCGGCGAAAGCAAGCTCGAGAAACATGGATTTGTTAGACGTTGTGAGAACTAGGTGTTATAATATGAACTCATTGTCAGGCAGATCAATGGGAAAACATACCATATACTCCGGTTGTGAGAAGATTGTCCTTTGAACTCTACAGAAAACCAGATCTTGATTGAATTTCTTCATCAAATGTTCAATGATTTTGGAGCGCGTGAGAGGAACTCTATCCATTGCTGTGCAAGCAAGTTTCATTAGAGGCATCGTGAAGGGCCTGATCCCATCTGCACTCTGCAGGAAACAGATACAGAATTTGGGAAAAGATCATTTGAAAATGGAAACATTTTCCCTAAAAATTGAAAAGAAAAAGGAACACCTGATACTGCCATTCAGCAGCTATGGCCTTGGCCAGAAGAAGAGAAGAAAGCTTGAGCGGCCTCTTCGAAGGTGTCTTTAGAGTCCTGTAATCGAGCATCACCGCCCATCCATTGCCATCCTCGGCCTCTCTCGTCGTCACCTGATTGTAAAATCGCTTCCCCACGATTGAACCGGTCATGAACGATGTAGGCATCATCACCGACGACGACGAAGACGAATTTTCGCGCGTGAGATTCGAACTTCTCGCTTTAATGTATATCCTATCCTCCTCTGTCCTTGGACCATTGTCGTTATCCTCTGCTGAGAAGCTAAATGACGAACAAGGAGCTTGAGAAGGTGGCTGCTCAACAGCGGCGACGGAAGTCAGAAAACGAGATCCGGCAATAACACCGGAGTTTCTCGCTCCGACGGATATTAACGCTTTCTTGAGAATCAAACTGGCCATTAATATCTCTGGCACACTAGGAACGATCGCCTCGCTTTTTTAGGGCTTCAAATGAACACGACGACGAATCAAAGTAAATGCCGTTTTTGGTTCGGTTCGTACCGGTCTATTGTTAACGTGGACTTATGACGGATTGATCGGACCGGTTGCTTCAAAAGTCAAACCTATAACGTGGACTAAGATTAGAAGTTAAGGGCTTGTTTGGCAAACAAGTTTTTGATTTTTTCTTTTCTACTTCACCTTTATTAATAAACGATTAATTAGATGACTTGTTTTTCTTGGTCCAAACGGAGCCCAAGTGTAGCTCCTTGCCTCTCAAGCATCACAACTCTATAAAAAAAATTTACTTCAGCCTCATCTTCTTCCATTCTCCGATCTCATTTGCAGCTCCGATCTACTCCGGGAAATGAAGAGGGAGGGATTTCAACATGGAATGGTCCGGACGTACCGGATCCTGCCGGCGACGTTGAACCCGAGACCCATGACCCGCTTCATCAACGAACAGGATTCACCTCCCACCGCTGGATTCTTCACCAGAGTCTCTCCCAAGCCCACCAATCACTCCAAGTTCACCGGAAAATGCGGTAAACCTCGGTGCTCCGGCTGCCACTCTCGTCCGGCCTGCAAGGCCAAGGGTAAGATCAAGGGAGCCCGTAAACTCGAATCGCTCAACGTCCTTAAAAATTACAGGTTGCTCGCTTGGCGGGTCGTGGATGGTCGACCCGGGTTGGAGTTTCTTAGACTTTCAGCTACGGCGATCTCCGATCACCTGTTGAATGGATTCGGAGGTGCTGAAGATTACAGGGATGAAGTCGACGACTGGGTTGGGGAGGCCGGTGATGATGGTGAAAGTAGAGATAATTTTGAAAATTACGAACGCGGTGGCGATGATTATTGTGACGACGACAAACTGAGTTTCTGCGAATTGGTGTTTGATTCTGACAAAGTCGCCGATGAAGATGACGATTGGTGTTTGGTGGGAGGAGTGACAATGTGTTAATTCATTGTCTGAGATTGCTGGATTAATAATTTACGGTCTTTTTCTGCCCGTCAAAATTCATGTAAATTGGAATTCAACAAGAACATATTTCCAAGTGATTATGACTTTTTTCATCAATAAGAAGAATGTTTTTTTTTTCATTTTAAAATGCTCCAATCCAAAATAAGTGGATATTGGATAAGTGATTGAGGAGCGGGGCCCATGTACAAGGTCAATGGTATAGTATTCCACGGTTTAGAGAACTAGACAATATGTGCCATGATCTCAAGAAGCAAGTAAGAGTCATGCGACATCTACTATCACCAACACGATTAGTCTTCTTACGAATATGACAAATATCTTTAACACTAACTGTTCGGTCGAGTGAGTTTTTTGTCTAACGAGCGAACACTGACAGTGGGAAAAAAGTTATTGATAAGTTGGCAGCAAATGACTCGTAACAAAGTTGTATTAGACTAAATCACAATTAAATATAGTAAGTAATTAAAGTTGAATGCTTTATAATAAGGCCCAAGCCCATATGAGTAAAATGCTCTATAATAAAGCCCAAGCCCATATGATTAGATATATATGACATTTGATTGTGACTATATAAGTAGTAATGTTTAGGGGGGAAAGGAAAAATTAAGATAAGCCTTGGGGACAGAGATCCACCGTTATGTGCTCTTGGGAATAACAAGAAGAAAAATTCCTCTTGTTATTGTCTATGTTCAATTATTTTTTAATCTATCGTTTCCTTAGTTTTATTGTCTTGTTATAATCTAATTAGAGATGGTAGACGTGACATTCGATACAGCTTGAACAAGTCGAGCTTGACAATTTTTTATTAGTTGAGCTTATCGAGTTTTTCTAGCCGAGCTTGTCGAGTTTATTCCAACTGAACTTGTCGAGCTTTCTTTAAGAGCTAAATACATCGAGTCTCTTAAGTCTGTCAAGTCTAAATAAATCGAACCAAACGAGTTAAATACACATAAATAATCTTTATATGTACTTTTTAAAAGTTGTTTTTTATTATTATAAGATTAAAAAATGTAATAGAGTATAAATACTTAGTAATGTAATCTAAATTAGAGTTTAATCAAAGGGGTTAAAAATTAAAAAATATATAAATTTATCATTATAATTTTTAATATATTTTTTGATTTATCATTAAAATTTCTTCTAGCTTGCCTAAACGATCCATTTGAACAAGAAACGCTGATCTTTATAGGAAGGAGAATTTGAAGAGAAGAGAAGCTTTAGATATAGAGAGAGAGATCTTTTAGACATAGAAGAGTACTAAGGCAATTGGCCTACACAGACATAGCTCAATTGTTCCAAGAATGATAAATTTAAAACGAGAATCAAGGTTCAAAGTCTGGTAATCGCAGTGTGAGAGTTGAATCTTCTAATATGAGGTTGTTCTTTGTGAATGACAGGTAAACCTCTTATCTCTAGACTGCGTAATTAATCTCTTCGTGTGTTGTCAGCGTGAGACATAGATTTGTGGGAAGAGGGATTTTGATTTTTGAAATCAAGTAGGCAATTGGCATCGGGCAATGTACCTCAAATCTCAATAAAGCTGTTTATCCTCTCTTTCAGCATTTAATATCAAATCATCATTAGTCACTACACGCTATCTCTTCATCTCTCTCTTTCACGCCATTCCTTTCCTCCTCCTTCCTTCTTCCTCCTCCTTCCTTCTCGGATCCAACGGTGAGAGAAGTTTCAGAAATGAGAAGTCTGATAAATGACACGGCAAGCTCGATTTTGGTCGCGAGCTCGGCGATTCGAGAGTCAGCGCAATAGACGACGAGCGGGGAGGAGAGCTCGCGAGCCCAAGCATGGGGCTCAACNAGAGCGACAGAAGGGAAAATCATCTTGATTAGCGACATACGTCTATCGACCGACACTATAGAGAGTTGAGACATAAGAAACAAAATGTTTAGAGAAGAAGAGTTATGGGCGGTGAGGGGGCAAGTCAAAAGAAAGGATCGAAACAATGACAATATCGAAGTAAAAAGGAAATTAGGATAAGTTTTGAGGGATAGAAGTAAATTGCTCGATTTGTTTGTTATTGTGCATTTTCGTTCATCATTAAGGTAAATAATATAAAAATAAAATTGACAAGGTTAAGAAAATCGGTTAATCATGTTGCTTAATCGGTTCGAAAAAAAAACGTAATTTAACCCGAAACTCAAATATAAAACGTAAACTTGGCCGGAATTTGTACAACACAAATGAAACAAACCGACCCAAAACTTGCCGGTTGGGACTGGGTTCGGTTTGTCCATCGGGCGAGTGCGCCTTTGCTTTCTCTGCAAGAAGGCTATTTAGTCCTCAGAACTGCACTTCTGGAAGGCGACGCTGCCTGCCATTAGAGATCCGACTCCGCTCCTCGCTCAGGTACGCAAATCCAACCCTCTGTTCTCGTTCGTAGGCTGTAATTGAACTTTCTCATGTCGTTCATTTCTTTCTCCTCTATTGTGTGTTTCTTATGTTGTCAATGAATCTAGAGCTTTCTGAATCGAATTTGTTATGGTTAGTTATGGTGCTGCAATTGTATCTCTGCAGATTCCGCTGATAATGGGTTCTGTGTAGTTACTTTTTAAGTGCGTGTGTGAAATGCTTAGATAATCTTTCTTCTTTCTGTTGGCAGGTTGTCTCGCTTAAATTCTGATTATGTCTAATTCATCGATTGAAGTTCCTCCAAAGGGTGGGTTTAGTTTTGATCTCTGCCGGAGAAATTCTATGCTGGAAAAGAAGGGACTCCGAGGTCCGTCTTTTCTGAAGACAGGAACTACCATTGTTGGTTTGATCTTCAAGGTATAGTCACCATTTTAAAGCAATTTAGCCGTTATTATAACTCGTATTTTTATTGTTCTTTGACGACCTTAAACTAGTGTTCTGTTCACCAAGTCGATGTGAAAGCTGTGGGTATCTTTTTTTAGATCAAGAGCTATATTCATTCATTTCATCAAATTACTTTGAAACTTGAGCTATTTTCTCCTTTTTAGGATGGAGTTATTCTTGGAGCAGATACAAGAGCCACTGAAGGCCCTATAGTTGCGGATAAGAACTGTGAGAAAATTCATTACATGGCACCAAATATCTATTGCTGTGGAGCGGGGACAGCTGCTGATACAGAGGCAGTAACAGGTAAATGTTAAATATGCGATGATATGATGCTATCCTCTAGCCTCTTTACTAGTTAAGTAAAACCAGTGCTAATTTGTATTGTTATTTACAGACATGGTCAGCTCACAATTGCAATTGCACCGTTATCATACTGGTCGAGAATCAAGAGTCGTTACAGCCTTGACGCACCTAAAAAAGCACCTTTTTAGGTATATTTACTTTGTTATTAAGGAGTATGTTTTTAAAACCTCTCCCTCTCTCTCTCTCCAAACAATAATATTATGCTGTCTTGTCCAGCTACCAAGGCCATGTTCAAGCTGCTTTGGTGCTTGGTGGGGTTGATATTACTGGGCCTCATTTACACACGGTAAAAAAAATTATTTTATAATCTTTGAACCAAATGTGTCGTTCTTGGATGACTAGATTGCTTAACATGACTCTACTCCATTATGCAGATATATCCCCATGGATCAACTGACACGCTACCGTTTGCAACCATGGGTTCAGGTTCTCTAGCTGCGATGGCTGTTTTCGAGTCAAAGTATAAAGAAGGCCTGACTGTAAGTAAACAAACATGTATATCTTGGTGACTGAGAGAGAGCCTAAATATATTGAATTGCCTCATATAGATTGATTTTACTTTAATTCCAGATGTCTTATTTGCTTGGATTTGGTTTGTCAGCAAACTCATTGATCGTTTAGGCTTTGCATTCCAATAAAACCTCAAACAAAATGCCCAATCGATAATTTTGTGCTTTTCTTCAGTATCGTTGTGTTTGTTTCCTTGTAACAGAAGGATGAGGGGATACAACTTGTATCTGAGGCTATATGCTCTGGCATTTTCAATGACTTGGGAAGTGGAAGCAACGTAGACATCTGTGTGATAACCAAGGTCTTAAGTCGTCTACCTTTCACTTTTTATTTTAGATATATCTTTCTGATTCTTCTGATTGTAACCATTTATGTTACTTGGCTCAGGGACACAAAGAGTACCTAAGAAACCACTTGTCCCCAAATCCTCGTACTTATATTAGTGCTAAAGGTTATTCCTTCCCCAAAAAAACCGGTTAGTATTCCTCTTTCTTCACTACAATTTTTCGGTTTTCCTCCCATTTTGATTGTTATTATAATTTATATTGGACCAGTTTCGTGGCTTTATATGTCAAGATTCACAGCAGACATTTCTAAAAAAGCAGGCTGATATTTTTTCTTGTATTTCGCAGAGATTCTCACAACAAAGGTAACATCTTTGAAGGAAAAAGTGGAAATTATCGAAGGGGGAGATGCAATGGAAGAGTAAAGACCACCCAAATAACCAAAAAGGCATGCGATGCGTTAATTGCAAACTCCTCGAACAATTTGATTCACAGTTTATAATCTCATTGTTCAAAACTTTGAAGTAGCTTGTTTTAGATATCGAACGATGACGACGAATGGATGGTCCTCTAGATCGATTGTTTGCACTATTTTTGAATTTCTAAAATGAAACTGCAACTTTCGGGTTGATCGTGTTGGTCGATGCTTTGATAATGCAATGAGCAGGATTTACATTTGAAAACTATGGTTATGTTCAATGCACAGAGTGGAGGAAAGGAGTAAGTTTCTGTAGCTTCACTCTTTTCTTTTGGGCTTGTTTCTTAAGCATCTTACACCTTAATTCTCTCCATCAACCATGCAGGGCTGCCTGATTTCTGCCTTTTCTTTTGCTTCTGCTTCCAGTTTTGATTTCTATCGAATTATTTTGGGAATTCCCATCTTTTTTAGGCGACCGATACTAAGTTTATCTACGTATTCTTTAGTCCACCGATACTAAGATATGGCAAATTTAAAGCTAATAATGACATATCATAGCTATTAAACTGTTTGCTGCGGACCCGAGTTAGATTTGCGCTTATACTGCATTATACAATATATTTAAATTTAAAAATTATTTTTATTTTGAATTATGTCGAGATCTTATCGAACTTACTAGCCATGTAATATATAATGAATAATTACATAATGACTCAACGAGTAATTAAAAAATGGAAGTTATTATCAATTGTGAATAAAATAATACATGAGGAATGTTAAAAAAATTATTTATGCAATTAATATAATCATTAATTGTATTTATTACATTAACTATTTTTTCATGTAATTGTATATTTTAAAATGAGAAAATAGTTATATAAACTTAAATAAAATGGTAAAAATTATTATACGGCCTAAGTTTCGGTAAATAGGAAAAAACATGAATTTAAAAAAATCATTTTAAGGCTTCTCAGATGTCTAAAGGGAGTAGGGATGGGCACAATTTTAACTTGATTATTATTTTGGTTCTGTTCCAGTTTTAACTCGATTTTATTTTATATTTAAAAAAATTAAAATATAATAATAAAATATATATTTTTATTATAATTTGGTTGAGTTTTAAGTAATTGACCGACTTTATAACAAATTTCAAGATTTATATCGGTTTTAAGTAGAGTTTGTGTTGAATTTTACTTGATTTTATAACTTTTTTTTACTTAAAGTCTCGGTTCTGGTTTCACAATTTTTTACTCTTAAAAACTGACAGCGACTCATAAGTCATGGTTTTTTAAAAATAAAACAAAGACCAAATTAAAATTGATAATTTTGTTTCAATTTATAGTTTATGTCCGGTAATTTTGTGTCTATATTGAACGTTCGAAAGAGACTCACTATTGCCTATTTTACCAAAATTTAGTTCCAAAATTAACTTTTATCCTAAATTAAATGAATAAATATGAAAATAAATGATCTATGGTCTTCACACATTCTCATATATGTGCATGTGTCGCATTTATTTAGAATATGATTAATGTAACAATAAATTAATTTTATAAAAAAATTTTCTTGGAATATCGACAGATAGAAGCATACGTAAGACTACAAGGATGCGTGTAGACGATGATACGTCACCGTGTCTCTGTGCAACCTATTTAAAGCTATCTTCTTTCTCTAAGTTTTCCAGATTCTGATAACCGAACGAAGAAGCTTAGAGAGATAGAGAGAGAGAGAGAGGGAGAGAGAGGGGGCGGAGAAAGTTGTTTGATTCGATCGTTTTTCTCGAGTTGTTCGGTGATTCGTTGAATTCGATATGTCCTACGACTATCTTTTCAAGTATATCATAATCGGCGACACAGGTTTATTGCAATAAACCCTACTTTTCGAAGTTTTTGCTTTCTTTTTCTATTCATGAAAAGCTGAAGAGTTTGATTTGCATCCTAGGTGTGGGGAAGTCATGCCTGCTCTTGCAATTCACGGACAAGAGGTTCCAGCCTGTGCATGATCTCACCATAGGCGTAGAATTTGGCGCTCGTATGGTCGCCATCGATGGCAAGCCTATCAAGCTGCAGATTTGGGACACTGTCAGAAACTTATCCCTCTCTTGTTTTTATATTGAAATTTACAGACTTTTGTTTTAATTAAGAGATTTATGACCAAGCAAAACTCAAATTCCAACCATACATACTTTCGCGTTTTTCCCTTTTATGTTTTCTGATTTGTCTGCCGTCTTCTTCTACAGTTTACAGGATTCATTTATATGTACTTTGTAGTTTAAACCGGATCAACTTCAGTACATGTAAAAAAACTCTGTTTTGGCAATTCTGATTTATTTCCCCCAACGATTTACTAATGAAGATTGTGGTTCATCGCTCAAAAACGATTGCGATTGGATTTGTCCAGGATTTATTCCATCTGCAATTAGATTTTTTTATATTGAACTAGGGTTCATGATTTTTGCTGAGTTAGATTTTTTTTAGTGTTTCTATGTATCTCATACACATTGCCATATATTGCAGGCGGGGCAAGAATCTTTCAGATCTATCACGAGATCTTATTATAGAGGAGCAGCTGGAGCGCTTCTGGTTTATGATATAACCAGGTGCGTCTGACTTTCTGTTGCTGGTCAATTTATTTATATCATTAAACTATGATATGCATTTCTCTGAGACACTTTTTGGACTCTACTTTCAGAGATCCGGGTGGATTAACGTATAACTTACGATTGAAAAATTTGAACTTGTGGATTAGTTGGAAGGAAATAATGAATAATGCATATTAATTTTTTTTTTTATTTTGTGCTATTTTGAGAAACAAAGTATATATATCATGCTTTTATTTTGGTGAATCGAGTACAATTATGAATTTTAGATACAAAAAGTCGGAGTTGACAAAACATAAACCTCGTTTATGGCAGTTAAGTGGTGCCTAGCTTTTCAGTAATATTGTGAATTATAATCAGACTTATGATTCTAACTTAAACTATTTCATGTTTGAGTAATGCCTTGGGTACGAATGATTGAGGCATGGTTGTTTAATTTGTGCTCAGGAGAGAGACATTCAATCACTTAGCGACCTGGCTAGAAGATGCCCGACAGCATGCAAATCCCAATATGTCAATTATCCTCATAGGTAATAAGTCTGATCTTGCTCATAGAAGGGCTGTAAGCAAGGAGGAAGGAGAACAATTCGCCAAGGAAAACGGGCTTTTATTCTTGGAAGCATCAGCAAGAACAGCTCAAAATGTTGAGGAGGTTGGAACCAAGACAAGTTCAAAATATGCATTCATCAATCTATCTATATATTTATTTGTGCTTGTGTTGAAATAGTCATGATACTGCTGTTTACAGGCCTTCACAAAGACTGCTGCAAAAATCCTCCAAAACATTCAAGAAGGTGTTTTCGATGTCTCGAATGAGGTATGCTCAAGTTACTCTTCCATTCCATAGGCCGCTGGGATCTCCTGTGTATATTTACTTATCTCTAGTACAAATAATATGTGCTTCTTCACGTATTCGCTCATGTTTCTAGCTTCAGGAAAGAAACTGACTCCGTTTTTGTGTGAATCCAGACTTCTGGCATCAAAATCGGTTACGGAGGCCCTCATGGTCCATCTAATACCAGAGAAGGAACAGTTGTTCAGGGAGGTGGCTGTTGCAGCTAAAGGGAACCAAGATTAATTCCAGGTTTGACCATTGCAGCCTTTGTCAAAACCTGGTTTGAATATACGTCCTTTCAGGCTGAGATGCATTAGATTCAACGGTTCATTGTCTTGGAATATTGGAACTAATCGACTCTTCATTATTGGTCAAACTTTGTCCAGGCTGATCTAATTTTTATTCATTGTTTCAATTTGAATCTTAGCTTCCTGAAATTTAGTACGTAGCTTTAGCAGTAATTAGCGGTGATACGATGCTTACTTCTTCTAGTTCCAGCAACTTCAATTTGAAATCGTTCAAGAATTTACAGATTAAAACTTAGAAGGATACACGCCAATCGAAAGGATTGTATCAAGGATTAGCGATCATGTAAACATCGAAACATGTTGCATATATTGAAAACTGAGATGAGATTTGGTCAGCAATTAGAAACCGTCATCTGGTGTCGGAACTCGGGAGCCAAGCCAATGAAATAACGGGATTTTCTTTGTAACGCGATCTTATTAGGAATGTAATTTCAAAAAAGAAGACAACTTTTAGTAGAAGGTTGCTTTCTAAAACATGATTTATTTTTGTATTTAATTTACTGATACTCGTAAGTAATACGTGGGGTATTTTAATGCAAATCAAAATTTTCTTCTTCTTTGCATGATGGCTTAGCTACACTGTCATGCATCGAAGTTCGGTAACCCGATCGGCGTCTCGACGGGCCCACCCCATGAACGATGTGAAGTCGAATGGCGAAGAAGATGAATCAAGCAAGCACTTTGATTTTCATTTATAAAAACATAGAAAAAGATGGAACGTAGGGCAAAACGCACGAGAATTGGCTGGAATGGCGTGCGCAATTGCTGTCCTCCCAGCTGCTACATTTACTTCCGTTGGCTCCATCTGAAGTGCAAATAATGGCTTCTGGTTGACTCGTTTCATCTTCTAATCTCCCCCTAATTATCATAATCCTTTGATTAACCTTTAGTGATCAGGTTTATGATTAATCACGACCAGAATTCTGCTCAGCTGAATTGACTCCGATGAGATCCATGTTCTTAAAACACTGACAAATGATGATACAAGGCTGAAATACATCTTTTTTCTGCATAATATTGATCCTTCAGAATCGACGACTTCCGACGAGGGAGACTGAAAAAAAGCAGATAAATACAAGTAAAATCCCTGTCTTAAACATGTTTGTGGGCATAGAGTTGTCGGTGACGCTTTTCAATGGTCTTGAAGGAGGTGGGATTGATTTGGATGAACAAATAGTTTCCTGCAAATAGATCGCCGAAATGAGACTGTCCGTCTTTGAATCTCTTCAAAACCTTGGTGTAAGAACCTCTAACTGCAGAAAAAAGCCGAGCTTTTCTTCTCAAAATCTTCCTCAAGATCGGAACTCTGAGCTTGAATCTCCTTCTTATGGGCACCCTTCTGAAACTGAACCAGCTTCTCGATCTCCCTCCATAGATCCTCTCTCCCTCGTACTCCTCCACCCCGTATCTGAGTCTCTGGTATGGAAGCTTGGAAACCATTTCAATGGCGGCCGACATCGTTTCAGGAAGGCTATAGCACTCGATACTTCTTCCTTGCGTTCGTCTGCATTGTTTCGAAACAGATGATTGATTATAAGAGGTGGAGGAGCTTGAGTTTCTTTCTCAGTAACTGTTGAAGACATTAAATGGAGGGCTTTTAGGAGCTTAGTTTATGACTAAGAACGAAGAAATAGTTGAATTACAGTTGTGATAAACGACCCATGATCGTGTAACTGTGTCATCTTCGTGTTTTTTGGTGCCGTTTTGGATGTAAAAAGCGACAACCCACCAACCTTCAACAAATTCCTTTAATGGGGTTGGATTCAGAACTGAGAAAGTAGAAGATGATTTGCTTGCAACCGTTGATTTAGACAGCTCGATGTTTCTTTCTTTTTTTCTGTGGCTTAGATTTACTCTCTCTCTCTCTAGGGCGATTTCTCAATTCTCATAATCATGGGTCTGTAAAGATGGGATAAGGGGGTCCACCCGATGAAATTAGGCCGAGTCTAGCCGAGTTCACCCAAATCGAGGGCTCTGAGACCGAGCCGTACTGCGAATTCTTAGGGCTCTTAGGGGTGGGCTAGCTAATGGGTCCATTTACTCGGGCTTCTAAATTGGGCCGTGCCATCCATCTATAGATTGTGATAATGATTTGTTTACTATACTCAATGATGCTTTATCTATTATTGTATTATTTAAAATATAATATATTAGAACGTTTAATGTTACATTTATTCTCTTATTTACTATCTACTAAATACACGATGACTTGCCGAAAATGCATACTATAATTAAAATGCTAAACATAATCAATTATAGATATTCTTTTAATATATTTATCACATAAAATCATTGTTTGATGTCCTAGCATGCGGATTCAAATAGTAACAAAAATGTAATCATATAATTACCTTGTTAGAACTCCTATCAATCTTGACAAAAACTGAATAACGGCGATACCCGTCATGTGCTTCGTAAAGAAATTAATGCCCATTAATCAACGGATGGCCAAATAATGATTGAACCAATACATCGGCCAGTCAATGGTCTTCTCTTGACATGATTTTGGTGTTTTTTTGGACCAAAAAGTTAAGTTGGGATTGAAACTAGGTCAAGAGAAGGGCATGCCAGGCAAAAATCATCTTAATTCAGCTCTCTTTCATTCCAAAATCCAAACAACCGTTCCCATCTTCAGCTTAAACTAGGATTCTAGGGGGGCTGGGGTTAAGGATAAATAATTGCATAGCACCATCTTAAACTCCATAAATCAGGTGTATAACACTGGGGGAAGTTAAGTGGAAGGCCGCTACGAATCCTAATTTTACCTGAATATGAACAACCAGACTTACTGGCGATGTCCTTCCGGCAGAGGAACCACCTTGTGGAAAGGCACTGTTCTTTGCGGCAAGGATCCGTCTTCTTCGTCGTCGTCGAATTCTAATGAGTAACTGCACAACAGAATCATGAAAACATCTCTCATGCTTTAGATGGGGCCGAAAAGTTGGGAAGAAAATTAGGTCGGAAAACTACAATTTATCGACCGGAGATTAATAGGGACAATTTAGATGCTTATAATTTCTTTCCAATATTGAAATATTAATATACGGAATTGCAGATTACTGGTAGAAATCTACAATGACAGGTTAAGAGATGAAAGATATCACTTACTCATCTGATTTCCTCTGAANGGAAGACAATTAGGTCGGAAAACTACAATTTAAGGACCGGAGATCAATAGGGACAATTTAGATGCTTATAATTTCTTTCCAATATTGAAATATTAATATACGGAATTGCAGATTAATGGTAGAAATCTACAATGACAGGTTAAGAGATGAAAGATATCACTTACTCATCTGATTTCCTCTGAATGTAAGGTGATCAGGGAGGGAAGAAGAGCCATGCACAATATACTAAAAGTTAGTTCACCGCAGAGCTCAAACAAAAAACAATAAAATACGGGACGGTAAACTTAGCATATAGCTATGAAGTAACGAAATGAAAAGGGAAATTCTAATTAAGATGATTATAACTATGATTTCACAAGTTTAAGGTCCATAATAGTCACCTTGCGATGGCTATTAACAACAGTGGCTTTATAAAGAGCAGTCCCTGGATAGACTGCCAAAACATGTCTTCCAGAAGGGAAGTCAGGGGCAGTAGAAGGATCGTTTCTTTTTGGAAAGGGAATAATTGCTGACATTGGTAACTTGTATTTCCTGAGAGCCGCAAAGAAGAAATCATGCTTTAAACCTCACTACATTAGCAAGAAAAGAAGTGCTAATTCATTTCGCTGTTTCACTTGTCCATGCCAATTAATTACCTTTGCATTCCACCCTCGTCCTCATCACCTGGCTCCTCATCTAGTACTTCAAATCTGCATATCGAGTTATATTTTTAATCAAGAAAGATAATATTTACAGTTTAAGGGTGTCGATTCGCAAGTTCTTACATCCTTTTTGCTTCAACAATTAAAGTTTAGGTTATATTCAAAATCTTTCTATGCCAGAATTAGTGCTTGAAGTAGTGTTCAACTAGCTCATCACGCCACAGAATTAATACCATGATGATTGAAGGCAGTAATAACCTAAGTGAACCTTATACTTTAAGGGTAGCACCATTAAGTAAGGAATACATCTATTTCCAACAGAATTTGTTAAAGATCATCTTATAGAAAAAATAGAAGACAATCTCTAGTTCATAACATAGACTATCAAATTAACACATAAAATCGCTTATCTTATAGAAAAATAGAAGACAGTTACTGGTTCATAACATAGACTATGAAATTAGCACGTAAAATCGGTATATTCTTAAATATATATGACATGCTCAGCGGTCAACAGTAAACAAATAACGAAATAATTCAGCATTCTATGTGCCATTGATGGAAAAAAAAGATATAATCTTGTAGAAAATATTTAATCTTACTCTCTTGATTCTTTATCGAAATGGATCACTTTCACGACAAACCACTCGTCCTTATCAGCATTATCTGGTGTAACCCTAGCAGCTACCTGAAATTAACAGTATATGTCAAACAGAGCTGCATCTTCACAGGCACATCAATTGTTCCACAATAATTAAGGTTTAGAACTTGACTATTTCCCAAGTCAACACCTACCTGTTCACCCTTCAGACTAGCACAAGCCTCAAGTTGGCTCCTCATGGCAGATGAAACTCTTGAAATATACGAATCTGCCTTCATTCTTTTCCTCCTTTGATCATTACCTTCTGAAAATCATGAAATAATTAATAGGATTAACAACATAATCTGGGTTTCTCTGATGAAATAACATTACCAAACTTAACACATGCAATTGGACTGTTGATATATACTAACAGTTCATTGTACTCGTTAGCAAAACTAATTTTGACAAAGTTTAAATTCACCTAGTCTAGTTGCCATAATAGCTAAAGAAAATCACAATCACCTAACAGACACATCCCTTTTAATTAACATAATGAGTATAAGAAAGCTTTCAAAGCATAGATACCACTGTTTCCTTACCTGCGTGATTTAAAGGAAATAATATGCATATTCCTTTTAGAAACATAAAGGGTGTGGGAAACATTATAAACTTTTAGAAATCTAAATATAGACATGTTTTAATTCTTGAAACGACTAAAGGACTCTTGTGAGAAAATGTTAGAAATCTAAATATAAACTTTTAGAAATCTAATGACTGCAATTGTTTCGTAGAAAATTAAATATAACAAAATGTTAAATTGAGCACAAAAATCTGGGCATAAACCTATTCTTCTTCGTGTTTTCCCAGGTGGTTCATTTGGCAGCAGAGAATCTAGAAGGTTCAGTAAGACATTGGAAACACTGCACTCATATATGATATGGAAAACACCGTGAGATAGTACGCATACAATCAAGTCTATATGAGACAGATAATTTGAAATAAATGAATTAAATAACCTTGAAGAACAAAAAACTTAACATGATTTCAGTTAATTGTTCAAAAAATAAAATATTTAATAGAAGTAGTTATCCACCTTCATGAAATGATAATATAACACTAATAAATTGAAATTGAATAAAAAGCGTACGTCACTTCGCTCTCCGAAAGCTCTTTTGCATTATAAAATCTTCAATCTTGATAATGAAATGTCTCCAGGCTTTTCAACCACATCAGGAGCTGTGTCAAGAAATAATTAGACTTTAAAAAGTAGAGTTAATCAAGGAAAAAAGGTAATGAATTTACACAAAGTACACTAGAATGGAAATGGCTCCATAACAAACAAACAGAAAGAGAAGCTTATAGCAAATGTGAAGAAGTCGATATAATAACTATCTGCGGCTAGTGATATGATAAAAAAACAAAATTTGATAAAAAGAAAGTACACATAGTAGAGTGGAGATGGAGCTACAAAATATAAAGAGGGATAACACATGGAAAATGTCAGGGAATCGAGATGATAACTGATTTTGTAGCAGCACTCATGCTTCACTGAAAGAGAAATGGATCAATGGGACCGCACAAGTAACTCCTTTGCAAATTCCAGTTGAAGAGATAGTTCAACAAGTGATATGGTCAATAAATGAAGGATTTATTGTTAAAAAAATGTGTTATACCATCAAAATTCATTAAAAACGTGAGTACCAAAGTATCAGTATAACCAAGTTGTTTAATGAAGTCCAAAAAGAGATAAAGAGTAGATAAAGTGAAATGAAATGACGTCTCATCTATGGTTTTAACAAATATTTTGCTCCTTTAAACTAACTGTAGAAAAGGATCGCTTTGCCATATTATTAATTGATGACACCAGGATCCAAGATTTTAAGAAAACTAATATTCCTTAACGAGCATGCTCTTGGAGTGCATTGTCTCATAAAACAAACAGCAATTCCTAGGAACATCTCTTTAGATTCTTTGAATTACATTACCATATACTTATATTTTCTATTTACTGGAGTCTATAATACTCGATAAATGAAAAGCTTCTCGCAAATATTTCCATTTTTTGCACAGGTCACTTTTAAATTTCACCCGAGAGAATAAAAATATGAATTTTTCACCAGAATAATGGGCAATAAAATGTTACAAAATATTGTTCAACTCGTGAGAATGAGACCTATCAAGTATCAACCATGCTCAATCAAGCAATGAATTGCTGAATCGATTAAATAAAAAAACACGATTACACTCACAAATCAGCGGTATGCATAACCAATTAAAACAACCAACACTCGGGACCATAAAAACCAGCAGTAATTAGTCCAACCGAACCAACGTAAAGTATCAAAAAGGAAAAAAAAAAAGAATCTCACAGGGCTGAAGCTTTATATGCAATTTATTAATCTCGAGTAGCACACCGTCCTGCTGCTTCCGCAATCGATCGAGCTCCTTCGCGCTGTCCAAGAGCTTTGCAAAGTCGGGCGAAGACATCGGTTTCAGCCGAAAAATTCAGTCACTGAAAGACTGGGAACGGAATTACAGTTGCTGCTACACGATCGTCTCGATCACATAATCCATCGGAGCTTTTAGTTGCAACGTACTTTCTTCCACCTGAGATGGATCTCCCGAAAGTATTCAATAAATAGATGAATATCCAAAAATTACAGTGGGGGGTTTAAAACATCGAAACGACGTCATTTTAACGAATGCAACTGCATAGTGCAAGCAGGAATTACTATTGCATTGAATATTTAAATAAATATTTAAAGATATTTTGGAAAATACTAAGCTTATTAGTTTATGAACATTTAAAAAATAAAAATGAAAGTAGTGCAAGCTTGTATGAGTAATGCTACTACTTTTATTATTTTGTTAGAACTTTTAAAATAAAATGAAAGTAGTGCATACTCTTGATATACAATCCAATAATGATTTCTGCATTGAATTTAATAAATATCTATTTCTAATTTGGCGTATAGTTACACTTAATAATAATATACTAATCATATCAATACGTTCTAATGAATTTTGTATCGTTTAATGTTTTGATGAAATCTCATCCATTGCTTATATGATTCACAAGTAAGGTGTCAATCAGGTTAGGTTGACCCGCAAATTCGACCCAACTTTGGTTGGATTGATTTTGAAAGAGTTTAAGGTGTTAATCAGGTCAGCGGTTAATTTGCAGTGTTTCTTGTTGGGAGTATGTGTCCGACAAGCAAATGTATTTGAACAATTGAATAAATTAATATTGATTATTATTATGTTTTGCATATTTGATATGTTTTATAAAGTTCATAGAAAATTCTTTGATTATTTATCCAAACTTTATATTAACATATCTATTGTAGATATGCGAGGATAAAATATAAAGAGAAATAATCAAAACAAGTTCATGACTAATATTTGAAGTACGAGATCTTCAAGTTATACGCAGTCATAAACATAGTTTATTTCATTGAGAATGTGTAGTCTTATCCTGACTATATATGTTGTGATATAAGATAAATATATTTTATATAATTTGATTATGTAGGACTATACCAGATTAAATTATATTGTTCCGATAATTTTCGTTAAATATAGAACAATTAATTTTATCATAATGATGGTCATATATGTATGACTTAATTCATTATATTTAGTAGACTCTTATTTTGTTTTAATTTATTCTTTGATTTACTCGGTACAGTTTTGTATGGAATACAATTCTCAAACCTTGTATTTTGAGAATGAATTAAACTAAATAGCCGTGAATGCTAACATCGATACAATAAAATTCATTTTATAGATTCTCTTATTTGTTGGTTCAATAATCGAATAATTAGCGCGCAATTCATAATTCTTATGAACTAATTATTCAATTAAGAACTAATGGTTATCAANAAAATAGATCGTCTCAAGTGTTGAGAACACGATCAACCATAAATTGATTGAAGCGTTTGTTAATCACGCCCACACGTGATTATTCGAGGTGAGAAAGATTGACCGAGAAGATCGAAGGTTTCAAAGGTCGAAGGATCAAACCTTAAAGTGTCTAAAGCATGGAGAAAAATATATTTTCGTAAATCCTTTAAGTTTATTTTGTCAATATAAAACTGAGATTTTTATAGCATATAGTTATTATTATGTCATGATAACGATATTTCATGTTAATAATTAAATATTTTTCATGTAACATATAACTCGTACGTCATCGATGTTACGAACACCAGTGATTCCGCCGTGCGAGGGAAACTCTAAATTCTCAACATTTCCAACCTCTGTAAAATTGCGGAGGAATTGCCGAAGCAGAAAAGGAACAATTGAAGCAGCACTTAATCAAACTTCCAATTTTGGGATTTACCTCGTGAACTCATGTCATCACCATGTCGCGATAGAATTTCGAATTCAAGAAATTGATTATGCAAAAAGGTTTTTATGTTGGAAACCGGTGAACTTTGTTGTTGTAGTAAGTGTTAGTATCGTCTGCTTTGAGGAGCTTCAACTTTTGGAGGAGCAGTTTTTTTTTCTTATTGAAACTGCAATCACCAGGCATTGAACTGCAATTTCACTTTTTGGGAGCAATATAAAACTTAGAAATTTGTAACACCCACCTAAGTCATCTTCGATTGCATAGTCGGCCTTAAGTTACATTTGCACCCAAAACGGTGGAGCCTACAGTACATGTATACTTTCAAACTTCCATTTATTCCCTTGGCTTGATGGTTAGAGGAGGTCTGGGGTCGGTTTGTCAAATCTTGTGACCAATGATTAAAGAAAATTTT